>JARQOC010000008.1:95485559-95933283 GCA_033576535.1 Allobates femoralis | reverse complement strand
GGTGGATTTACACACACCAATCATTGTGTCCAATATCTGAACAGATCTCTGGTTGCAGTGAAATCATGGACATTTTGCACAATTTGTACACAGCCACAAAATGGAACTATGTGTCCATGATTTCACTGCAACCAGAGATCTGTTCAGATATTGGACACAATGATTGGTGTGTGTAAACCCACCATGAGACTATCACAGAGCAGGTGGATTTATACGGAGACTTGATAACACACAGGTGGATTCTATTTATCATTACCAGTCATTTAGGACAACATTGGATCATTCAGAAACCCTCACTGAACTTCCGGAGTGAGTTTGCTGCACTGAAAGTAAAGTGGCCGAATAATATTGCACGCCCCACTTTTCAGTTTTTTATTTGTTAAGTGTAAAATATGCAATAAATGTCGTTCCACTTCATGATTGTGTCCCACTTGTTGTTGATTCTTCACAAAAAATTTAATTTATGTCTTTGTTTGAAGCCTGAAATGTGGCAAAAGGTTGAAAAGTTCAAGGGGGCCAAATACTTTCACAATGCACTGTATGTATATATTCCTTCAATGTATTTATCTTTTCTACTATCTGCCTATATCTTTGTATGCTTGCCTCCTTTTTTAAATAAAAATGAACAGAGTAATGTAGCATATACAAGATAATGTTAAACACACATAGCATACCGAATGCACATGGATGTCACACGGATTGCACATGGATTGCACATGGATTGCACACAAACACTAGTTGAGAAAAAAATAACACTAGCATTGCATACGCATGACATATAGATTGAAACTCGCATGTCACTTGCATATCACTTATGGTACCTTTACACGCCGCCACAACAGGATGCATACAACCCGCTACAGGCTACAAATGTAGCTTGTGGCGCCAATATCGCCCGTAGTAGCGGCGTCTGAAGACGGGACGACACAGCCGGCTACAGATACATCTGTATCCGTGCACTGCCCATAAACAGATGGCAACAAAGCCGATTGTAGCGAGCTGTATCGGCGTGTAAATAAGCTACAGAAGGGAACTCTGGACACCCGGCGATGTAGCTGCAATGTAGCTAAGGCGTCACCCAGGCTCCGTGTTACCGCGCCCCATCTGCGATCATTGGAGGAAGCTCCTGCGTTGCGATTGGTTGTCGCCGCACAGGGCGGCATATTTAAGGAGCTGACGAGTCACACTACACAATTGCTCGAGCGTCAAGCATTAATCAGCCTCCTGCGATGCCTGCCCAATCATGGTATTATTGCTTTGTCCTATCAGCGTACGGACGTCTCGTAATCCACAATTGTAGCACGCCTATGTGCTGTCCCTGCTGCACCAGGTACGCCCATAGTAGCTGTTTGTAGCGGTGTGTAAATGAGCTACAGATGGCTACTTGAGACACCCGGCGATGTAGCTAGTTGTAGATGTAGCGTCGCGTAGCGCACCTTGTGGCGGCGTGTAAAGAGGGTGCGTATACCGTTTGTAACCGTTTGGCCGTGCTCGTGCACGTGAAGTAGCAGTTGGTATCCATCCTGTTGTGGCGGCGTGTAAAGGTACCATTAGAGATAATTTCCGGAGCAACATCAGATCGATTTTTCAAACGCCAATGTGAGATCACCCTTAAAGGAATCTGTCCCTCACCTCCTTCAACCTTCTATACACCAGCAAGGGGAATTACAAGTCCAATCAGCATGCTGAGTGACAGGATCTCCTGTCATGTCTCAGCTTAACAGGCAGAGATAATTCTCCTCTCCAACAGAATCGGATCAATTATGGTAATTGACATCTTAAATTCTGAATAGAATGTGAGCTTAGTGTTAGTTTACAACAACCTTATTCTCTCACATGAGAGAATCCAATTACAGGTGTGAAGATGATGTAGAATTTAATTTCTCCATCCTCTCCATTATCTGTGATGGTGGATATAGGCTGCACTCAGATGACATCCAAGTGCAGTGCTTTGATTTTCACACACCCATAGAATAGAATGGGTGAGCGCTTTCCGATTTACGCTGCCAATCGCAGCTATTTTTTTTACATGCCACAGATCTGCCCGGCCCCATAGTATACCATAGGACTGAGTGCTATCTGATAATACTCCTGTGACTAACAGGTAGTACAGGCTGTAGGGAAGTCAAGGAATGTGGGGTGAGATGACAGAAGAGCAAGTAGTATATTAAGGGAGTAAACAGAGGCAGAGTCCGGCAAACATTCAGGGTTAGGCTTCCAAGAGAGCACACATAGAATTCAAGGTTTCAATGAGGCATAGTCAGGTCATGGTCCTGTGTCAAAATACAAGGAGATCACATCAAGTAAATGAAGGACACAGTAGAGTAATCAGGCAACAGTCCAGGGTCAGATAACAATGATCAGAACTAGACAGACACAGGAAGGCACACCAATAGCACCACTCAAATAGAATGTATGACTGGCTTGATTCTGGGAAAGGTTGCTCAGTGAAGTAGAAGAGCAATCACAAGGGTGATGGAAAACCAGAACCAAAATGTCTGACAATCAACTACTGGGAGCCTGTCAATCAACTGCTGACAGTTCAAAACACCAGATAATAAACAGTAATATCTCTTATTGCATCTAAGGGCCCTTTCACATCAGCGGTTTTTGAAATTTGCGGCAGATGCGGTGAAAAAACCGCATCTGCCGCAATTGCCGCATACCAGCTGCACTTGCGGCGCGGTTGCGGTAAACGCCATGCAAAGTATAGGCGTACTTGCGGCAGGTGCGGCAAGTGCGGTTTTGCACTTGCGGCAGGTGCGGCCGCGAAAAAAACCGCGGTCAGCCGCGGTTTTTTTCACCGCCGCACCTGCCGCAAGTGCAAAACCGCACTTGCTGCACCTGCCGCAAGTACACCTATACTCTGCATGGCGTTTACCGCAACCGCGCCGCAAGTGCAGCCGGTATGCGGCAATTGCGGCAGATGCGGTTTTTTTTCACCGCATCTGCCACAAATTTCAAAAAACGCTGATGTGAAAGGGCCCTAAGATGCACTGCTCGGAAGAATTGTGAGAACACTGGCTAGCACCCCTCCGCTGTACAGGCTTGGGTGAGCCTGACAACAAATAATAATTTATTCAACATGTCACACATGTTATATAATGCAAACACTGGAGAAGAAACAATAGAGTTTATATAGATATAATGAGTAAATGGTAGTATGGTTTCACATACCTAGAATGGTTGTGAGAGTCACAAACACTACATTGCATATGATATCCAATTGATATCTAGATTCACGGTTTGCAGCAGTCCCCACCAGGTAGAATCCAACACGAAAAGAACGGGAAGACACAGAAAGGGGTTAAACACTGCACTACCATATGGAATTAAATTATTTAAACCATTTTATTTAACCCTTTTTTGTTTCTTCTCATTTTGGACACATGTTCTAGAGAAATTCTTGACTTCATTAAATCTGAACCAGGGGTAGCTGAGACCCTAGAGATTAGGAATCGGGTGTTTTTTTACCGGCACCAGTAATGTGATGACCGGTAAGCACCGTTTACCGATCATCACATTACAAAAAGTGAAAGTGCCGGTAAAATGCTTTCACTTTGATCCCACATGAAAACACATGTCGATTCAAAGTGAAAGTATTAACCCCCTAGCCCAGCAAGAGCCCCAGTACTGGGGATCATCCCCCCCACCCCCATCCCTCTCCCTAACCATCTAAAAATAGCGGCGGCCGGCGGTGAAACCCGCTGCCTCCGCTGCATCTCTATGCGATCTGACAGGTCAGATCGCATAGAGATGCCGCCATTTCTGGGGGTCCCCTCAGTGGCCCCCCAATGTCATAATAATCCTCCACCCCCCTGTCACCGTATGTTCCACTCCCCCCCTCCTCCCTGCTCCACTCCCCAGCTCCTGGTGCTTCCCCGTCCCCCCTGTTCCTCACCCCTCTGGCCATCCCCCACCCCCCATCACCCCTCGGGCATCCCCTCCTACCCTCGACCCCCCCCACTCTGATCCGCTCCCCCAACCCCCCCTTCCCTGCTCTCATACTTACCCGTCCTGCAGCATCGCCCGCCGTCTTCTCTCTGACTCTGTCCCGGCGCAGCTGCTCTGCGTGCGCCGGGACAGAGTCAATGTTAACCCCTGAATGACCACACAGGGGTGATCTGCAGTTAACCCAATGTGTGGACACAAGGGGTTAACTGCAGAACATCATCCCTGTGAGGTCACAAGGGGTTACCTAATCTGCAGTTAACCCCTTGTTACCACACAGGGATGATGATCTGCAATTAGCCACAACGGGTTAACTGCAGATTAGGAACTTATTTAGATGCATAGTGAGCACTTTGAAACCCCAGGTGCTTCACAAATTGATCCGTACTTTTTTTTCACAAAATCTTCTTTTTTTCCTTTTTACGGACTAATTTGTGAAGCACCAGGGGGTTGAAAGTGCTCACTATGCATCTAGATATGTTCCTGGGGGGGGTCTAGTTTCCAAAATGGGTTCACTTGTGGGGGATCTCCAATGTTAAGGCACACAGGGGCTCTCCATATGCGACATGGTGTCCACTAACAATTTAAATGGAAAATTAGCTCCAATAGTTAGCGGACACAATGTCGCGTATGGAGAGCCCCTGTGTGCCTAAACATTGTAGCTCCCCCGCAAGTGAACCGATTTTGGAAACTAGACACCCAAAGGAATTTATTTAGATGCATAGTGAGCACTTTGAACCTCCAGGTACTTTATAAATTGATCGGTAAAAATGAAAAGTACTGTCTTTTCCATAAAAATTTTCTTTTTTCATTATTGCGGATTCATTTGTGAAGCACCTGGGGGTTCAAAGTGCTCACCACGCATCTAGATATGTTCATGGGGGGGGGGTCTAGTTTCCAAAATGGGTTCACTTGTGGGGGAGCTACAATGTTTAGGCACACAGGGGCTCTCCATACGTGACATGGTGTCTGCTAACAATTAGAGCTAATTTTCCATTCAAATTGTTAGCGGACACCATGTCGTATATGGAGAGCCCGCGTGTGCCTAAACATTGGAGCTCCCCCACAAGTGACCCCATTTTGGAAAATATACCCCACAAGGAACTTATCTAGATGCATAGAGAGCACTTTGAACCACCAGGTGCTTCACAAATTGATCCATAAAAATGAAAAAGTACTTTCTTTTCCAGAAAAATTTTCTTTTTTCATTTTTACGTATTCATTTGTGAAGCACCTGGGGGTTCAAAATGCTCACCACCCATCTAGATAAGTTCCTTGGGGGATCTAGATTCCAAAATGGGGTCACTTGTGGGGGAGCTCCAATGTTTAGGCACACAGGGGCTCTCCATACGCAACATGGTGTCCGCTAACAATTTGAATGGAAAATTAGCTCCAATTGTTAGCGGACACCATGTCGCGTATGGAGAGCCTCTGTGTGCCTAAACATTAGAGCTCCCCCACAAGTGACCCCATTTTGGAAACTAGACCCCCCAAGGAACTTATCTAGATGCATAGTGAGCACGTTGAACCCTCTGTGTGTTTACAAATTGATCCATAAAAATGAAAAAGTACTTTCTTTTCCACAAAAATTTTCTTTTTCATTTTTACGAATTCATTTGTGAAGCACCTGGGGGTTCAATATGCTCACCACCCATCTAGATAAGTTCCTTGGGGGGTCTTGTTTCCAAAATGGGGTCACTTATGGGGGAGCTCCAATGTTTAGGCACACAGGGGCTCTCCATATGTGACATGGTGTCCGCTAACAATTGGAGGTAATTTTCCATTCAAATTGTTAGTGGACACCATGTCGCGTATGGTGAGCCCCTGTGTGCCTAAACATTGGAGCTCCCCCACAAGTGACCCCATTTTGGAAACTAGACCCCCCAATGAACTTATCTAGATGCATAGTGAGCACTTTGAACCCTCTGGTGCTTTACAAATTGATCTGTAAAAATGAAAAAGTACTTTTTTTTCACAAAAATTTTCTTTTGTCCTCAATTTTTTCATTTTCACATGAGCAACAGGATAAAATGCATCCTAAAATTTGTTGGGCAATTTCTCCTGAGTACACCAATACCTCATATGTAGTCATGAACCACTGTTTGGGCGCACGGCAGGGCTCGAAAAGGAAGGAGCACCATTTGACTTTTTGAATGGTAAATTAGCTCCAAAAGTCAAATTGCGCTCTCTCCCTTCTGAGCCCTGCTGTGCGCCCAAACAGTGGTTTATGACTACATATGAGGTATCGGCGTACTCAGGAGAAATTGCCCAACAAATTTTACAATGCATTTTATCCTGTTGCCCATGTGAAAATGAAAAAAGTGAGGCTAAAAGAACATTTTTGTTGGAAAAATTAAAATATCCATTTTTTGTTTCCAATTTGCTTTCGTTGCTGTGAAGCACCTGAGGGTTAATAATCTTCTTTAATGTAGTTTTGAGTAGCTTGAGGGGTGCAGTTTTTGGAATGGTGTTTTCTGTCATGTATGCCCCTCAAAGGGACTTCAAATGTCATGTGGTCACTAAAAAAATGGTTTTGTAAATTTTGCTGGAAAAATGAAAAATTGGTGATGAACTTTGAACCCTTATAACTTCCTAACAAATTTTTTTTTTTTTTGCAAACATGTGCTGATGTAAAGTAGACATGTGGGAAATGTTATTCATTAACTATTTTGTGTCACATATTTCTCTGGTTTAGCAGAATAAAAATAAAAAATTAGAAAATTGTGACATTTTCAAAATTTTCGCCAAATTTTTTATATTTTCACAAATAAACGCAAAAATTATCGACCTAAATTTATCACTAACATGAAGCCCAATATGTCACGAAAAAACATTCTCAGAGTCGTTAGGATCCGTTGGAGCGTTCCAGAGTTATTACCTCATAAAGGGACACTGGTCAGAATTACAAAAAACGTTCTGGTCATTAAGGTGGAAATTAGCTCCATCACTAAAGGTACCTTTACACGCCGCTACAACATGGTGGAAACAACCGGGTAGATGAGAGAAATGTATCTTGCACCACCAAATCAACCCGAGGTAGCGGCGTATAAAGACGTTTGTTTCCACCCGTCACCTGCGGCACCTGTTTCAGAGCCGAGCTCTGAAACAGGTTGATTTTAACCCGATGGTAGTGGCCTGTATCGGCGTGTAAATAAGGAACAGGAGGGTTGTTTCGACACCTTGCTATAGGTAGATATACCTGGGGTGTGACACAGGCTCCGGGAAACCGCCCCCCTTCAGCGATCATTGGAGGAAGCTCCTGTGTTACGTTAGGTAGTCGCTGCCTAGGGCGGCATATTTAAGGAGCTGACCAGTCACACTACACAATTGCTCGAGCGTCATGTATTAGTCAGCCTCCTGCGCTGGCTGCCCAATCATGATGTTATTGCTTTGTCCTATTAGCGTATGAAATTCTCGTAATCCACACTTCTGGCACGCCTATGTGTTGTCCCTGCTGCACCAGGTCCTCCCATATTACCTTCTGTTATGGCGTGTAAATGAGGTAAGGTGCTCTACACAAGGTAACTTGTGGCACCCGGCGGTGCATCCAGAGATACATTCAACCTTCTGTAGTGCACCTTATAGCGGTGTGTAAAGGCGATGTGGGTACCGTTTGTAACCGTTGTTACGTGCTCGTGCACGTGAAGCACCCGGTTATTTCTACCATGTTGTAGCGGCGTGTAAAGGTACCTTAAGGGTTTAAGGACACATTGTACAACAACAAAAATAACAAATTATTTAGGTTTTAAGTGATATATCTTTACAGCCAGTATTTCTGATATGAAGATATCATCTGCATTCATTGTCAACTCTAAAATGCTGATAATAAAAAGGCATAATAATCTGTACATCAAATTGAAAAAGAAATGCAAAGTTTTCTTTATAGGCAAGTGAAAAAAGTGTCATATTTTTTACCACAGGCCCGAAATTTCTGTATAGCTGGCAAGTAGAAGGGTACAAAGATCCCATTGATCTCAGAGTGGACAGGTGAGCACACAATATTCTACTGGAATCAAAGTTCTACATTTTTAGATGTACTGTAGTTCCCTTTAAATACTAAAGGCGTCTATAGAAATAATAGATCATACATTGCTTACACTATGAAAGCATGTATCAAATAAACCATTTTAATATGATACCTGAATGAGTTAACTGATGTTCATTTTCAGGTAGCCTGGTTTATTTTAATTTCAGTCCTCGATGAAGCTCAGTGTCATCCATAATAGTATGAATTGCTGTATCTGCCAAATTGTAGCAACTAAGTGAAATTGGATAACTCTGTGCTCCACAGGGAACAGTAATGGTTGAAGAAAATGATATTTACATTTAAAAGCTTCAAAAATAATAGATTCCCCAAAGAGACATTTGTGAGTTTAATTTGCTGTCCAGCTCAAACCTAATTAGCATGATGATCATGTGTTGGAAACTTAAAGAACATTTCTGAAGTTTCCAGAAAAGAAGAATGTTACAGCTGCAGAATGCGGGAAGATAACCATGTGAAGAAGATCATTGCATTGCTGCACCGTCTAGCACAGGGGTCTCAAACACGCGACCCAAGGGCCACATGTGGCCCCCGGGGCTTTTCAGTGCGGCCCCCACACCGTGGACAGTGAATCATGCCGACGGTGGACTGGATTATACTGCAAGGGAGGTGATAGGGCTCTGCAGCCTGTCCGGGGGCTGGGGGAGATCTCCAGCTCCCGCTCATATAATATGCACTGCTGCTGTCCATCACCATAGCGCAGAAACCGCACCGCAGTGATGGGCTGGGGGAGCAGCACATATAATATGTGCCTGCGCCCCGTCCCCCCAGTGATGACACATGCCCCCCGTGTTCCATATGGCCCCCCATGCTGCTGCCCAGAGTAAAATAAAAAAGCTTTACTCACCTTCCTCCAGCGCTGATCTCCTGCTGTCTCCCCGCTCTTCCTGCTGCCGCTGTGATTGTCTCTGATCACATGACCAGCACTGAGAAGCAGGAAATGGAGGAGTGCAGCGGCAGGTGAGAGACCCAGAGAAGGGTGAGGAAAGAGCATGGGGGCCATAGCCAGGGCAGGGGGATGTGTGTCAGCCACAGGAGACATGTGCAAGCCACAGGGGATGTGTGCCAGCCATGGGGGACATGCGAAGCCACAGGGGACGTGTGCCAGCCATGGGGGACATGTGGAAGCCACAGTGGACGTGTGCCAGCCATGGGGGACGTGTGTCAGCCACGGGGGACATGTGCCAGCCACGGAGGACATGTGGAAGCCACAGGGGACGTGTGCCAGCCATGGGGGATGTGTGTCAGCCACGGGGGACATGTGCCAGCCACGGAGGACATGTGCCAGCCACAGGGAACATGTGCCAGCCACAGGGAACATGTGCCAGCCACAGGGGATGTGTGCCAGCCATGGGGAACGTGTGTCAGCCACGGGGAACGTGTGCCAGCTACAGGGGATGTGTGCCAGCCATGGGGGACATGTGCAAGCCGCAGGGGATGTGTGCCAACCATGGGGGATGTGTGCCAGCCATGTGGGACATGTGCAAACCACAGGGGACGTGTGCCAGCCATGGGGACATGTGCCAGCCACAGGGGACATGTGCAAGCCACAGGGGATGTGTGCCAGTCACAGGGGACGTGTACCAGCAAAAGGTGATGTGTTCCAGCCACAGGGGATGTGTACCAGCAAAAATGGATGTGTGCCAGCCATAGGGGACGTGTGCCAGCCATAGGGGACGTGTGCCAGCAATAGGGAACATGTGCCAGCCACAGGGGACGTGTGCCAGCCATAGGGGACGTGTGCCAGCCACAGGGACGTGTGCCAGCCATAGGGGACATGTGCCAGCCACAGGGAACGTGGGCCAGCCACGGGGAAAGTGTGCCAGCCATGGGGGATGAGTGCCATCAATAGGGGACATGTGCCAGCACAGGAGGAAGTGCGCCAGCACAGGAGGAAGTTTACCAGCCATGTGGGACGTGTGCCAGCCATGTGGGACGTGTGCCAGCCATGAGGGACGTGTGCCAGCCATGGCGGACGTGTGCCAGCAATAGGGGACATGTGTGTGTGTCAGAGTGTGTGTGTCAGAGTATGTGTGTGTGAGTGTCAGAGAGCGTGAGTGTCAGAGAGCGTGTGTGTGTGTGTCAGAGCGTGTGTGTGTGTGTGTGTCTGAGAGCGTGTGTGTGTGTCTGAGAGCAAGCGTGTGTGTGTAAAAAGAAGGTAGACCAGGTGGGGGACATCAGTACAAAAGGGGTCCAGCATGGGACACATTACTACACTATGGGGACCAGGATGTTGACATCACTACAAAAGGGGATCAGCATGGGGATGTCCACATCCTGGCCCCCATAGTGTAGTAATGTCCCCCACATTACTACACTATGGGGGCCAGGAATATGGTCATCCCCATGCTGATCCTCTTTTGTAGTGAACATTACTACACTATGGGGGCCAGGATGTGGACATCACTACAAAAGCCAGCATGGGGGACATTACTACACTATGGGGGCCAGGATGGGGACATCACTACAAAAGGGGATCAGCGTGGGGGACATTTCTACACTATGGGGGCCAGGATGTGGACATCCCCATGCTGATCCCCTTTTGTAGTGGACATTACTACACTATGGAGGCCAGGATGTGGACATCACTACAAAAGGGGATCAGCATGGGGGACATTACTACACTATGGGGGCCAGGATGGGGACATCAATGCAAAAGGGGATCATGATGTGGACATTAGTGATGGGCGAGTCCTAAATTACTCGGAATCGCTTGACTCTAGCGAGTCCGAGCCCGGGACTCGCTACTCGTTGCGAGTCTAGCGAGTCCAATGTTAATGAATGTGGAAGCGAGTAATAGCGAGTAGTGTGCGATTTACAAATCACAGATGTGTCTCGGAAGCTTCAGCCTGAAGCAATCCTAGTTTTGTCAGAGACTCTGACAAAACTAGGATTGCCATTGATTTGCATTGGACTCGTTTACTGTGCAAGTAATCGCTGGGAAACTCGCAAATTAACTGCTGTTACTTTGCGAGCCGAGTCCAGCTGTCTCCTCTGTGCTGGCTGCCGCAGCTCCAGGGTCCTAGAGCCCGCCTGCTGCCTGATGTAGCAGAGCTGAGATTGTTCTCAGTCTGCTCATTCCCTGTGCATAGACATCTATATCTATGCACAGGGGATGTAGCAGAGAGGACATAGCGTTTTGGATTGCGTCGGACGGAAGAGGATTTTTTAAATTAAAGATGGAGTCCCTAATGGCTTTTTTAATAGAAATTCATGGCGGTCATGTCTAATATTGGCATGACCGCCATAAATTTCGGGCTTAGGGCCAGCTGATAATACAAAGCTGGCCCTAACCTCTTTATTACCCAGCGTGCCACCGCCACCAGGGCCGCCGGAAAAGCGGGGTTCAGCGCCAGAGGATGGCGCTTCAATGAACGCGCCATCTTCTGGGGCGGCTGCGGGCTGCAATTTGCAGCGGGGGGTGCCCAGAAAGCTTGGGCATCCCTGCGCTGCGGATTCCAGCCCCCAGCTGCTTAGCTGTACCTGGCTAGACATAGAAATTGCGCAGAGCCCCACGCATTTTTTTTTTTATTATTTCATGAAATTCATGAAATAATAAAAAAAAAGGGCTCCCATATATTCTTGTGTCTGGCCAGGTACAAATAGGCACCTGGGGGTTGGGGGCAGCCCGTTGCTGCCTGCTGGATTCGGCTGGTTCCAGAAATACGGCGAAGCCCATGTAATTTTTTTTCTGAAAAATCAATAAAACAATCCTAAAAAAGGGACTGCATCTTTATTAACCCCTCGCTCATGGTCCAGGGGTTAATAAAGATGCATTCCCTTTTATTTACATTGTTTTATGGATTGGTCAGAAAAAAATTTCACGTGGGCTTCGCCGTATTTCTGGAACCAGCCGGATCCAGCAGGCAGCGACGGGCTGCCCCCAACCCCCAGGTGCCTATTTGTACCTGGCCGGACACAAGAATATAGGGGAGCCCTTTTTTTTTATTATTTCATGAATTTCATGAAATAATAAAAGAAAAATGCGTGGGGCTCCACGCAATTTCTATGTCTAGCCAGGTACAGCTAAGCAGCTGGGGGCTGGAATCCGCAGCGCAGGGATGCCCAAGCTTTCTGGGCACCCCCCGCTGCAAATTGCAGCCCGCAGCCGCGCCAGAAGATGGCGCGTTCATTGAAGCGCCATCCTCTGGCGCTGAACCCGGCTCTTCCAGCGGCCCTGGTGGCGGTGGCACGCTGGGTAATAAAAGGGTTAATACCAGCTTTGTTATACAAGCTGGTATTAAGCCCGAGATTCTTAATGTCAGGCCACGTTTGACCCAGCCACTAAGAATCTCCAATAAAGGGTTAAAAAAACACAACACAGAGAAATTTCTTTATTAGAAATAAAAGAAAAAAGCCATTAGGGACTCCATCTTTAATTAAAAAAATCCTCTTCCGTCCGACGGAGTCCAAAACGTGATGTCCTCTCTGCTACATCCCCTGTGCATAGATATAGATGTCTATGCACAGGGAATGAGCAGACTGAGAACAATCGCAGCTCTGCTACATCATCTCTGTGAGCAGGCGGGCTCTAGGACCCTGGAGCTACGGCAGCCTGCACAGAGAAGACAGCTGGACTTGGCTCGCAAAGTAACAGCAGTTACTTTGCGAGTTTCCCAGCGATTACTTGCACAGTAATCAGACCAATGCAAGTCAATGGCAATCCTAGTTTTGTGAGAGTCTCTGACAAAACTAGGATTGCCATTGATTTGCATTGCAGAATCCTGGACAAAGTGCCTCAGTGTCCGCGCTGCTGCTCCGAGACCAAAGACACACAGACACGGGAATGTCTGGATCAGCAATAGCCTTTATTTTCCGACGCGTTTCGGAGCCTCCTCCCGAGCTCCTTCCTCAGGGATGTTCCCTGAGGAAGGAGCTCGGGAGGAGGCTCCGAAACGCGTCGGAAAATAAAGGCTATTGCTGATCCAGACATTCCCGTGTCTGTGTGTCTTTGGTCTCGGAGCAGCAGCGCGGACACTGAGGCACTTTGTCCAGGATTCTGTATTACAACCACGGTCACCGTTGGGAGTGCGGTCCCTGCAGCAGCTGCCTGTACGCTATTCTACCAGTTGTGGGTTTCACAACTGACAAAGGTGAGCAATTCCACATCGATAAGCGACAGTGTATCATTGAGATAAGACCCTATTGCGCATTCTTTTCGTTCACACATTCATTGATTTGCATTGGACTCGTTGCTGTGCGAGTAATCGCTGGGAAACTCTCAGAGTACCGAGTCCTGCGAGTCCCTTACTACTGCCGAGTAACGAGTCCTAGCGAGTAGATTCGCCCATCCCTAGTGGACATTACTGCAGAAGGGGATTAGGATGGGGATATTAGTACAAGAGGGGGACCAGGATGGGGACATTACAACAAGAAAGGGACTAAGATGGGGACATTACTACAAGACGGGGATAAGGATTTGGACAGTGCTACATTGAGCAAAAAATTCTGGTATTACTAAAAATGTCACTTAACAAACTTAAATAAAAAAAATTTTCTATGTGCGGCCCACCAACCCAGCCGAGTTTGAGACCCCTGGTGTAGCAGATCAGTGTATCACATAGAATAGGACTTGGTGATCTGTTGCTGTATATATAGTACATCACAACCATCAACCATTACAATCCATCTGCAATAACAGTAGTTTACATCTTATCTAGGGATCAGCGAACCTTTTAAAGTTCAGGTTAGGTTTCGTTTGTGAACTGGTAGATGTTCGAAAAATAGATCGGTGAGCAGATCGCTGAACTTCCAAGCCCCATTCAAATCAATGTGAGGCAAAATCAAAAGCATAGAAAACACCTTCAAAGGGGCTCAAAAACTGCAAAACACAGTTCACACTGTTTTACAGTGCACCCACTGTTTTGGCACAGCCATTAGTTTCCTAAACTATTTGCGGCGCCCCACTGGTCAGCGCCCACAGAAGGGGTACTGCACCCAGATCAGTGTGTGTAGTATCCCAGTGACCAGAGGATGTGATGTTAATCTGAGGCCCTTATCCCTGCATTCACACACCTAGAATATGGGGACCAAAGGGTTAACCTGTTTCCTGGGAGACCCAGCCCGGTGGGAGGATATTAGGTGTAGTGAAAGAGTGGGAAGAAGGAAGTCAGAACAGAACAGCCATGGAGTCAGTCTGAGGAGGAAGGAGAGGAAAGCCTGAGGGAGACAAGGAGCATTGTGCTTGCCTCAGAGGAAAGCACATAGAAAGGACACCGGGTCCGATGCTGTGCAGGGTTACACATCTCGGCAGTTAATAACGGAAGGTGGGGAATTCCAGATTTCCCATCCACACAGTGTCAGGAGGCAAATCAGCGTACTAGAGCGTGGGGTCTCCACGGAGGAGTGACCCTGAAACAGGACTCGAGCTGCCTGTCATACGGCACATGCAGGAGAGAGAGAGGGCGAGCAGCTTAGCTTCAAGCAGCCGCAGGAGCCTACAAGTAAAAGTGCAGGTAGACAAAAGACAGAGGTTGAAACCTGAAGGAACATCGCGGAGGGCCTCAGAGACATTGCATCCTCTGGTGACTACCTGGCCAGCTACCCAAAACTGTGAGTGTGTACCTTGTGAACTGTTTGAAAAGTCACCAGTAAATTACCCGGTGAGCTCACCACTACCTGAGACTGCTTCCTTTCAGCACCACACCAGAATCCCACCTGCAGAGCCGGAGACTGCTATTTCCACACGCTGGCTGGAGAAGCTGCAGCAGCAAAGTAAGTGAACTGTACAAAGCACCAATCCCTCACCAGGCCCCTCCATCAACATTACACCTGCCCTGGGGACCCTCATCCCTACCCAAGGAGGGCTTACCATGGACGATGCCCTAAGTGACCGTACCCAGCAGGAATACGCAGCAGTGGTCCCCACTAACCACATACCCCGGGTGGCATCCCGACAAAATCACCTGTAAATAACCCTTTCCTTTTTGGACTGAGTCCAGGCCATGGAACCGGGTCTCAACTACTGTGATTCCAGAGAGACAGCACCGGCCCGGCCCTGAGTACCCCACAGTCTGGGAGCGTCTCATATTACTTACCAAGCTTCAACCCTGCTTTCGGACCCGCTCATTAACCCCAAACATATTTACTGATTTCCCCTCCATGATTAGTTAAAGTCAGACTTAGCCTCGCCCACCGTCTCTGCCAATGTCTGTAATTGGTTGCCAGTACGGCAACAAAAATGACATCAGATTACTGTAAAAATAAATAAATAATCAAAAAAATTTACATGTGGTCCTCCCTCAATTTTGATACTAGCCAAGATAAAGCGCATGGCTGGTGGTTGGTATTCTTACCCTTGGGGAGCACATAGTTATTGCCCCCCCAGCAGGTTAAGAATTGCAGCCCACAGCTGCCACAGAATATGGGTTATTCCATAGAAGCACCATATTTTGGGCTTCGTCCTGGCTCTTCCCACTGCCCTGGTGGGGTGGTAAACGGGGTAATAGAAGGGGTTAATGACATGAGTATTGGCAGCTGTCATGAACCCCCAGATCTGTAAAGTTGAGATGTCTATAACACCATCAAATTACCAATCGGTGAGTAATTGAGTGAGTTAAAAAACACAGATGTGGAGGAAAATCCTTTATTATAAATAAAACTCATGACAACCCACTTTCACCCATTTATTGAGCCCAAATACAACCAACTACGACAGTAATGCACACAGCACAATATCTAGTGTAGCACACTCGGCACATTTAAATCACCATGACAGGAGTGTGTGTGGCGCCCCACTGGTCAGTGCACCACTAAAGGGGTACTACACCCAGACTAGCATGTGCAGTATCCCAGTCACCAAAGGATGATAATGGTAATCTGAGGCCTCATCCCTGCATTCATACACTTAGGTTAGGGGACCTTTTGGTTAACCAGTTGATAGGGAACCACTCCCGGTGGGAGGAGCTAAGGTGTAGTGAAAGAAGCGTGAGTGACAGTTAGCCAGAGTGAAGTAAAGAACCGTGAGGGAAGTCGAGGAGAGAGGACACTGCGAGGCTTGCAGCAGAAGGTGCCAGTAAAAGGAGGCAACCCATACAGAAGGGAGATCCCTGGCTTGTGCAAGCCCGTGCCGGACTGTATTAATAGCCAGTTGGGGGGGAACTCAGTCCAAGATGGAGAACCGGCTCCGAATGCGGTGCAGGAAAGTTCAGCTCTGAGCCGCCAAACCCGGTGGGTCGCAGGCCTTTTATATAGCCCTAACCTGGTCCGACATGTGCGTCCCCACCAGGAGCTCCAAACCGGGTTGATCCCCTTAGACAAAAGGGTAACCTCTACATACTCAACGGGCCTGGTGGTAAGAGGTTTTTGTGTAGGACAGCGCATGGATAGTAAGGAGAGCGCAGTGAGAAAGGACAGAGAGTGAAATTTGAAGGAACATATTGTTTTTTTTTAATTTATTTTTCACTAAATACATGGTTAAAACACCCTTTAGTGCAACATTAACTGCATTGAATGGTGCAAGCTTACAATATACCGTATATACTCGTGTATAAGCCGACCCGTGTATAAGCCGACCCCCCTACTTTTGCCCCCAAAACCTGGGAAAACCTATTGACTCGTGTATAAGCCGAGGGTGGACCCCAGCACAGGTATACAGCCCCCAGCAGTGTGGTATACAGGCCTCCCCAGTGGTAGTATACAGCAGCCTCCCCAGTGGTATGCAGGCCCCAGCAGTATATACAGCAGCCCCAGTGGTATACAGCAGCCCTTAGGTAGTACACAGCAGCCCCAGGGGTATACACATCAGCCCCAGGGGTATACACATCAGCCCCAGGGGTGTACACAGCAGCCCCAGGGGTATACACAGCAGCCCCAGGGGTATACACAGCAGCCCCAGGGGTGTACACAGCAGCCCCAGGGGTAGTACACAGCAGCCCCAGGGGTAACATAGTAACATAGTAACATAGTTTTTAAGGTTGAAGGAAGACTTTAAGTCCATCTAGTTCAACCCATAGCCTAACATGTTGATCCAGAGGAAGGCAAAAAAACCCCATGTGGCAACACTAAGCTCCACATTGGGGGAAAAAATTCCTTCCTGACTCCAGATACGGCAATCAGACTAACTCCCTGGATCAACGTCCTATCAAAGAATCTAGTATATATAACTGGTAATATTATAGTTTTCAAGAAAGGCATCCAGGCCCTTCTTAAATGTTAGTAGTGAGTCACTCATTACAACAGCATGTGGCAGAGAGTTCCATAGTCTCACTGCTCTTACAGTAAAGAATCCGCGTCTGTGATTATGATTAAACCTTCTTTCCTCCAGACGTAGAGGATGCCCCCTTGTCCCCGTCTCAGGCCTAAGAGTAAAGAGATCATTAGAAAGGTCTCTGTACTGCCCCCTCATATATTTATACATTATTATAAGATCACCCCTAAGCCTTCGTTTTTCCAAGCTAAATAACCCCAAGTTTAATAACCTGTCTTGGTATTGCAGACCCCTTAGTCTTCTAATGACTTTTGTCGCTCTTCTCTGGACCCGCTCTAGTTCAGCTATGTCTTTCTTATACACCGGAGACCAGAATTGTACACAGTATTCTAAGTGTGGTCGCACTAGTGACTTGTATAGAGGTAAAATTATGTTCTCCTCATGAGCATCTATGCCTCTTTTAATGCATCCCATTATTTTATTTGCCTTTGCAGCAGCTGCCTGACACTGGCCACTAAATGTGAGTTTATCATCTATCCATACACCCAGGTCTTTTTCAGTGACAGTTTTGCCCAGTGTTTTACAATTAAGCACATAATTATACCTTTTGTTTCCTCTGCCCAAGTGCATGACTTTACATTTATCCCCATTAAAGCGCATTTGCCATTTAGCCGCCCAAGCTTCTAGTTTACATAAATCCTCCTGTAATATAGAATTGTCCTCCTCTGTATTGATTACCCTGCAGAGTTTAGTGTCATCTGCAAATATTGAGATTCCACTCTGTATGCCCCCTACAAGGTCATTAATAAATATATTAAATAGAAGCGGGCCCAACACTGACCCCTGTGGTACCCCACTGTTAACTGTGACCCATTCTGAGTGTGTTCCATTAATAACCACCCTTTGTTTCCTATCACTAAGCCAGTTCTCAACCCACTTACACATATTTTCCCCTATCCCCATTGCCCTCATTTTATGTATCAACCTTTTGTGTGGCACCGTATCAAAAGCTTTTGAAAAATCCATATACACCACATCCACTGCATTTCCTTGGTCCAGTCCAGAACTTACTTCTTCATAGAAGTACATAGTAGTACACAGCAGCCCCAGGGGTAGAACACAGCAGCCCCAGGGGTAGTACACAGCAGCCCCAGGGGTAATACACAGCAGCCCCAGGGGTAATACACAGCAGCCCCAGGGGTAATACACAGCAGCCCCAAGGGTAATACACAGCAGCCCCAGGGGTAGTACACAGCAGCCCCAGGGGTAATACACAGCAGCCCCAGGGGTAGTACACACCAGCCCCAGGGGTAGTACACAGCAGCCCCAGGGGTAGTACACAGCAGCCCCAGGTCCCCCTCACTGTTTGGCGCCCCCACCGCTGCGCTCATACATTACCGGTCTAGCAGCTGTCATCCTCCGGTGGCGGATCGCGGCTCCCGGCTCCGGCTTCCATCTTTTTCTGTGTCTTCCTGCATTGTGACCGGGGCGCATTGCGATGACGTCATCGCGACGCCGGCCGGTCATGTGACATGCAGGAAGACACAGAAGAAGATGGAAGCCGGAGCCGGGAGCCGCGATCCGCCACCGGAGGATGACAGCTGCTAGACCGGTAATGTATGAGCACAGCGGTGGGGGCGCCAAACAGTGAGGGGGACCTGGGGCTGCTGTGTACTACCCCTTGAGATTTTTTTTTTTATATATACCGTATATACTCGCGTATAAGCCGAGGGGAGACTTTTCAGCCCAATTTTTGGGCTGAAAAACTCGGCTTATACGCGAGTATATACGGTATATGGGGGTGGGAAATTATATAGCTGTTTAACATGTCTATTGTGATGCATTGTGATGGTCTATCAGGCATTGCTTCCACCTAGCCAGAATCCTACTCCACACTACCCCGAAACAGCTGTCTGTGGATGGATACCTGGCTATGGTAATTCCCTTGTCAAATATCTTTAAACTCGTAAAAGAGTTGGATATTGACTGAAAGGGCCACTTACTATGGAGGTTTTGGTAGTTTCCGCAAGGAGCCACCCCAGGGCTAGGTCCTTCCCTGGAGGGATATCTGGCTAGTTCTGTGTTTGAGACTCCTAAACGAGGCTCTACGGACTCTGTTTGCATATTGTGATGTAGTGGCTTGCTGCATTGCAAATATGTATGCTGGGACTTGTAGTTCAGCAAGTTATGCTCTGCTATAGAAACTCAGAAAGGTCACTATGGAACTTTTGGTGCCATAAGGGGTAAGTTTGCAAGTTGCTGAGATGATGGGTGTGGCTCATACCTGTTTGTGTGAGCACCTGTCAGCTGACAGAGACCATTGATGTCTGGAGAGACTGGCAGAATCTGTGAGGGCACGCTCTCAGTTTTGGAGCAGCCACTATCCTAGAAGGCACCTGGGATGGTATTCTTGGAAGTGGCTGACTTACTGGAAGACATGTAGTAAGTAGACTATGGGAAAGCTTGGACTGGTGTTAAGAAAGCTTCAGTCCTGCTAAGGGTCTGGAGGAGATGGTGATCCCAGTGAGGCAGTTTCCTGGATGGTGGACTGCGAAGTCTGTGTGTGGGTTGTGATGCCTGCACTGACACAATGTGATGAACTATTAGAGTAAATGCCAGGCAGGCGTATCTGAGATTGGAACAGACTGGTATATCACTAATATTCCGTTGATCTATGAAAGTAAATGCCAGGTGGGCATTGCCACCATTGGAACAGACTGGTATGTCACTAATGTTCTGTTAATGTACTTTAAAGGGAACCAACCACCCCCAATGACCCCCCGGACTCTTAATATCAGTCCCTACACACAGCACATACATGTGCTGCAATGATTTTTGCTAAAAAAACTGTTTTTTCAAACTAAAGATAATGATTTAGAAAGTTTAAACTGAATGGACGGCTGGGCGGTACTTATCTCTGGCAAAAGCCGATATCTGATGTCAATCATCCTCCCGTCTCCCCTTGTAGCAGTAACGTCCAGCCCTTTATTCAGCGTCACAGCCCTGTGCACGGGCTCGCATGCCCGTGCACACGTCATCATCTGCAGCCGGGAAGCGAGCGCGCGCTCTGACTTCCTGCGCTCGGCTATGGAAGACAGAGCGCGCGCTCGCTTCCCGGCTGCAGATGATGACGTGTGCACGGGCATGCGAGCCCGTGCACAGGGCTGTGACGCTGAATAAAGGGCTGGACGTTACTGCTACAAGGGGAGACGGGAGGATGATTGACATCAGATATCGGCTTTTGCCAGAGATAAGTACCGCCCAGCCGTCCATTCAGTTTAAACTTTCTAAATCATTATCTTTAGTTTGAAAAAACAGTTTTTTTTAGCAAAAATCATTGCAGCACATCTATGTGCTGTGTGTAGGGACTGATATTAAGAGTCCGGGGGGGTCATTGGGGGTGGTTGGTTCCCTTTAAATGAACTGTGCACTGTTTGCAGTTTATGATGTAATAAACTGGTGGAATTTATTTTACTGAAAAATGTGCCTGTTTGCCTTAATCCCGCTATTATTTGAGTGTCCCCCAACATGGTCAGCAGGGGCGTATCTACAACAGGTGCAGGGGTTGCAATCGAACCCGGGCCCTGCAGCCTAGGGGGGCCCCAAAAGTCCCTTTGGCCCATAGAAAAAGACTAATACTATTGAAGATTTGCAATAATTGGGGGCCCCGTTGGAGCTTCCGCATCGGGGCCCCAGGGCGTGAAGTTACGCCACTGATGCTCAGTGAGCAAATCACCACACTATCTATAAATCTATCTATTCATCTATCTCTAAATCTATCTATTTTTTTATTGTATCTATCTATCTATCTATCTATCTATCTATCTATCTATCTATCTATCTATCTATCTATTCATCCATCTAACATAGTAACATAGTAACATAGTTTTTAAGGTTGAAGGAAGACTTTAAGTCCATCTAGTTCAACCCATAGCCTAACATGTTGATCCAGAGGAAGGCAAAAAAAAACCCCATGTGGCAACACTACGCTCCACATTGGGGGAAAAAATTCCTTCCTGACTCCAGATACGGCAATCAGACTAATTCCCTGGATCAACGCCCTATCAAAGAATCTAGTATGTATAACTGGTAATATTATAGTTTTCAAGAAAGGCATCCAGGCCCTTCTTAAATGTTAGTAGTGACTCACTCATTACAACATCATGTGGCACAGAGTTCCATAGTCTCACTGCTCTTACAGTAAAGAATCCGCGTCTGTGATTATGATTAAACCTTCTTTCCTCCAGACGTAGAGGATGCCCCTTGTCCCAGTCTCAGGCCTAAGAGTAAAGAGATCATTAGAAAGGTCTCTGTACTGTCCCCTCATATATTTATACATTATTATAAGATCACCCCTAAGCCTTCGTTTTTCCAAGCTAAATAACCCCAAGTTTAATAACCTGTCTTGGTATTGCAGACCCCTTAGTCCTCTAATGACTTTTGTCGCTCTTCTCTGGACCCGCTCTAGTTCAGCTATGTCTTTCTTATACACCGGAGACCAGAATTGTACACAGTATTCTAAGTGTGGTCGCACTAGTGACTTGTATAGAGGTAAAATTATGTTCTCCTCATGAGCATCTATGCCTCTTTTAATGCATCCCATTATTTTATTTGCCTTTGCAGCAGCTGCCTGACACTGGCCACTAAATGTGAGTTTGTCATCTACCCATACACCAAGGTCTTTTTCAGTGACAGTTTTGCCCAGTGTTTTACAATTAAGCACATAATTATACCTTTTGTTTCCTCTGCCCAAGTGCATAACTTTACATTTATCCCCATTAAAGCGCATTTGCCATTTAGCAGCCCAAGCTTCTAGTTTACATAAATCCTCCTGTAATATAAAATTGTCCTCCTCTGTATTGATTACCCTGCAGAGTTTAGTGTAATCTGCAAATATTGAGATTCTACTCTGTATGCCCCCTACAAGGTCATTAATAAATATATTAAATAGAAGCGGGCCCAACACTGACCCCTGTGGTACCCACTGTTAACTGTGACCCATTCTGAGTGTGTTCCATTAATAATCACCCTTTGTTTCCTATCACTAAGCCAGTTCTTAACCCACTTCCTCATATTTTCCCCTATCCCCATTGCCCTCATTTTATGTATCAACCTTTTGTGTGGCACCGTATCAAAAGCTTTTGAAATGTCCATATACACCACATCCACTGCATTTCCTTTGTCCAGTCCAGAACTTACTTCTTCATAGAAGCTTATCAGATTAGTTTGACAGGAACGATCCCTCGTAAAACCATGTTGATAATGGGTCATGAGGTTATTTTTCTTCAGATACTCCAGTATAGCATCTCTTAGAAAACCCTCAAGGATTTTACCCACAGTAGAGGTTAAGCTTACTGGCCTATAATTTCCAAGTTCAGTTTTTGTCCCCTTTTTGAATATTGGCACCACATTTGCTATACGCCAGTCCTGTGGTACAGACCCTGTTATTATGGAATCTTTAAATATTAAAAATAATGGTCTATCTATGACAGTACTTAATTCCTGCAGCACTCTGGGGTGTATCCCATCCGGGCCCGGGGATTTGTCAATTTTAGTGATTTTTAGACGATGCCGTACTTCCTCTTGGGTTAAGCAGGTGACATTTAATTGAGACTTTTTGTTATCACTGATCATATTGTCTGTCATGGTATTTTCTTGTGTAAATACTGTTGAAAAAAAGTCATTTAGCATATTGGCTTTTTCCTCATCCTCATCCACCATTTCACCCAGACTATTTTTAAAGGGGCCAACACCATCATTTTTTAGTTTCTTACTATTTATGTAGTTAAGAAATATTTTGGGATTCTTTTTACTTTCTCTGGCAATGAGTCTCTCTGTCTCAATCTTTGCTGCCTTGATTTGCTTTTTACAAATGTTATTTAATTTTCTGTATTTATTTAATGCTTCATCACTACCTACTTGCTTTAATTCCCTAAATGCTTTCTTTTTGTCACATATTGCACTTCTTACCGCTTTATTTAGCCATAGTGGTTTCCTCCTATTTCTAGCATGCTTATTCCCATAGGGTATATATTGTGCACAGGTCCTATTCAGGATGCTAATAAACATCTCCCATTTGTGTTGTGTACTTTTATGTCTCAGGACATCGTCCCAGTTTATTGCACTAAGATCATCTCTCAACCGTTGGAAATTTGCCTTCCTGAAGTTTAGTGTCCTTGTAGCCCCTCTACTACACGTCTTAGTAAAGGATACTTGAAAGCTTATTAAGTTATGATCACTATTACCCAAGTGACCTCCAACCCGTATATTTGATATGCGGTCCGGCCTGTTGGTTAATATTAGGTCCAGCAGTGCCCCCCTTCTTGTTGGGTCCTGAACCAGTTGTGAAAGGTAATTGTCTCTCATAGTTTTCAAAAACTTATTACCTTTGCTGGAACTGCAGGTTTCTGATCCCCAATGTATTTCAGGGTAGTTGAAGTCCCCCATAATAATGACTTCTCCCTGAGTCGCTGCTTCATCTATTTGCTTTATGAGGATATTCTCCTCCACTTCCATTATTGTTGGGGACTTATAACAAACCCCTATCAGTAATTTATTATTTTTTCCCCCTCCCCTTATCTCCACCCACAGGGACTCTACATTTCCATTAGATTCACCTATATTATCACGCAGGATGGGTTTTAAGGATGATTTTACGTATAAACATACACCTCCTCCTCGCCTATTTGTACGGTCATTTCTGAACAGACAATAGCCCTGTAAATTAACAGCCCAGTCATGGCTCTCGTCCAGCCAAGTCTCCGAAATCCCCACCATGTCATAATTATTTTCCAACAAAATCAATTCTAATTCCTCCATTTTGTTGGTGAGGCTTCTGGCATTAGTGAATATGCTTTTTATGCATCTCTCTTTACCTCTATTCCTTCCTACTAGATTGACTGTTCTAACCCCACCCCCCATGCCACCCCCAATTTTATTACTTGTGCCCAGGTTACTGTTTACACTATCTTCCCCTCCTATACAATGAATACCCTCCCCCCCAATCCCTAGTTTAAACACTCCTCCAACCTTCTAGCCATTTTCTCCCCCAGCACAGCTGCACCCTCCCCATTGAGGTGCAGCCCGTCCCTAGCATAGAACCTGTAGCCAACAGAGAAGTCGGCCCAGTTCTCCAGGAACCCAAACCCCTCCTTCCTACACCAATTCCTGAGCCACTTATTTATCTCCCTAATCTCCCTTTGCCTCTCTGGTGTGGCACGTGGTACAGGCAGTATTTCAGAGAATACTACGTTGGAGGTCCTTGCCTTAAGCTTGCAGCCTAATTCCCTGAAATCATCTTTAAGGACCTTCCACTTACCTCTAACTTTGTCATTTGTGCCAATGTGCACCATGACCACTGGGTCCTCACCAGCCCCTCCCAGTAATCTGTCAACCCGATCAGCGATGTGCCGGACTCGAGCGCCCGGTAGGCAGCACACTGTTCGACGATCCCTGTCTTTGTGACAGATTGCCCTATCTATTCCCCTAATAATTGAGTCCCCCACTACCAGCACCTGTCTGGCCTGCCCTACTCTCCTGTTTTCCCCCTTACTTGAGCAGCCAGTCCTCTGGCTTTCAGAGGTTATGCCCTGCTGCAGAAGTGCTGTACCTGAACTCACACCCCCCTCATCTGCCAACATAGCAAATTTATTGGGGTGTGCCAGATCAGGGCTAGCCTCCCTGGCACCCTTCCCTCTACCCCGCCTTCTAACTGTCACCCAGCTAGCTACCTCACGGTCCTGCAGCTCCATACTACCATCCTCCCCCACATCTATCCCATTGAGCAGCTGTTCAGTGAGCAGCAGACTCCTTTCCATATTGTCTATGGATCTCAGCGTTGTCAGTCATTCATTTAGATCCAGTATCTGGGCTTCCAAATTCACAACGTACTCACATCTCACACAGCAGTATGCACCCTCGCATCTATCCATTAATTCATCCAACCATCCAACCATCTATCCAGTTAAACACCTGAAAACTCAAGTAATCTTTAAAATCTTAAAAGATTTTTAAATCTTTTAAAAATTATCAGGCGAAGCCCACGTGAAATTTTTTTCTGACAAATCCATAAAACAATGTAAATAAAAGGGACTGCATCTTTATTAACCCCTGGACCATGGGCGAGGGGTTAATAAAGATGCAGTCCCTTTTTTAGGATTGTTTTATTGATTTTTCAGAAAAAAAATTACATGGGCTTCGCCATATTTCTGGAACCAGCCGGATCCAGCAGGCAGCGACGGGCTGCCCCCAACCCCCAGGTGCCTATTTGTACCTGGCCAGACACAAGAATATAGGGGAGCCCTTTTTTTTAATTATTTCATGAAATTCATAATAAAAAAAAAATGCGTGGGGCTCCGCGCAATTTCTATGTCTAGCCAGGTACAGCTAAGCAGCTGGGGGCTGGAATCCGCAGCGCAGGGATGCCCAAGCTTTCTGGGCACCCCCCGCTGCAAATTGCAGCCCGCAGCCGCCCCAGAAGATGGCGCGTTCATTGAAGCGCCATCCTCTGCCGCTGAACCCCGCTCTTCAAGCGGCACGCTGGGTAATAAAGAGGTTAGGGCCAGCTTTGTATTATCAGCTGGCCCTAAGCCCGAAATTTATGGCAGTCACGCCAATATTAGACATGACCGCCATGAATTTCTATTAAATTGTTTTAACACAACACAGAGAAAATTTTTTATTAGAAATAAAAGAAAAAAGCCATTAGGGACTCCATCTTTAATTTAAAAAATCCTCTTCCGTCCGACGTAGTCCAAAACGCGATGTCCTCTCTGCTACATCCCCTGTGCATAGATATAGATGTCTATGCACAGGGAGTGAGCAGACTGAAAACAATCTCAGCTCTGCTACATCAGGCAGCAGGCGGGCTCTAGGACCCTGGAGCTGCGGCAGCCAGCACAGAGCAGACAGTCTGACTCCTTACTGTGCGAGTTTCCCAGCGATTACTTGCACAGTAAACGAGTCCAATGCAAGTCAATGGCAATCCTAGTTTTGTCAGAGTCTCTGACAAATCTAGGATTGCTTCAGGCTGACGCTTCCGAGACACATCTGTGATTTGTAAATCGCACACTACTCGCTATTACTCGCTTCCCCATTCATTAACATTGGACTCGATAGACTCGCAACGAGTAGCGAGTCCCGGGCTCGGACTCACTAGAGTCAAGCGATTCCGGGTAATTTAGGACTCGCCCATCACTAGTCGCAGCCAGCCCAGCAGTGGCACCTCCATTACAATCAGCACTTCTGGCGGTACACCCTGGCTCTCCCATGGCCATGGTGTATTGGTAAACAGGGTAATGGTATTTGGAGTTGATGCCAGCTGGGTAATGTCAGCTGACAGCAAACCCAAAGGGTATTAATGTTGAGGCATCAATCAGGTACCCAACATTACTAAGTAAATAAGGACTCAAATAACCACACAAATAAATATTTATTTTGAAAATAAACTCCCCAATACATTCATCTTTCACTATTTTTATTACATTAAAGTAAATTTTTTTTTAAAAAGTCTGCTATTTCACTCAACAACAAAAAATAACTGTGGCACCCCAAGGGTTAATGTGCCACAGTAAAATCACACGGGTTCCCGCCCCACGCAACACTGACACTACACTAGCACGTCTGGGCCAGGAGGGGGAGATAAACCAGCTCCCTTATAAAACTCCGGGTCAAGAGGAAGTAGTTGGTTCAGTACGTAGCAGTACTGTGAAGAATCCAGTTCTTGGGAGAACTGAGAGGGAGACTGTAGTGTAAAGGGGCTGCGTCATACTTCTCTACAGTCTGCTCTTGGATTTCAGGCCTAGCCAGGGTTTGAGGGAAGGAGTACAGAAGACAAAGGAACACATCTGGGAGACTGAGTGACATCACCACTCGCCCCGGAAGAGCGCACAGATCGGACACCGGATCCAAAGCTGTGACTGACACACACAGCACAGTAAATACCGGGATAGTGGAGGTTGTAGATCGACACTGTACCTGAGCGAAGCAACACGGCGGGGTCAGAAGTACAAGGAAGACTCAAGTTGCCTAGCTGAAGGGGTACCTGTGAGGAGAGACAGTGCCAGCAGCTCAGCTAAAAAACAGCAGCAGGGCCACACACACAGCGCAGCAGGAGGAAGCTGAGGACCCGGAGAGGGTGGGAACAACCCGGCCCCTGCACAGACTCCGTGGACAGTACTCAGCTGAATTACCATCATCTTCAGTAAAGATCTGGAAAACTGCAAAACTGTGAGTCTGTGTGTTAATTGCACCCTTTGCCCTATATTCAAGAGCAGAGATCTCCACCTGCAGAGCCGACCACTGCTTTCATCACAAGCTGAAAGACAAGGCTCCAGCAGCAGGAAAGTAAGTGAATTGCACCTATTACAATACCTAATCCTTACAAACCCTGCTCTCCCTCACAACTCCCTCACAAGCAGCCACCGTCTCCACTATCATCCCTATCCTGCAACATCTATAGCATCCATCATAGACTTTAACTAACACTGCCCTGGGGAACCCAGCTCTACCCGCGGAGAGCTATTACATCTCCAGCTGCCAAACATCATCCCTGGAGGTTCTGCAGCAGCGGTGGTCACCCTGACCACAACCCGTAGGTGGTGTCACGACAAACTTTATCCCCTGTACATATCCCCTTTTACTTGCAAGAACCCGGGACATGGTCCGGACCAGGCCCTCCGTGACATCCCCAGCAGCAACCCGGTCCGGTACCGAATTCCCTGTCCCAGTGGGCTCCACAACCTGGCGGTGACGAACAGGATCTACCATGCCCGGTAAAAAGGGCATTGTGTGGCGTGATTAACGTGAAAACTGTTTTTAAGCTGCACCATCAGAACTGTACTTTTGAAAACCCGCCGTTATACAGCGCGCGGCGTGCTGGAACAAAGGGGACGGTACCCTGCAGTGGTGCGAATCCAGGCTCCTCCCTGGTGCTGACGACATCTGGCGGGGAAGAAAATCCCTGGTGCACCCCAGAACCTTCAAGAGACATCCGGACGGAAGCGGAAGACAGGAGGGTGAACCTTAACTAAGGGGGCACAGGATGTCGCAGCCAGCGGCGCCAAGCGGCAGCGGAGCAGCCGGCGGAGCTGCAGCGCCGGATACGGAGCAGCACCCGGCGGTGCAGTGGCGCAAGGAGCAGCACCTATCATGCCGTTCCTGATGCCGTATACTACAGGGGCAATGTGGCTGCCCCAATACTCCGGTGAGCTTAATACTCTTAATGACTTTATTATCAAGATAAAAGCTTATAATGTGATGTACCCCCTGACTGAAGCCCAATGTGTAGGAATGATTATTGGACAATTGACTGGCAATGCACAGTGGGAGGTTGTGACTCACCATGGGCCGGGTGTTCAGGTCTCAGGTGCAGGCTGTCAGTCACGGTTCCGGTGCCTGTCGTCGTGGGCCCGGTGGTCAATAAAAGGGTGAAAGTAAGATAGTAAAAGAGATAAAGTTATTAGTTTGTGACGCCACCTGTAGGGTTCCGGTGATGGCACCGACGCTGCTTGGACCTCCGTGGTGATAGATGGCAGCAAGGTGGAACCGCTCCCTACAGGACGAGTGGGGTCCCCGGAGTTGAGAGCTGCAACGGAGTAATAGGGCAGCTCGGTTGTTTCTGTGAAGCAAGGTAATTAGACGGCAGATTTGGAATAAAAGTCTGACATGTTGCTCCTCTGAACGGGTATTTACTGGGATGTTCACGGCATACAAGGTAACACAGTCTCAATGCCAAGTAGAGGACCGGGTGGTCCCTGCGGTGAATAGTACTCCCCCAAGGATCCACAAGAATCCTTCTATATCCCTGACTGTCCCTTCTCTTCGCTGCTGCGGTATACCTCGTCAGGGTACTGAGGGCCCTCAATTAGGTTCCCGACTGGCCTTAACGTACGGTTACTGGCCCTCAAGGGTGGGTACCCCCTGGTATAGATGCGGTAGTTGTTAAGCTGTGAATCGGGCTCCTAGGAAGTCTTTGACCACTCCGGGTTTTGCGGTACAGGGAATGAATCAACTGTACCACGTCGGAGCCGGTACTCCGGTTTTTGGACTGGGCTCAGGCCTTCAATCACCCGTTTCTCATACTTGGCCCTCTTTCTCTTCTGGGCCACCAATGGACGGTGCCCTCCCTGTTAGCTGTCTTCCCTCTGTCACGACTTGACCTTTCTGTTCTTGTCTAGCTCTCCTCCCACCAAGACCGGTTACCCAGGAAACGGGTACTGATTGGTCTTCTATCTCTAGGTGTTGCATGCGGTGTATGGAGCCTCAGGATTATCCTACTCACCACTGGGACGGAGAGTACGACACCTTAGTCAGCGGTGTAGTACCCTCCTGTGATGCACTCTTTGTGGTGCGCCACAGTTGCGTCCTGGCTGGACACAGATAAGGACACTGTAGAGCATCTGGTAGCTGGACTCAAAGCCGCATTTGAATTTACTGCTGATACCCAGGCTAAAATGAGGTTCTTTGCATGTCAACAAAAGCCCAAGGAGATTGCCAAAGACTATGCCTAAAATCTGCAGGAAGCACTCAAAGCACTTAAACTGGCAGAACCTGCCTTAGCCCCGGGAGCTGATAAAATGCTACTCGACCAATTCATAGAGGGCCTCCTATTCCCTTTCCACAGAGAACAGCTGAATATGATGCTTCTTCAGAATCCTGACATGACATTTGCTGAGTTAAAAGACAGAGCCATCCATCTGCAGCAGGTAGAAGAGCCCTGGGATCTAAAATCTATACCGGACCCTGCAGCAGCAGCTCAGCAACCGGCAGCATCAGCGACATTGGCCATGTCAACAACTGCTGCTGAAAACAGGGAACCAATCTCTAATGAGGCCCTCAATCAAAAGCTAGATGCCCTGACAGATACCGTTATCTCAATGGCTAAAGTCATCAAGGAGCGCCGAGGATCCAGGCCTGCACCCAAGATCGAGTTGGCGACCAGCAGGGAGGATGTACCGTGGATGAGGCCCAGGAGGTATCAAGCGACAAGAGGACGACCCAGCGACCGCTATAAACCCGATGGGCAGCCCATTTGCCGCCGTTGTCAAAAGCCAGGTCACCTTGCCCAAGAGTGTGCTTTAAACGATGATTCTCTGGGCAGGTGGGCCGCTTCTCAGTAGTAAACTCTCAAGTTCCTTTAGCCTGGTATAAGAGATTCGTGGGCGGACAGCCGGTCATCCCTATCATGCTGGATGGCATTCCCTTTAATGCCTTGTTGGATACCGGGTCCCAAATAACATTAATTTCAAAGGTACTGGGCTGATTCAGACATTACTAGTGATCCATCTGACATTACAATGAACGTATGGGCTAGTAATGGACAATTAATACCACAGGTTGGGTTCAGAGAAATGACCAGATTGGAAAGATAGAATTGCAGAACCAGAGTATTATAATCATAGATGTTGACCGGCGAGAACGTGAACCCGTAATGTTACTAGGAATTAATGTAATTGAAAAATGTTTTTCCGAGGTAATTACTGTTTTGCAGCAAATCGCCGAGACTGCCGGAACCGGACAGCAGAGGCTTCTGCACAAAGAGATCAAAGCCCTGAAGTTGAAGCAACAGGTAGACATATCCGGAGGTGAGATCGGCAGTGTACGAGTAAGTGATCCAATACCCATTGTGATACCTTCCAAAACTGAAATGTTGGCCTGGTGTAGAGCCGCAATAGGCATCAAAGGGCAAGACTATCAAGCCCTGGTAGAACCCGTGTACTCAGATAGTAGACCTACTATACTCACAGCTAGAGGAGTGGTTGAGGTACACCGAGGAAGAGTGCCATTACGCCTACTAAACTGCGGAGAGGACGAGATCACATTACCAAAAGTATGCTACCATAGCTAAATTGTACACGGTTGATAATAATGCCATCACAGCTGTCGAGCCCTTGGACCCATCAAGTCAGGAGGACGACAATGGCTCATGGGAAAAGCTGAAGGATTGGTGCCAAAAGCTACATGTGGGTACCAGTTCTACACCTTCCCATCAAAAGCATGGAGTATACCGGGTAGTGAAAGAATATGAGCAAATATTCAGCAAACACCCGTTAGACTTTGGGCAAATTAAAGGGGTAGAGAACATTATACCCACAGGTAACCATGAGCCTATAAAAGAAAGGTATAGACCATTACCACCCGCTCATTACCAAACCACCAAAGACATGCTCAAAGAAATTAAAACTGCAGGGGTAATAAGAGACAGTTGTAGCTCCTGGGCAGCACCTCTAGTGTTAGTTAAAAAGAAGGATGGGACCATGAGAATGTGCGTAGATTACCGGCAGATCAACCGCATCACACATAAGGACTCATACCCATTACCTAGGATTGAGGAGTCATTAGCTGCATTAAAATCTGCTAACTACTTTTCCACCCTTGATCTGACTAGTGGGTACTGGCAGGTTCCTGTGGCCGAGGCCGACAAGGAGAAGACAGCGTTTACTACGCCGATGGGCCTCTGTGAGTTCAATTGTATGCCGTTCGGACTCTGCAACGCACCCGGGACCTTCCAACGCCTGATAGAGAGCTGCTTAGGACATAAGAACTTTGAAACTGTCCTCCAGTACCTAGATGACGTCATAGTCTTCTCCAAGACGTATGAGCAATATCTACAAGATCTGGCAGAAGTGTTCGAGGCCTTATCCGGATACGGCATGAAAATCAAACCATCCAAGTGTCACCTTCTCAAGCCAAAGGTACAGTACCTGGGACATGTCTTATGTTCAGAGGGAGTAGCACCTGATCCTGATAAAGTCACAGTGATAAGGGATTGGCTAAGACCTACAAACGTGAAAGAAGTGAGGCAATTCCTGGGCCTGGTTGGCTATTACCGAAGATTTATCAGAGGATTCATGAAGTTAGCAGCTCCCCTGCAAGACATCCTGGTAGGACACTCAAAAAGGTCTTCAACCCGTAATCCTCCTTTCCAGTGGAGTGAAGAAAAGGAAGACTCCTTCAACAAGCTGAAGTGTGCACTGACAGGAGAAGAGATCCTGGCATATCCGGATTACCATCAACCTTTCATTCTATACACGGATGCCAGCAACGTGGGACTAGGAGCAGTACTGTCACAGAAGCAAGGAGGCAAAGAGAGAGTTATTGCCTTTGCAAGCAGGAAACTCCGGCCTACGGAAAGAAATCCCGAGAACTAGAGCTCCTATAAGTTAGAACTACTGGCAGTAGTTTGGGCTGTAACTGAACGTTTCAAGCACTACTTGGCAGCTGCAGAATTCACCATCTACACGGATAACAACCCGTTTACCCACTTGGATTCAGCAAAATTAGGTGCATTGGAGCAGCGATGGATAGCCTGGCTGTCTAACTACAATTTTTTCATCAAATATAATGCAGGCCGCAAGAACGGGAATGCAGATGCCTTATCCCGGAAGCCACACCTGGAAGACGTGGAAGAGGAACGGGAAGGGTTGGAAGAAATTAAACTACCGGCCTTTCATCGTTCAAAGTTAGAAAAGTATCAACCCGACATCTACCAAAGAGAACAACAGGCAAGTCTCAACCCATTAGCACACCATGGATGGGCTGACACCCAGGATAGTGATCCAGCTGTGAAGCTAGTGAAAGAACTGCTTACACAACAAGGTGCGTACCCTAACCAGAACGCCCCAGCTGAGACCCAACAACTTTGGAAAGAGAGAGGCAAGTTGTTCCTGTATCAAGGTAAGCTCTGCAGAAGGTTCACCAACCCCAGAACACATGAACTGGTCTGGCAGATAATCGTACCCAAGAGAGACATCAGAATGGTCTTAGAAGCCTACCACGACGGCGCAGGTCTTTTCGGATGGAAAAAGTTGGAAGTACTCCTGAGAGAGAGATTCTACTGGGTTGGCATGAGAAAGTCAATTGAAGATTGGTGCAGAAAATGTGGCCCGTGCAACCTCAGAAGGAAAGATCAACAGAGAGCTCCACTCCAGTACATAGTAACTAAGCAACCAGTTGAGTTAGTCGCGTTAGACCACGTCAAGTTGTCACCAAGCCGGTCAGGCTATGTCTATGCCTTAACTATTGTGGACCATTACTCACGCTTCTTAGTGGTAGTACCCGTCAAGGACCTGACAGCGAAGACAGCTGCAAGAGCGTTTCAGACACATTTCTGTAGACCGCATGGTTACCCGGAACAAGTCCTTGCAGATCAAGGTCCAGCTTTTGAATCAGAGATTTTCCAGGAATTCTGCAATATGTACGGCTGTAAGAAGATCCGCAAGACAGCGTACCATCCCCAAACAAATGGCTTATGCGAGAAGATGAACCATATTGTAAATGACCTGTTGAAAACATTACCAGAGTCTGAAAGAAATCAATGGCCAGAGAAATTACCCGATTTGGTAGACTTATACAACCATGTTCCAGTGAGTTCTACAAACTGCACTCCAGCCTACCTTATGCGTGCAAGACCCGGTAAGCTACCAATTGACTTAGATATGGGTATCGTCAAACCAGACGCGGAAGTTGAAGAATCCAATTGGGATACCCTACATCAGCAACAGTATCGCCAAGTACAAGAGTGCGTAGAGAAAAATCTTTAGCAAGCTAGAGCAAGACAAGAGAGAACCTTTAACCAACGTGCTCAAGCAACTCCATTACAACCTGGTGAGCAAGTTCTCAAGAGAAAGAGACGCACTAACAAATTGGATAATCAGTGGGAAACCACCCAATACACCATATTATCATCTAACTTAGACAATGCTAAAACGAGTCTAATAAGCAAAGATGAAGGAAGAACTTTAATAGTTGTGTCCAGAGACCATCTCAAACCGTGTCCTGAAACCCTGAAGAAACCTGAAGTTACAGAACCTGTACAGGTTCAACCTGTCAAAGAGAAAGAAGAAGAGGTATTCCATACAGTTCTAGGAGATTTCCCCAAAACATGGCCAAATTACTACGGAGCAATTGTAGTACCAATGATTGCTTTCCCTCCAATGGTGGAACCAACACCAGAACCAGTATTACCAGAAGAAGTCCCAAGACCTGAAGAACTGGAAGTAGGACCCGTAGAGGAAGAACCAATTCCTGGTCCCAGTGAACTTGCCAGTCCTACAGTCAGACCTCCATCTGCCATAGTACCAGACACCCCAAGTAGGTACACGTCCACCCACACCATCATGCTAAGTACACCAGCAATACGCAGATAAGAGCATAGTACCAAGGGTCAGTTACCGACTAGGTACAAAGATTGAAATGTCAAATTAACTGTAAAGTGTAAATATGTTTATGTGAATGTAAATTGAACCCGGTAGACCGTGTCCAAGAGGGTGGAGGAACTGGATTGACCCCCATGCACATTAAGTTAGGGAAAGAAAGTGCCTGTGGGTGATGTAGCGAATCCAGGCCCCCTAAGCAGAAACACCCATGGACAAATGTACATAGTTGATGCAACATTAAAAAAGCCCAGTACCTACAGAGACTATCCTGTACGAACTTATGACAAATTCTTGAACTTTGAACTTCTCTTGTTAATTTATGGACCATACATACCACGGACTGGTTGTGGTAAAAACTCTCTTGTATATATTCAACAGCCCAGAGGCAATACACTAAACCCCCGGAAAGACTGCTTTTTGAATTTTTGGACTCTTTTTGAACTTTAGTGATTTTTGTACTTTTTACTTTTAAGTCTCTGTAAATATTAATTTATTAACTGTTTGTCTACTTGTTTTCCACAGTCCCGGAATACTGTCTTTAACTAAGGGGTCCGAGCTGCAGTAGCCATAGCGCAGGCTGTAGAGAAACCAGCACCACAGCAAGGGAGTTTAGCTCCCTGGACGCCTGAAGCACTGCCAGATGAGAGCCCGGAGTTGAGAATTCGACAGCATTCCTTTATAGTGCCCTCAGTGCAACAAACTCAGGTGTAACCCGTCACACTAAGAAATGCAACTCCGGTTTGGTTGGATTCCACATCCACTGGACCCACTAGATGTTACGTACACGAGGAAGCCTATACCACTGCTTGCTGTGGAACCTCCAGAAGTGTCTACTTCATCCCCCGCTCGAGTGTACCTGTTAACACCAGTAAAAGGTACTGAAAAGAGTTTATGTGTCTGTACATTCTTCCCGGCTTGATACTAAATTACCCGAGCTGCCGTATTCCATCCAGTGCAGCTCCTGGCCCCGGGGACTACTGCTCATCCTGTGGGGTGCATCCCATCTAGCTGTCGCACATCCCCCGGAGGCCCAAGCAGCGCTGGTGCCATCACCGGACACCCACAGTTGGCGTCACGAGACAAACGAGAAAATATCCCAATTCCCCAGCCCTTCCATTTGACCACCGGGCCCCACAGCCTCAGGCACGGAACCGTGACAAGTGAAGCATCGCCTGAGACCTGCGAACCTGGCAACGGTGAGTCAGCTCCATGATCTACTTTGCAGATTTTACAGGTATAGGCATGTCACGCTCTTCTTAAATCATGTACCTCACAGCAAGGGGACCCCAAAAAGAGTTCTCACTCTTGCCAAAGGGTCAGAACCACAGCAATATGGCATCAATTGTCCCAGACAAAAAAATTGCTGAATGGCCCAGCCTGCCTGCATGGCACAGGGTCTGGAACAGGACCTGGCCTAGCATTTCAAGGTTAAACATTGCTCAGCAACTATACGTTTTGTGGAGTATTACAGGATACACTAGAGAGGTAGGTCAGTGACCTGTTTAGGCCTAGTGGGTCGGATAAACTGAAAGCTCATGCAAGTGCTCCTATCAATATTATGCCCCAGCACAAACAGGTGGGATAACTATAAGTTTTATGGAGTATTCCTGAAAAAACTAGTCAGGTAGGTCACTGACCTGTTTAAGCCTACTGGGCTGGATAAACTCAAAGCTCATGCAAGTGCTCCCATAAATGTTATTCCCAGCCACCACACAGGTGGGACCACTATCAGTTTTGTGGACTATTACCTAAAAAATAGTCAGGTAGGTCAGTGATCTGTTTAGACCTACTTGGCCGGATAAACTCAATGCTCATGCAAGCGCTCCCATCAATGTTATGCCCTGCCACACACAGGTGGGATAACTATACGTTTCGTGGAATATTACCAAATAAACTAGTCAGGTAGGTCAGTGAGCTGTTTAGGCCTAGTAGGTCAGATAAACTCAAAGCTCATGCAAGCGCTCCCATCAATTTTATGCCCTGCCACAGACAGGTGGGACAAGCATAGCTTTCGTGGCGTATTACAGGAAATAATAGAGAGGTAGATCAGTGACCTGTTTAGGCCTACTGGGCCAGATAAACTCAAAGCTCATGCAAGCGCTCCCATTAATCATGTGCCCCACCACACACAGGTGGGACCACTTTCAGTTTCGTGGAGTATTCCTGAAAAAACTAGTCAGGTAGATCAGTGAACTGTTAGGCCTACTGGGCCAGATAAACTCAAAGCTCATGCAAGCGCTCCCATCAATGTTATTCCCCGCCACACATAGGTGGGACCACTATCAGTTTCGTGGAGTATTCCTGAAAAAACTAGTCAGGTAGATCAGTGACCTGTTTAGGCCTACTGAACCGGATAAATTCAAAGCTCATGCAAGCGCTCCTATCAATGTTATGCCTCGCCACACAGAGGTGGGACAACTATATGTTTTGTGAAGTATTACAGGAAGAACTATTCAGGTAGGTCAGTGACCTGTATAGGTCTAGTGGACAGGGGAGATTGATCAAACAATGCTTTTAAGGGCCCAAAAACTGTTTATGCTGTAGTGCAGCGGTGTTCACACTGTGTGGTAATGTGGCAGTGACCCAAGGAAAGTTCAACTTAAACAACTTTATTGGTATAACTCACAACTTAAATGCCAAAACGTCCTCTGGGTCGCAGCCGGGTGATACATACAGTCCGTATATAACCTGTTGCCGTGGAAGACAGCCGCACCATTTCGCTCTGTGGTGACCAAGTACTTTATCTTCCCAGGCCTGTGTTGTGACTTCACACAACCTGCCTTGCACAGAGCTTCCAGCTCTGCACCTTGCAACCAGACTACTGACACACCCAAACCTTTGCTGAGGGATTTTGAATGGAATCTGTGGCCATGAGCCACATGCGAGACCCGGGCTGGCGGGAATGGACCGTCCCCTGTCCTGCACTCATAGGTTTGCCTGTGATTGCAATGCACTCCAGTGGGTTCAATATGTTTCGGTGCGTATTCTGGGGGATACATAACGTCCCTCGTATATGATTCCCCTCACTGCCTCACAATGTGTATAAAGCACATATGCCACAACCTGATTTGATGCCCAAATCCAATTTATGCAAACACTAAGGCAGATGTGGTAATCACTGTTTTTAAGAACCCAAAAATGGTGGATGTGAATACAGCAAATTTGTCAATCACTGGTTCAATGGACAAAAAGGTTGAATATTCAGAAACAGGGGCAGGAGTGTCAAGGATAGGTATTGAGCTCAGAGGGCTCTACTCAAGGCAAGCAACAAACAGCAAGGAGACCCCAACAACAGTCTCCATTTTTGAATAAAATTAGGCACAGCCACCACTTAAGAGGCATTAATTGCCCCAGAGTTGAAATATTGAAATGGGGAGTTTAATGCAGCACATTAAAAAGTACATAAGCATTTAGTCTCCCCAGGCTAACATAGGGGTGGAAAAATCCTTGCGGATCCATGACTTATTCATCTTGATAAACGTTAGTCTGTCTACACTGTCAGTGGACAGCCACGTACACTTATGTCTCGCCCCTGGCGGAGACCATGGGGTACTCGTGGGCTCTCTCGTCGTCTGGGGTTGCAGGATGTCCATGGCGTTGTGGCCCGGTCCGCGATCCCCTCGTTGGGCGAACAGTTAAAAAGGGGATTGGAAAAATGGATAGAAATATAATGGAATAGAACAAAAATAAAAGAATGTTGTGACGCCACCCGTGGGATGTGGCTGGTATAGCCGCTGCTGCAGTCGGGACCTCTGGGGATGATGGGAGTAGCAGCTGGGATGTTTCAGATCTCCATGGGAAGAGCAGATCCCCAGAGCAACCGTAAAGTCTGTGGATATGCAGGGCTCGTTGGGGGTGCAAGGACTTAGTATACAGAAGAATTGACAGACACAAGGGTAACAGTCTCCTTTACCTTTACTGAAGTCAGAAGCAGGTTCATTCAGGGCACACTTCACAAGTGGGGTTAGGAGGTCCAGAGCCTGGAAGCAAGTTGGGCTTTCCACACCTGGCTAGTGCTGAGGCCTCCCTGCTGCGCTGTTCTCGGTGGGCCCTGGCTGTTTGAAGCTGTGCTGTGACCTTCTCCTCCCTTGTCTGTCCTGGCCTGACAGGCGCTTGAGCCCTTTTTGTGCTACTCTTCTTCACTACATCTCCTGAGTCTGTGGTGCGGCTGTGCCTCCTGGCCTTCTGATGGGCGGGCAACTTGGAATTACTGCCCTCGGATGTTGATTGGCTGGGCATGAAGTCCTGGCAATCTCAGACTCTTTGTCCGTACTAAGCTAGGTGCTTAGGCAAGCTGCACTGATCCACTCCTCACACCTTTTCTCCACTTCCTTCAGACACTCACCGCAGGTCACCACACTGGCTAGTCAGTAAACTAGGACGACTAGCATGGCTACCATCCGTACGATGTCTTCCACAGTCCTCCTAGGAACTGAACTGCCTAACCCTGCCCTCCAGACCAGAATTTATAGGGGACACTGCCCTGAACTAGAGTGTAGAGCTCCCCTTCTGGTTGGGATTTGGGAAGAGTGTTGTGCGTGTGTTTTACAGAGGTAGGTGCCTTTCCTTGCTTCCAAGTTAATATTCTGGTGACCGGACCCTGGGCGCCACATTTATCTGTCAGCACACTACCACAGCGCTGAAGACACGTTCAGAGAGCACGACAAATCTCCAAGGCATGAGTGGAGAGCTCAGGCCATTTTCCAGTTTGAAGCCCAAAATGTTCAAGGTCCAGTTCCACAGTCATGCAACGATATTCAGCTGTAGATACTCCTGTACCATCCTCTCTAAGCGTTCATATTGTCAGACTTATTAATCTCTGCTGCGTTGCAAGGATGGTCTAAAAAAATGGTGTTAACGATTCAACAAAATTGCTGTTACCAGATTGTTACTGCAACGTTGAGTGATGACGACTCGCATTGCCCCGGTGGAAAGTAAGAACTGCGATATTCACTATGTGCACACTGGTGTTTTGTGTAAAAGCAGTACTAAGATTGTTCAGGAAACAGAAAGAAGCTGCACACAGGACTTATCAAATCAGATCAGCATTTTATTGTGCCAGGTACAATAGCAGGGTGTGGGTAGCGGGTTGGAGGACGGGGGTGGTAGTACAACGGCGTTCGCACCGCTATGGTGCTTCAGCACTCTCCAACCTTGCACAACAGAAATGTGATCAAGATCTCCTCATCTCCTGAGTCCTCCATGCCATCACCTCTTCTTCCTCCATTTCTTCCTCAGCTCCTAGCACCTTCATGAACAGTTTGGCTGATACCATGCTCCCTCGTTGTTCCTTCTCCCCACCTCCCATGCAGTCGTCTTGATGCTGCGACTGTCTGGACCTTTGAGATCTTGTTATTCCTTCCGCATATGCCCCTCCTGTACTTCATCCCTTCCTTGGGCAATCACTATTAGCCAAATAGAATTAGCTTTGCTAGATGCAGTAAACAAAGGCTAGTAAACACAGGAGGTGTAGCTTTCTTTACAACAGTGCTACACCAGTGTCTAGCAATCACTGCTACTAGCCAAAAAGGATTTGCTTGACTAGATGCAGAAAAAAAGTTAATGAACACAGGAGTTGTAGCTTTCATCACAACAGTGCTACACCAGTGCCTGGCACACACTGCTACTGGCCAAGAAGGATATGCTTGGCTAGCTGCATTAAAAAAAGACTAGTAAACACAGGAGGTATATGCCTTCTTCAAAACAGTGGTACACCAGTGCCTGGTACACACTGCTACTAGCCAAAAAGGATTTGCTTGGCTAGATGCTGTAAAATAAGGCTAGTAAGGACAGGAAGTGTAGCTTTCTTCACAACAGCACTTCACCAGTGCCTGGCACACACTGCTTCTAGTCAAAAAGGATGTGCTTGGCTAGATACAGAAAAAAATACTACTAAACACAGAAGGTGTAGCTTTCTTCACAAAAGTGCTACACCAGTGCCTGCACACAACTGCTACTAGCCAAAAAGGATTTGCCTGGCTAGGCGCAATAAAAAATGGTTAGTGAACAAAGAGGTGTAGCTTTCTTCACAACAGTGCTACACCAGTGCCTCACATACACTGCTACGCGCCAAAAAGGATTTGCTTGGCTAGATGTAGAAAAAAATGGCTAGTAAAGACAGGAGGTGTAGCTTTCTTCACAACAATGCTACACCAGTGCCTGGCACACACTGCTACTAGCCAAAAAGGATTCACTTGGCTAGATTTGGCCAGATGCTGTAAAAAACGCTAGCACAGTACTGGAACAGACCTGCCTGGCACACAGTGCTTTTTAAGCCCTAGAAAGTGCTGTTCTTGGAAGTAGTCCCTAAACCTACTATCTTTCTATCTAACTTGGAATGGAATTGCTATCTAACTGTCTTTCTATGTAGCACACACAGCAGCAGCGGAGGCGTCTCACACTGAGCTCCAACATTGATAAAATGGGGAGGAGGTAAAATGGCCGGCTCTTATATGGCAAGGACATGTGACATACCCAGCCAATGACACAAGCCCGTGTGTGCAAAAAGTGCACTTTGCTCTATGCGTGCTGATAGGTTGACAGTGCAGGAAGGAAATAAAAATGGAGATCTGCATTATTTGACCACAGACCTCTTCCTATCCCACCTTCTCCCGCCCACTATTCCTAGACATTGAAACTCATAATAACGTTGAACAAAAGCATTACTGTAAAAAGTTAGTAACGGCTTTGGTCAATGGACCATTATCGAACATCACCTCGAATTACCAAAATTTTTAGCAAATCGTTCGCCTTTGTCGAATGTCTCGAACATAGACCAAAACAGGTTGAGTTTTAAATTGGCGACCATGTTCGAGCTAACATCGCTTATCTCTAGGGATCAATATCTCCGTCATCTGTCAATGCTTACATGCCCATTTCTTCTTCCTCCTTATGCCTCCATTTCTTCCTCGGCTCCTGGACTTTCATCAACACTTTGGCTGCTACTATGAGCCCCTGTCAATCGCTCTACTCCACCCTCCCATGCCACCCGCCTCTGTGCTGACAACAGTACGGACCTTTCAGATCTTGTTATCCCTTCCATATACTTCTCCTTCCCTGTTTGTTTGGGGCCAAAATGCTCGCCGGTAGACCCGTTGGCAGGGAACACCTAACTAAGATTGTTCCCGCCATCGGGTCTATAGGTTTATATCAACCTATACAATTTTTTGAGCTTTAAATTATTTTTTTTAAGCTTTGCAGGTGTTTTAATACCTGGAGGATGTGACTTTTTGGAAACCACATGTCATATGTGGCAGCATCTTTGACGTCCAGGAAGCTTACAATGTCCTTAAAACATCCGTTTAAGAGAGCTTAATCATTTTTAGGGATTTTTTTTTCATTTATTTTTTTATTTGATTATTTTTTTGGTTGTATTATTATTTATTTATTTTTGGAGAACATGTAACACTATAGAGGACCTTGCAGCATTCCTCTAGCTGTATGCCACCTGCAGCAGGTGCCGCAGCACCTGGATTACCAATAACATTAGGACCAGGAGTATGATGTGGAGCTTGAGGAGAAGCCCGAGGAGGAGGCCAAGGTAGAAGAGGCAGAAAACTCAGTTTCCCAGCCGAGTGTATTACCCCCACCAAAGGCCTTTGACTGAGAGAATGCCATTATGGGGACCCCTAACCCCTCCAAGCAACTATCCGGTACAGAATAAACTACCCCAGCCAGTTTCCTTTATTGAGGAGATACAGTTTGCAGATGCCATCGTCCGGGAGTGGTTACATGGGCCTAAGGCCAATCACTTCTATGAACAGTGTACCCGAGTCAAGATGGTGACATTGTTTTAGGATAAGGAGTTTGGCTTCCTAGTGGAACAAGGTATTGGGAATCAGTGCTATGTCTACCAGTCCACCCTGCTAAGTTACCATCTTCTTAAAAGACTGCGCACAATCTTTGTCGGGGAGGAGGTTACATTCATGAAGGTGTGGGGAAGCAAAGGGTGGTTTGTGGTTGGTGTATGTTGGGTTACTACCGCCACCTAAATTGAGAAGTGGCAGGAGGAGGCTGACCAGGAGAGAATGTTGCATCAGATGGAGGATAGGCTTCTCTCAAACCCACAGGGCATGTCGGTATTCCACAAGATGCTCCTGACTCTCCTAGAGAGGGTGGTCATCCCCTAGTTCCTCTATTATCTTCTCCAGCAGTGGCCATAATGGAGTTGTCTGGGAGGCAGGTGGTTGCGGAGAATGCCCCTACAGGAGGAGCCTGTGACCCACTGTTTTACCATGTCAGAGTACGCAAATAGAGTCTGTGGAGCCTTGGTTAGGAGTCTCAAACACATGACTAGCCATATATCCCTCCAGGGAAGGACCCAGCCAAGGGGTGGCTCCTTGCGGAGAACACCATAACCCCCATATTAAGTGGCCCTTTTAGTCAATATCCAACTCTTTTACAAGTTTAGAGATATGACAAGGGAATACCAAGGCCTGTTATCCATCCACAGACAGCTGTTTGAGCACTTTAGCCAGTTGCCTGCAGTGTTTTCTTGGACTGGTCTCCCTGAGATCAGTGAATGCTTTGTGATGTTGGTCTACTAGGCCTTGCTCCCACCTAGCCAGAATCCTACTCCACACTGATGAGGGGCAACACCCCGAAACAGCTGTCTGTGGATGTATGGGATATATGGCTAGTCCTGTGTTTGAGACTCCTAACCCAGGCTCCACAGACTCTATTTGCGTATTCATAATTCCCAGGGGGCAATTAGCCAGCTGCCTGCAGTGTTTTCTTGGACTGGTCTCCCTGAGATCAGTGAATGCTTTGTGACCACGTCAGAGTGACAGGGCGGATACGCCCTTACTTACGTACCGCTCATAATATACGAATTAGGCACACTGAATACAGTTTTATGGTAAAACAATAACATAACAATTTATTAAGATTACATCTGGATAATGCTCAAGTATGGAATGGCAGATATAATAATACCCTGTTCCTATAATTCAGTTCATGTAAGTAATACAATTACCGTGAATCATAGTATATGGAGAAATAAGTATCAATACATACCGAGTATTGTAACATCACTTCTCCACCGGAGGGACCACAGTGTCAGCAAGAAGGAAATACTCTGGTCTTGTCATCACAGAAACCATGCGTCCACGATATCTTCTGGAATGTCCCTACCTCGCTGAACTGGGCCCCCTTTTTTATACACAGCTCCCACATCCTCCCCTAACACATCTTGTGCAATATGTTTAAGCCAGATCATCAGTATCTTGCAATTGCGCAGTACGTTGTTGTTTGACAACGGCCCTGTGCTTACTGATAACAACAACCTTAGGTCTGTTTACACAGACTCAAGGTTTGTTTGACACTATCATGTCTTCTGACAACAGCATAATGCTTCAAAGGTTTACTGATTACAACAACCTTAGGTTTTGTTTGCACCAACCCGAGATTGGTTGGCCATTGGTTATAGTATAACATTTCCAGGTTCTCCAATATGTTGCTTGTCACAAAGTTAAATCTTCATGATCATAGCATAATGCTCTAAGTTGGTAGCATATGGGCATCATGACCTCCATAACTATCGTAACCCAATCACACACTCATACTTGTCTCATTTGTATCACAATCGGTCCTTGATTATTGATGTCATGCATGACCATTGCTACATGGAACCATCAAAATATTTTGGTCTCCCTCGTCTCTGAGAATCATACTATTTATTATTGAATACAAGACTTCCTTGTTCAAGTAACATAAATATTCATTATCTGTGCGGTTGTTATTTTTCCTATTGCTTTTGTAATTTTTTCCAGCACATGTCTAAGAATACACCACAAAACTCTTACCTCTCTATATATTAGAATACCACACAGAATAAGTTGGAAAGCTCCTTGTAGAATTCCCATCCCCCATCCCCCAATTCCTTTAAACCAAATTGGTAGGGTTTAGAAAAGAGAAAGTATTGAGTATATCCACTATATGGAAAATTTGCTCATGTAAATAATCTGTAGATTCTACCAATGTATCCCACATCTGCATAATCATTGGATATACAAATAGAGTACTGACAATCTTATTTGCAGTACCCATTTGCACCACAAGGGGGCATCCTGACTCCCAAGGTGTATTATCTGCTGCTCTTTTAAATATCATGTTTTTGATAATATTTTAGCATCTAACTGAGAATAGGGTACAATAAATGTAGCAGGGGTTAACCGAGCTAATGTACATGTCCCTTGGATTCCCACAGGAAGCCATTTATATGCATTTTCCCCACATACCCAATACATGTTATGTGGAAGAACCCACAAGGCTGAATTTTGCAATACTAATCGATGAACTAAATCAATAAAAACACTGACATTAGATAATACACACCAACTAGGACTTTGTCCAATAGGACTACAATACCCCACATCTGGATTACCACAAGTTTCTTGTCCTGGCGTATATTCAGATGACTCATTACACATCAAATTCCCTCGTATATTACTACAAGATTCAGTAGACCCATTCACAAACATGTTAGCAAATGTCCATGAATTGTTGTGAACAAATCTTTCCAGCAATATAGGTTTAAAAGCATCCACCGTATCTAAGGCTGGGGTCACAGTACCATTTTTCACATGCATTTTTGGAGACCTGCGTTTTCAAAAACGCATGTAAAAAACGCACCCATAGGCCCCCATGTTAAAAAACGCATGCCCTAATAGCCAAAAAGCATGTGTGATTGTCCCATGCGTTTTTGGAGCATATCCAAAAACGCATGCGTTTTTTGTAGAAAACGCATGCGTTTTTGTAGAGAACGCATGCGTTTTTATAACATGGGTTCCTATGGGAAACGCATGCAAAAACGCATGTACAGTTAGTACCTTTTAGTGCCATTCAAAAACGCATGCGTTTCCCATAGGAGCCCATGTTAAAAAAACGCATGCGTTTCCGGAAAAAACGCATGCGTTTTTTTTAACATGGGCTCCTATGGGAAACGCATGCGTTTTTGAATGGCACTAAAAGGTACTAACTGTACATGCGTTTTTGCATGCGTTTCCCATAGGAACCCATGTTATAAAAACGCATGCGTTTTCTACAAAAACGCATGCGTTTTTCAAAACGCTCAAAAAAATACTACAAGCACTATTTTTAGGTGCAGATTCAAAAACGCAGCCAAAAACGCAGGGAGCCATCAGAGACCTTAAAAAACTCATGCTGACATGAAAAACGCATGTAAAAAAGCATGCATTTTTAAAAGGCACTAAAAAAACTGTGACCACAGCCTAAGGTTGATTTGAAACTTATTTGTAGGTTATCCGTGGGTACAGTTCCCAATTTAGTCAATCCCACAGTATTTATTGGTACCCATGATCCTTCTTTGAACACCAAGTATTGTAAGTTTTTGTTGGTTCCGCTCATATTTCCTTGCCACCAAGGAAGGTTTACCCATCCTACAATAGGTACAGGTACGGTTATGTTCCATGACCAAGAACTCCAAGTGTCATTGTTTGCTAAGGTATTTGAATAACTGCTCCATGTTAAAATATCCTCCATTGCCATAGGGATAGCTAGGAAAGAAATACTGGTGGCTGTTAATGGAGAATGGGTACATATCCAGCAATGTTGACTGCTGTTCAATGCCTCAAAAATCACTTGATGATGTTTTAAGAATCGATTGGCCTTTTGGCTCCTCCTGGTAGAAATTCTTCCATCCCTCCACGAAAGGGAATACCAGGACCCATAGCCACCACATCTCATACTTCATTTCTAGATTGGCCAATAAGGCTGTGGTCACAGTTGACATGAGTTTTTTTTAGTGATTTAACAAAACTCATGCGTTTTTACATGTCAGCATGAGTTTTTTTAAGGTGTGTGATGGCTCCCTGCGTTTTTGGCTGCGTTTTTAAATCTGCACCCAAAAATAGTGCATGTAGTACTTTTTGGTGCGTTTTGAAAAACCCATTTTTTGTAGAAAACCCATGCGTTTTTATAAACATGGGCCCCTATGGAAAACGCATGCAAAAACGCATGTACAATTAGTACCATTTAGTGCCAATTCAAAAACGCATGCGTTTTCCATAGGAGCCCAGGTTAAAAAACGCATGCGTTTTCTAAAACGCTTGCGTTTTTTTAACATGGGCTCCTATGGGAAACGCATGCGTTTTTGAATGGCACTAATTGTACATGCGTTTTTGCATGCGTTTCCCATAAGGCCCCATATTAAAAAACGCATGCGTTTTTGGAAATGCACCAAAAACGCATGGTACTGTCACACATGCTTTTTTGCTATTAGGGCATGCGTTTTTTAACATGGAGGCCTATGGGTGCATTTTTTACATGCGTTTTTGAAAACGCAGGTCTCCAAAAACGCTTGTGAAAAATGCAACTGTGACCCCAGCCTAATTCTGCACCGAGGATTCCATAAACTAGTTTTCACTTCTGTAATCAAGAGACACAAACATTATTCCCGCAAATAGCATTTTTCTTGGGGAACATACTCCCATTTCTCAACCCCAGGTCTCATAACTAATAGGGTATGATCTTTCCCTACTGCAATTACCTCAGCCTCCGAAGGCGGTCCTTGAACATTTTGGATCCAGATTTTGGCACCTATATTCGTATTGATTTGAGGAACAAAAACCTTTGTCCCCACTAAGGGCTAAGGCTGATTTCACACTGGTGTTCCCTCCGCAGCATTCTGCAGAGGGAACCGCCATGTGAGCGCAGCCAGCGCAAGCCCCTATGGGAACATGCTTTTAGGCAAAAACTGACAGGTTTGCTAGGTGTAGTTAAAAATTAGTAGAATGAACTACACTCAAGGTGTACTTGGTTGTAATTAACGTGGCCTACAGTAATGTTTTTTGTGGACACTGCTTTTAGGCAAACACTGAGGCTGGGGTCACACATAAGCCCTTGGTCCGTTTTTGGCTTCATTTTTGTCATTTTTTTTTCTAAGTCCAAAAACTGACAGAAAAACGGATTGGATGTAATAAACACCCTGTCCATTTTTTTCTGGACCTCAAAACATTGCTCTGGCTGTGGTCACACATAGAAATCCGTTTTTGGAAGTGATTTTCATCACCAATCCGTTTTTTTCTGGGTGCTTTTTGAGCCTCCTGCACTCCTGAACGTTTTTTGGAATTTTCATTAAAAAAAACGCATGCGCGAACGCATGCGCAAACGCAAGTGCGCGTTTGCATGCGTTCGCGCATGCGTTTCCCATAGGGCCCATGTTAAAAAAAACGCATGAAAACGCATGCGTTTTTTAACTGATGCCAAAAACGTTGCATGCAACGTTTTTGACTCAAAAACGGACAGGGCAATGTTTGGAGCTCCATAGAAAAACGGACAGGGTGTTTATTACACCCAATCGTTTTTCTGTCAGTTTTTGGACTTAGAAAAAAAAAATGAGAAAACTGAAGCCAAAAACGGACTGAGGGCTTATGTGGAACCCCAGCCTCTGTCCGTTTTTGAGCCAAAAACGTTGCTAGCAACGTTTTTGGCATCAGTTAAAAAACGCATGTGTTTTTTTAACATGGGGCCCTATGGGAAACGCATGCGTTAACGCAAGGCACATATAGGCACCTGCGTTAACGCATGCGTTAACGCACATGCGTTTTTAATGAAAAAATGACTAAGGCTAGGGTCACATTAGCGTTGTACCACTAGCCTGCCGGATTCCGGTTTCAACTTAGCAATTTTTTCCATCACCGCATAGCGTTAAACCGCTATGCGGTGCTGGAAAACGCTGCCCTTAGTCGGAGTGCGGTTTACAGCGCCGCACAGGAAACGTTGCAGACACGGTTTTCCTGTGCGGCGCTGTAAAAACGCCCTCCGAGCCGCTGCCTGTGTGACAGTCGTGCAGGTAAAACACCGGGTAACTAAGGGCAGCGTTTTCCAGCACCGCATAGCGGTAACGCTATGCGGTGAGGGAAAAAAATGCTAAGTTGAAACCGGAATCCGGCAGGCCAGGGTCCAACCGCAAAATGTGACCCTGGCCTAAGTCCAAAAACGTTCAGGGGTGCAGGAGGCTCAAAAAGCACCCTATAAAAAACGGATTGGTGATGAAAATCACTCCAAAAATGGATTTCTATGTGTGCCCCCAAGCCTGACAGGTTTGCTAGGTCCAGTTAAAAATAGCAGAATGAACTACATCAAGGTGTACTTGGTTGTATGCAAGTCACCTACATTTACAGATTTTTGTGGACACTGCATTTAGGCAAAAATTTGACCCGGTTTGCTAGGTGCAGTTAAAAATTAGTAGAATGAACTACACTGAAGGTGTACTTGGTTGTATTGCAAGTCACTTACACTACAGTTTTTGTGGACACTGCATTTAGGCAAAAACTGACAGGTTTGCTACGTGCATTTTAAAAATTAGCAGAATTAACTACAATCAAGTTTGTACTTGGTTGTATTACCGTGACCTACACTACAGATTTTTGTGGACATGCTTTTAGGCAAAAACTGACAGGTTTGCTAGGTGCAGTTAAAATTAGTAGAATGAAGTACACTCAAGGTGTACTTGGTTGTATTACACGTGGCCTACACTCAGGGTAGGTTTTAGGCTGGGGTCACACATAGAAATCCGTTTTTGGAAGTGATTTCCATGACCAATCCGTTTTTTTTGGGGTGCATTTTGAGCCTCCTGCACCCCTGGACGTTTTTTAGACTTAGGCTGTGGTCACAGTTTTTTTAGTGCCTTTTAAAAACGCATGCTTTTTTACATGCGTTTTTCATGTCAGCATGAGTTTTTTAAGGTCTCTGATGGCTCCCTGCGTTTTTGGCTGCGTTTTTGAATCTGCACATAAAAATAGTGCTTGTAGTATTTTTTTGAGCGTTTTGAAAAACGCATGCGTTTTTGTAGAAAACGCATGCGTTTTTATAACATGGGTTCCTATGGGAAACGCATGCAAAACGCATGTACAGTTAGTACCTTTTAGTGCCATTCAAAAACGCATTGCGTTTCCCATAGGAGCCCATGTTAAAAAAACGCATGCGTTTCCGGAAAAACGCATGCGTTTTTTTTAACATGGGCTCCTATGGGAAACGCATGCGTTTTTGAATGGCACTAAAAGGTACTAACTGTACATGCGTTTTTGCATGCGTTTCCCATAGGAACCCATGTTATAAAAACGCATGCGTTTTCTACAAAAACGCATGCGTTTTTGTAGAAAACGCATGCGTTTTTGGATATGCTCCAAAAACGCATGGGACAGTCACACATGCTTTTTGGCTATTTGGGCATGCGTTTTTTAACATGGGGGCCTATGGGTGCGTTTTTTACATGCGTTTTTTGAAAACGCAGGTCTCCAAAAATGCATGTGAAAAAATGGTACTGTGACCCCAGCCTTAGTCATTTTTTTATTTTTTTCATTAAAAACGGATATGAGTTAATGCATGCGTTAACGCAGGTGCCTATATGTGTCATGCGTTAACGCATGCGTTTCCCATAGGGCCCCATGTAAAAAAAACGCATGCGATTTTTAACTGATGCCAAAAACGTTGCTAGCAATGTTTTTAGGTGCAGAAAAAAACGGACAGGGTATTTATTACATCCAATCCGTTTTTCTATCAGTTTTTGGACTTAGAAAAAATAAAATGACAAAAATGAAGCCAAAAACGGACCAAGGGCTTATGTGTGACCCCAGCCTTAGACAAATTGTGGCCCTGGGCAAAACTCAAAGTGAGCTTCTGAAATACTGCTTTAAAAGAACGTTACAGCTATGGATGCCATGGCTCCTACTCAGCGAATGCTACTTGCTCCAGGCATTCCTTTTACAGCAGACTAGATACTGATGAAAGTCTGTTTAGACCAACACGTCTGCGCTTATGCTGTATTTATGCCTTATCACTGGATTATTTGAAGAATTAAAGAACCTTTACTGTTGCCTCAGAGTGTCAAGGTTATAATACTGTATTGCTCATACATGGGATTGGATCCTACTTGAACACCAGCATTACAGAAGGGCTGTGATTAGCTCTTTGTAATAACTAGCTCATGATACAATCAAAGCTAGCCCTAATTTTAAAGCCTTTGACAGGGTGCACTGGGGATATGTCAAGGGGGTTCTTCAAAAGTTTTGGTTGATGGGTCCAATTTTGTCTAGCAATATACTCCGGGCCAGCGGCTAGAGTATGGATAGCGGGTATCCTATCTAGACCTTTTGATATAACAGATGGGACACGTCAAGGTTGCCCCCCTGTCCCCAATATTTTTGCTCTATGTATGGAGCCATTGGCGGAAAGGATTAGGAATTCTTCATTAATCTCAGGGGTGAAGGTAGGGACAGCTGCTCATAAAATCAGTCTTTATGCAGATGACGTTATTATTTCTTTGTGTGAACATTGAGCAGTCCTTCTCCGCAGTTTTATCTGAATTAGGGGAATTTAGCAGAATATCATATTATAGATTAAATATAATAAATCAGTGATTCATCCCTATAGCGGTACCATTAACCTCCCAGGAACATTTAAAGCGGCTTTTTCCTTTCCAGTGGATGGACGAAGGTATTCCATACCTGAGCATAACTCTGACTACGTCAGACCGGATAATTAAAGTTAACTTTACAAATCTTTATACAAAAATTAAAGTATTATTAGAGGGATGCACCAAATTACATCATCTTGGATAGCTCGTATAAATATTGTTAAAATGACGGCCCTCCCCCTAAAATTTTGTATTATTTCAAGACTCTTCCTCTGGATATCCCAAAAAAAATTATTTATGGTTTGCAAAACCTAGCTAGTAAGTATGTCTGGGCCCATAAAAAACCGCGTATAGCTAAAACAATACTATACCTTCCTTTAGAGGCAGGCGGGATGGGGTTTCCAGACTTAATGTTGTATCATAAGGCCTCGGTCTTGGTTGGTTTACGTGAATGGTGGCAGATGACTGGTGATCAGAAATGGTTACAGATTGAAAAATTTTATTCAAGACGAGGTTCCACCAGATTAGCATTGGAATCAGAGGTAATTCAGACAAGCACTTACTTTCCCTTACTGCCAACCATTTCTTTCGGCAGTGAGGTTATGGAGGACTAATGGTTCCGTCCCTTATTAGAATACCTCGAGCCTCAATATCGGTATATGCTATCGAGTCCCATATCCCATATTTAAACCTTCAATTATGGTGGGATGCGGGAATCCAAACTTTGGGAGAGATGGAGGGAAATATGGGGCTCCTCCCGTTTGACCAACTATCCAATAGATATACTGGGATACGTAGACACTTCTACCAATATCTACAAATTAGACACTTATTTGATAATATTTAATATCTAGGACGTACTGACTCTGGGAGAGGGAGAAATAAATAAATGCTTTATGGCCTCGGATTTAAATACAAGGGGAATTTCAGCGTTTTATAAGTCTTTTAATAGTCCCAGTTGAAAGAATCAAAGCCCTTTACATGGAGAAATGGGAACAGGAGCTGGGAGAAATCAATAGATTTAGAAGCCTGGGGGAATAGTAGAAAGAGTGTCTTCATGTATAAATCACATGGAGCAATTGAAGAAAACGCAACTGAGATGGTATTGGTGCCCAAATAGAATTGCTAAGTTCAGCCCGCACCTCTCATGCTTATGTTGGCGAGGTTGCGGACAGGTAGGCTCTCAGAAACATGTTTGGTTTGCGTTTCCGGCTCTGGCCTCTCTTTGGCCATAATCCTTGTATGGCGATTCTTCATATTGGCTTGGAAAATATTCCAAGTCAAATAAGAGAGTTAGTTTCGCATATATTGATAGCAACCCGTATATTGTTGGCAACGAAATGGAAAGAAGTTCCCCCTCCAAATATAAAGAGATAATAGAAAGAGTAAATTTACACTTTAAATATGAATTAATGTTGGTTCAATCTAACTCAGGAAAAGAAAGGTAACAATGATGTGGCAGCCCTGGGTAGTTAGTAAATATTATATAGCCTAGAAAAGGGAATGGATACTGTGATGTCGTGATGAGGTTGATTTGATTACGATGCAAATATGCTAGTTTTGATTTATTATATCATAATACTAAATTATTTATAACAATTTGCACTTTACCCGGAAGTGTTTGGTGCAACATCGACTGTATGATCCTCTTTTCTCTTCCCTTTTCTGTGTTTTTTTTTTTTTTCTCTCTCCTCATTTACTGTTGTTATTGTTACATGTGATTAGGCTTCTATTGTTTGTTGTTATGTTGTTAAATTATGTTGAAAAAAATTGAAAATAAAATATTTAAAAAAAAAAAAGCTAGCCCTAATTTTGACCGTTTACCCATTTAATGACATGGCTGGTAATAACTATAGCATTTAAGTTGTTAAATAGAAGAGGATGCTCCGTCCTTTTATCACCACATTTCATTAAAAAATGAGTACTATAAGTGGCATATTCCCAAATTGACAATAGCTTGCAATGGTGTCCACCAAATAACATTCCCCCTCCATCACTGATCTCTTAATAAACCTATTACTGGTGCAGTAATATTCCACAACACAATGCAATGTACTATAGTGTCTTCAAAAAGTTATCCTACCCCATCAATATTTCGACATTTTTTCACAGTTCACCCACAAGCACTTTGTAGGACCACCTTTCTCTGTCTTGCATTAGTTCCCCATCCCCCCGTGTCAGTACTTTGTAGGGCCACCTTTCTCTGTCTTTTGGGGTCTGTCTCTCCAGCTTTGCACGTCTAGAGGTGACATTTTACTCTTCTCCTTTGCACTCACTCAGTGACTGGATGAAGACGTATGTGGTGTCATAGAATCTGTGTGGATTTGGGTCTGGCTGGTGACTGGGCCTTTCACACACAGGGATATGCTCTCTCATCTAAACCCTCCATTGTAGATCTGCAGGATGTTGAGGGTCATTGTCCTGCTGGAAGGTGAACCTACGCCCCAGTCTCATGTCTTCTGTAGCCTCTAATGGCGGATTTACACGTCGCGATATCGGCGTCCAACTCCGACCCAACTCCGACCAAAAGTCACGTGGTTCGGGAGTTGGAGCCGATATCGTTCGTGCGTTGTACTGTTTGAACGTCCAATGCGATGCTGGAACGATGCCAAAACGATATCGGGGATTAAATGAGCGTGCTCTCCAACATGCCGATATTGGATGGAGGTTGGAGCCGGATCGTGCTGTGTGACAGGCCAACTCCGATTTCAACCCAGATTGTTTGGTCGTTCCCAGAAGTCCCGTAGGCGTTGCGAATGTTTAATTTCTAAGCCGCCCACCTCCAATGATTGGTGGCTAGGTAGTGTTTGCGGATTGGCTGAGCGTTGCTAAGCAGCCATTTTGTTTGTTTTGAAGTTTAGTATTGTGATGTGCGTTGCATTAATCAAGTGTTTGCTGGAACAGCGCAAAGGTTGCGAACAGATTGTATCATAACCCTATTCCACAGCTCCTGTACTGCTCTTGCAAATAGTTTAGGGACCGTGTCACGACGACTATACTATGGAATGAGAACATTTTTTTTAGGGTTTGCTGACGGAGACATGTGTTCAATGTTAATGTACTGAAAAGGAACATCATACAAACAGTACTTTGCATCTCCCAACTCACTCCACATGTATGTTTCTTATGTGTAGAGATCGTGTGTGGGCGACGCTAATGCGTTGGCCTGTGCCCACTTTATGACCTCGGAGCGTGCCCTGGCCTCAGCCACTATGTGTGGGCGACTCCTTTGCGGAGGCACAAATTCTGCACCGCTCCCGCTATTTGCGTCGTGACGTCATGACGTTGCCTTGCAGCAGGCTCAGCCTTACAGGTGGAGTCAAGTGTCAGCAATAAAGATGGCGGCAGCACAGCGTGCAGTAGCCTGGGGCGAGCCACAGCTGCTGATTTTATTTGATCTGTTAGACAGACATGATTATTGGTGCGTCCTGCCACACCATCACCCCAGGCTTCATAAGAAGCGCATTGTGCGGAAGGTGCAACGTGCCCTGATGCGGAACTTACACGTGGATCGGCCAACCAAGAAAATAACAAACAAGATAGCAGATCTGAAGCATAAAGGCAGGGACCGCATTGCTGCTATCCGTGCACAGATCCAGAGGATGCGTGGTGAGTATAATGTCATCATACATCCAAACATGTGACATCATGAGACAATATAGCATATTGCGCCTAACAGAGAAGCATACATTGTTTGGCTAGTACGACTCCTCCTAATACGACTGATATTATCATATTGTAATCCCAAAACATTTACAATATTGCTGGTGCCTGTCATTAACTAAGAAACAGTGTCTTCACAAAGTCAACTCCACAAACCTAGGAACCTTATGTTCTAATGAACAAAAAACATAGTTGGTGACGGTCCAAAACATCTGACGGGTACATTCCCGTCCAGACCCACTTTAATGTCATCCTCGACTTGAGGCCATCATGTATGTAACATGTTATTTACCAACCCAAGGCTATTAGGCAGACACTACACCTGGGGCGTAAATCGAACTGGCAGGGCAGCATAGGAAAATTTGCTATGTTGCACACTCCAAGACACGGACCCAATGACATGCCACCTTCAATACACCCCCCCTTACAGGCCCCAGCAGTATATCCAGCAGCCCCAGTGGTATACAGCAGCCTCCACAGTGTTAGATACAGGCCCCTGCAGTATATACAGCAGCCTCTACAGTGGTATATACAGGCCCCAGCAGTATTACAGCAGCTTACCCAGTGGTATATACAGGCCACAGTGGTGCGAGACACAGGCCCCAGTGGTATACAGGGCACCCCCAATCACGTAAGGCAGACGGTGACAACAAGGACCAAGCTCGATTAAGCCGGATCGCGGTGCAGAGTGGCGACAGCGTCATCCAGCAGGGCTAAGTAATTGCAGGGGCAGCTCACCGTATAGCACACTAGCGGCGCTGGGTCAGGCCCACCCACAAGTGCGGGGCACACAAGCGGCCGCTACGTCAGAATTTCTGGGAGTTAGCACCCTACACTACACTCTATATTTACCAATAAATTTTAAAACATTTCACCTTACAAATCCACAGATGAGGAAGATCATGAAGACGAGGCTCCAGCTGCATCACCAGCAGAAGCACAGGGCAGGTCACCAGAGCCATCACCTGCACCATCCCGATCACCACATCCCAGCCCATCAAGGGGAACATTGTCCCCAGCATCAGCATCAGAAGGTGGATCTCTACGGCCATCCAGACCTCCATCACTGCCTGCACATGAAAGTGCCTCCCCGGGCCCAGCTCCTACATACTCCCCTGTGGCAGCGGAACAACATGGCCATCTGGGAGTGTGTCTGCCCTCTTTAGGTGAAGATCAGGACACACCCCATGGCCAATCTGCCTTACAGGCAATCATCGAGGCATATGAAACAGCCCAGGCGGACTCACCAAATCTGCTAAATGGCAATGATTCAGGTACTTGTGAAATGATTACAGCCCTTATTTATTTTGCGTCATCAATCTTTCTCGGTTTCGTTCTAAACCCCCGATCTTACCTCATTTCTTTACGTTTTTTCACTCAGAAGGGCCATCAGCTGCTGGATTGGCGGACAACTTGAGGCAATCCCCATCCTCCGAAAATGGATCCCCTCCAGGAGTTTGTAAGTATTTGTGGTGGCAAACTTTGTAATGTTGTTGAACATAAATGTTTATTTTATGGCCAATGATGTGTGTCTTTCAACACTGTAGGTGGAACATCTTACCTGGACGTACTGCAGGCCAACCAAGAGGCTCTTATGAAGCTCCGGGAGGCAACCACCCAGCTTCAGATGGTGTGTGCCATGTGGCACAATTTTGTAAGGGAAAATTGGAGCCGTGGACCTGGTCGTCAAGATCAGTGACTTTGATGGCTACCTTGTTTCATACTTGGAATCCAAATTTCAGGGATGTCATGTTGACATCTGTGTTTTAGTTGCCGTTTGCAACAATTGTCAGGTCATGTTGGCCAGAAAGTGGGGTGTAATTTCCCCAGAGTATGGCCTTGTTTTTATGGTTTTAAAACTGTCATGTTGGTTACAATTGTTTTGTCATGGTGTATGTTAGCCTTTTACCAAACCAAAAAATATGGTCTTTGTCTTGCATTATTTTTGCAAGACGCCCAATACAAGCAAAAATACACCACAAATTTACTTGTGTGCGTTTTAATTAGTAAAATGTAAAACACATAACAAACAAATTTCTTTCTCCAAAACCTGCTACCAAGAATTTTTTAAAAAACAAAGTCCAAAATAAATAACGGTTGAAACAGAGTTTGAGATGCAAAACATTTGCCAATAAAGTTGTCCCCTGACCTTATACACGAGTCAATACCGTCCCCAAATGCTGGCCCTGGCCCACCCTGTGGTAAGGGGCCCCCCCGCTGCTTAACTTACCATCCACGGTGTTCAGCACCGCAGGTCTGCTGAGATCCGTCCTCCATGGTCCGAGTCACGTCCGTCTGCATGCTGTATCCCCGGCCGTGGCACTATGACGTGATCGTAACTGCGACGGCTGGGGATCGCGTATGCAGCGAGGATGTGAGCATGGAGGCCGGAGCTCAGAAGAGCGGCGCGGTGCAGTGCTGAAAAACAGGGATGGTAAGTTAAGCAGCAGGGGGGCCATTAACACACAGGGGGGCAAGTGCCAGCATTTTTGGGCCTGTATACCCCATGGGGCTGCTGTCTGAACCCTGGGGCTGCTGTCTTACCAATGGGGAGCCTGCTGTCTTAACACTATGGAAACTGCTGTATACCACACTGATGGTGTCTGTATACCTGTGCTGGGTTGCAACCTACTCTTATCCACGAGTCACTTTGTTTTCCCCGGTTTGTTGGTCAAAAATAGGGGGGTTGGCTTAGAGACGTGTCTCATTTATACACGACTATATCCGTTAATGTAATTTCTGGCCAAATACAGAGAAATCAAGGCCACAGGCCAGACAACGCTTTGGTATAGTTTAACACTGTAGTGAGACCCGGACACATACACACAGCAACATTGTGGGGAGGCAAAACAAAGGCGGCCGTGTAACGCTTAATTTTTCCGCCCAATATTGCTTAACCTATCTGCTTTTGGATCGCTTAAGGGATATTGTCTGTGCGTTGATGCGTTCCATCAAGCAATTTTAGTATGTAAACTCGCTTGATTGTTTGCTTGAAGATTTTTGATTTGGAGCTCATATCAACCAATAAGTGCTTCAGGAATCTGCATCATGGTGGTGTGTGACACCACGATGAACGATCTCCCAGCGGCAGAGCCTATGCTGGGAGATGTTATTTATGGTAAACGTTGGGTTACTAGGCGGCGCATAGTAACCACATGTGGGCCATATTTACCAGCGATCTATCGGCTCCACAACGCTGTTGAGTGTGTCTGGGTGACAGCTCAGCAACTATGTGAACAATCTTGTTAGCGATGGCGCGTCTCAGGGATTTATTAATAATTAATATTATAAATAATATAAGTTGTCTGCCCCTGTCCTGATTGATATGGACTGATGCATGCGATGAAAGAAATACACCGATAACACAATCAGGTGTAAGCTCTCCTCAGCCCTCCTCATGGCACAGCTCCAAAGGCAGTCCTTTATTGATCACACATGGGTTTTAACAAAAGCTCTCTAAGGGGCTCGGTTTACACACACACAATGGGGACAAATGGAATGCATTTATTGGTGGGACATGGTCTAGTCCATGGAGGGGGATTGTTCTTGAGGTCATCAAGGTAAATTCCTTCAGGTCTCCAAAAGTTAGTTTGATCCATGAAGCCATCTGATGAGGTGTCATTCTGTGATTGATCACTCTTTGTCTTGACTGCAGCTTTGTCTCAGAACATGTGGTGATGTGGCAGGAAATGGGAGCCATCTTTGTCTGATACAAACTTATGTAAGGTGGAAATAATACACTATAGATCATTTCTCCCATGCCCTTATAGCTTACAGTTAATGAAGTATTTTGATCCTATGGCTCTCCTCAACACGCGTACCTGGGATCCATAACAATATCTCTCACAACTTTGAAGCGTGTGACGTCCGCATAAGGGACACCTTTAAAAATCACAACTTGTGTCAAATTTACTAAAAAAAATAATGATTGCATTGAAATCATGGACACATTGCTCCATTTAGTTGATGTTAAAAAATTGAACAATGTGGCCATGATTTCCCTGCAACCATCTTGTTAATCAGAATTCTGACACATCTTTTTTTATGTGTAAAGTAGACCGAAAACACAATGACATATAGCAAAAGCACAAATAATAAGTCTTTAACCCAAACTTGTAGTGTCTGTTACACCTGTGTGTCACATTATTAACCTTCAAACATACTTTCACCTGCTGTGTGCGATGCAAATATTAACATATGAAAGACACAACTATGTTTGACTGCTAATTTATTTTTTAAGGCAAAACTAAATGTGTCAATTTGGTTGAATTCACCATCAGAAATGTTTTTGGTTTAAAAATATTTAAAATAACACAAAAAACTCCATACACAAAATCATAATTGGTGGTAGCTTTGCCAATAAGGCTCATAGTCTGCAGCAGGATTGGCGATGGCAGACTCACCCTGTTCCCTTGCAGGAACAGGGTATGGTCGGTGCCGAGGGAAAGGGGAAAATGGCTCCCTCGGCACCTCAGGAATATGTCCAGGGCCAAACATAGCCATTCGCGGTGGATGTTGGGACACTGACGGGGTCTGGGGTTGGTGGGTGGCCAGGGTGGCCTGTGTGACCTGGGGTTGCTGTGGGGCTGGGCCAAGACGGTCTCCCCGTTCAGTGTCCCATTCATCGACGCCTCCAGGGCCAGAGTGATGATCCGCTCAAGGTGTGTTTTTTCTGTCCGGGCCAGCTCCGACACCCGTTCACTGACCATAAGCCCGATCCCAGTCTAAGGGACACGTTCTAGGTTCGGCAGCACCCTCTTGGCCCAGTCACCCAGCTGGGTAGAGGGAGGAGCTGGTCTTCGTCGTAGTCTCAACCCCTCCCTGGGCCGAGGGTGCTGCATGGTGGGACTGGGATCAGGCTCCCTCCCAGATGTAGTAGGGGTCTCCTCCGTAACGGGTGCCTCCTCCTGGCTGGGCCCGGCTTCTTGAGGGACCTGTAAATAAAAAATTAAGAAAAACATAAAAAATGACAATCAAGAAACATATACGCTCTAACAGCAAACATCCCTTGCCCCACTTTAAGCATGCAATGTACCATCTATACTTGTGTATAAGGCAATTAGGTTTGGGCATAAATTTGCTGCCCAAATTCTTAATACTCTTCTAAGTTACTCAGTGACCACCCTCACTGTATGGCGAGGCCACCCCCTCACAGGATGGACACCCTCAGGCAGCGATGCGCACATACATTACCTGTCTATCACCTGTCACCCTCCCGCAGTCACTGTCTGCTGATGATCTCCAGCCTTACATCTTCATCTGTATTCCTGCTTGTCACGTCACTGGCCAGAGTTGCAACGCCGTCATCGCAATGATCCCCGGCCACAAAGCAGGAGCAGACAGAGGAAGATGGAATGCCGGATAACAGGAGCAGCTAATCCCCGCTGGAGGGTGAAAGCTGATAGACAGGTAATGTATGTGCGCAGCGCTGCCTCAGGGGGAAAATCCTGTGAGGTGGGGGAGGTGCACCCATACTGTGAGGGGGGCCTGTATAATGGCCTTGCCCTGCTGGGATTGGATACGATGCTGTGGACCTGCTATATACCACACTGCTGGTGCTCTATATGATGCTGTTGACCTGCTATATACCATCACTGCTGGGCCTGTATACCTGTGCTGGAGTCCACCCTCGGCTTCTAGCCGAGTCAATAATTTTGGCCATGTTTTCGATTCCAAAGTAGGGGTGTTGGCTTGGAGACGGGTCGCCTTATCCACAAGTAGATACAGTAAGCAACTTTTAAAACCAACACTACTGAGCCAAACACATAGAAATTTATTGCCAAACACACTGCTTACTCTACTCACATAAGTAAGCAGCATGCTTACGCATAGCTGATTAGACTTCAACACTATGTCTGGTACAAGTTCAAAGGGCAAAACCATTCCATTACAAAATGTGCACTGTTTAAAAGAAGACACCATGATATGTTTGATTAGTGCCACACAACACCAGAGTCTCCAACAACCATTGCCGAAACACAGAAACAAAAAAATATCCAACATACCTCTTGTGGCGGAGCCGACACTTGGAGAGTGGCGGAAGCAGTTTGTGCTAAATCCCTGCTGCAAAGTGTAGTCGGAGGGAGATGCTGGTCCTGGAAGAAATGGAGGAGGTTATAGTACCACAATCGTGGCACATAAACCTCCCCCGTTCCACTCCCGGACCGCATAGACTTTCTGACTTCATTTAGCTCCCTCTTATACACTGGGCGCAGATTTGATATTTTTTTTGCACAAACTGCAAATTCACACTCAGCCCCGGGTTGTGCTGCTGGCTGAGTGTGATTAGCTCATCATACGCCACTCTCCGCGCCGTATTGTTCTTATATTCTGGCGACTTGGTCCGCCACAAGCACTCCAGCTCCTGGTATTTGGCTATGAAGGCCTGGATATATTCCTGGTTGTCTGTCATCTGTGAACACAGAAAAAGAGTGTCAACACACACATGCATGGATCATGTCCTTTAATGTGTTGCCATGTGGATAACTGTCTCCCTGTCAACACATGATTAATGTTTCATTCCTGTGTCCTACATTTGCTTTAAAAAATCTGACGCATGTGGCACGAAGGTAATTAAGCTCCATGGCCTACAAGTATAAATGTCTGCCAGTTTTTGAACATTCAAGTAAGGCAAACATTGCCATCTTTGGGTTTAACACACAAGCACCTAAAGTTGCGTCACTAAGTTTGTATGTATATCGCTCTCTCTACTCCAAGGCATGATTGCTTTGGATATTTTAAAAATACCCATGCACATGTTGAAAGCAAGCATGCATGTTAAGGTCATGTAAAAAAAAAGTAGGGGCAAATGGTGTGTGGATCATTTACATTTGAAGATAAATAATGTTTAAAAAATATTTAGGAATGCAGCATGGCACATTACAACACAATTATGTTTTACATCTGTCAAGCTCAGTGTAAGGCAACATAAAGTGTGACAAAATAGCCCACAGCAACATATCCCTCCAGCTAAAGATGTAGCTAGTGTTTGTAAAGTTAATTTACATGTTAGGAATGTAGACAACACCATACAGTGTGTGCCCAGTCAGCTTAGCAATAGTTGACCAATCTGCCCAATTTAAACGCCGCTTGGAATGTGAAAGGTCATCCTAAAGAAGGAAGCCACTTACATAAAATACACAAATGAGCCATTGCACCCACACAGTGCATAACGTCAACTGTGCTACAACTTAATTTGTTGGCTTACATTATGGGCAACTAAGATGTAATGATAGCTAATGTGAGTGAAGAAGCATGTGACGTCTATAGGCCAACAAACTTAGTGTAAACACATGATAGTTAAATGTCTAACTGAACCACTATGGTCACATGATTGCTTGACACCACTGATTAATAATGTTCAAAAATTTGAGGCCCATTAACCATTACCCACACACACAACACCCCATAGCCAAGATGAGGCCTTTAATGGTTAAAAAAAACCTGGTCAGTGGATTTGTGCACTTAAAAATGTAAGGCTGCTTTGACAGTACCTTATTGACCAAAATTGCGGCAGATGCATTAAAAATCACACATCTGGCGCAATTCACGCGTAACCACCACACTTGCGACACACTTTTGCCAACACACATGCAATGTCTATGGGGCTTGCCAGAAGGGTGTTGCAAGTGATGTTTTTGCACTTGCACTCATCTTGGCTGTTGTGCTTTTTTCACCACATCTGCCCCAATATGAAAATAGTGCTAGGGTAAAATCAGCGTTACCAAGTTTGTAAGGTTTTGTTTTGTGTTTACTAAAATTTTGTCTAAAACAGGCCCCTTGTGGAGCCATCAACATGCTGCAGCTGCCAAAAAGTTTGCATTTAATTGTAAGGCCATTTTTAAATTTTAAAAATTATCTTAGAACTGTAAAAAAAAACAAAAAAACACGTGACTATTTTTTCATCATGTGTTTCATGCATCTTTCCTTGCAGTGCTTCTGGACTTCCCAAAAATCTTGCAAAAAAATTTCCTTTGGTCAGTCCAAATACATGGCCACCTTTTTGTTCCACACAAAACCAAGGGGAAGAGCACTTTGCACACACAAACACATATGCTATAAAATTAATGACATATATCTGTTTGCACGTACAAACATGGACACATTTATAAATTTGGGACCAGGAGCAAAAATGGAGCAAGATGTGTGCATGCTTCTACAGGGAAAACAGAAATATGTAGCTGAATTACACATTTGAAAATGTATGGGAATTTTAAAGTAGTGAAAATACATTTAAATATTAAAAACTAACCAATACTCTTCAAATCTAACATCAGAAGTACCCAAAAAAACCATGACGACCGCGAGTCGCCAATACATACCGTCAATCCTGCTGTGCAACAAGAGGGGACGCTACCACGGTGTCTTGCCATATGTTGGTGTGGGGATGATGGAAAAGTCGTCTTTTAAAGGACACCCAGCCAATAAACATCTTTTATTAGATGCCCAATCCACGACGTTGGGCGTTGTCACTCAAGACGCACTACCATTGGACGCCGCAAGTGTGTGGTATAATTAATTTGTGTTTGCGCATTGCTAACCCGCACCCAGCTGAACGCAATTAGGTTTTCTGCCCAGCGCCATTGAGGTAAGTACTGTTTATTTTAAGCTTGCGAAATATAGCCATAGTTAATGCGTTTTTTAACAACAGCCCTGCATGTACTATTGTGATTAGGCAGCATTCTGACCATGGAGACGATGTGCTAAGTTTTTACATGTAATTAAAGATGTGTACAATATCCAAATTCCTAGGGCCTGTGTGCTTCTGCTAGTCCCGGCGTCATGCAGGGCTTTGCAGGGTCTGGCCTGTAAAACACTGTGGTGATGTTTTCAAAAACATAATCATAGTCTTGGCCCAAATGGTGAGCCAGCTGTTACATGGTTTATGCAGTGTTTTTGTTTTTTTTTTAGCCTACTGCATCTGTGACATTGTTGGGTCCATAATATGTTTTTTTTTTTTTTTTTTTTAAAGTATGGAAATAATGTTGAAAATGTCGCCTCTTGTGATGTGTCAGGTGTATATTGTTGTTTTATGTTTGTAGGGGGGTTAGTGAGATTACCACAATCCCTAGTTAAAAGCATCCGAGCATTTAATATTTTTTGACCTTGAATTGTTTTGCCAATGGATATGCTGACCACACAGCACAGGAGTATTAGTATTGTTTGTGTGGGTACGTGGCTGCTGGATGCTTTGAAACATGTTTTTTTTAAAATTTTTTTGGTTTTGGGTGTTTACATTTTTAAAGCGCTTACATTTTGTTGACATTATTATAGGCAATTTATGGTCAAAATGTGTTTGTAGTGTGTGGAGGAAGCGATTTTACGCTTCTTTGGTTGCCATTATTTCGGTTTAATCCATACAGTGGTTGGTTTTTATTTGCACATAGGAAACATGTGATAGTGCATTTATGTGAATATGATGTTGACAAAATCACTTCACAGACAGATTATCCATATTCCACCTTTTTTTTTTGCTAAAAACAGGACACCAGACTATTGTCCCCCTTGAACCAGTGTTAATATGTCTCTGAGTTAAGAATACATGAGGATATTTTTGTCCCCAAAATGTGCGAGAATGTGTGTGAGGGCTGTTAAATAAATGCAACGCAGAGAACATGAAATTTTTTTTTTAAAACAAACGCCAACAATACATTAAATTGTGGCGTGTAGCCCTCTTTAGTGCTGCTGTCTATTTTACATTTCAGTTTGGCTAATAATGTTGCAGTATTTATGTCAAAATTCTTAATTTTTTTTTTAATCTCTATTTCAGATCTCTGCAAACACTGTTTAGCCGACATGCATCATTCCTTAATGGGAGTAGTGGCTTTGTCCATGGTTGAGGATGCCTTGGTGACAGATGAGAGGAATGAGAGACTGCGGAGGCGGAGACGACGGCGTGTGTGGTCTCATGACTGGCTCCTGCAAAGGTCCGACCTGACCCACATGCGCCTTGTCCGTCAGCTGGAGAATAACAATCCACAGGATTTCAGGAATTTCCTCCGCATGTCCGAGGATTCCTTCAAAATACTGTTGGACTTGGTAACTCCACTGATTGCCCGTGAGGACACTGTGATGCGTCCTGCAGTACCAGCAGAGGAGCGGTTGGTTGTCACTCTGCGTTTCTTGGCTTCAGGGCGCACGCTGACTGAGCTGCAGTATGCATCGGCAGTCTCGCGCTCCCTGCTGAGTAGCCTTATCCCTGTGACTTGTGAGGGTATTGTGAGGTGTCTCTTGCCAACCTATATGTGGTTTCCAACAACCCCAGCAGAATGGTTGTCAGTTGCCACTGAATTTCAGGATAGGTGGCAATTCCCAAACTGCGGGGGCGCATTGGATGGCAAGCATGTGAGGATCACACAACCCCACAACAGCGGGTCGTACTATTTTAACTACAAGGGTTATTTCAGTGTGGTCCTCATGGCCCTCGTGTATGCCAACTACGAGTTCCTCCTTGTGGATGTAGGGATGAACGGTCGTGTGTCTGATGTGTGTGTTTTGGCCCACAGCTCATTTGGTCGTGACCTTGTGGATGGCCGCCTTAACTTACCCACCAATGATGACACCACTGAGCATCTGAACTTTGCATTTGTGGGGGATGAGGCCTTCGCACTACACGCCAACCTCCTACGGCCATATCCCCAGAGGACTCTGACCCCAGAGAAATGCATTTTCAACTACCGCCTATCCCGTGCACGGCGTGTGGTTGAAAATGCGTTTGGGATAATGGCCAATAGATTCCGCGTATTTCATACTCCTTTAAGTTTGAAAATGGAATCTATCCGTATGGTAGTGATGGCGTGTTGTGTGCTACATAACTTTCTGCATCGTAGGGATACTCAATCATACACGCCAGGAAGTTTTGTGGATAGTGTTGACCCCACAACTGGGGAACTCAGTCCAGGGATTGGCGTGCTAACGACTTTGCTATAGAGCCACTCCAGCCGTTAGGCCCAGGTCAACCTCAGCAGGATGCCAGAAGCAGCAGAGACAGCTACTGCTCATATCTCAATGGCCCTGGGGCAGTGCCCTGGCAGCCACACCACATCTAAGGGGGTAGTCATAGGTCCTTAATGTGCCATGTGTTAGGAAGGTTTAAATTTGTTTATGTTCAAATAGTGTATGATATGTTTTGTTGGCAAATGTAGCCCTTTTTTCTGTTTATGTATTCTGTAATATGAATTTTTTATGAATGTTGAAGCTGTGTGTGAACAGTGTAACAATATATTTAAAAAAAAAGTCTGTGTACATACTTTATTTCATACATTATTAAAGAGCTGGAAATGTATCATTTTATGTTTGGCTGCAAGGTATGTAACACAAATGGGGTTTAGGGTCCCTGCAGCATTGTGTGCACATGTACATGATACATGCATATGTGTCATCCAACAAAATGCAACAACATGTTAAGCCTATGTGTTGACCTTGATGTAGTTAAAGTCTACCATTAAGTCAGAAAATCCATCAATAAATGTGGTGGAACATATAGGAAAAGAAGGACAGCTGTTTTCTGTAATTTAACATTACATGGTAAATGTTGCCCAACGTGCAGCCAAACTGCACCTTGATGTTTGACTGTAGGAAGAGACCCTACACCTTGCGATGGTCCCAATGTGGGACACTATAAGAAAAGAGCCCAACGTGTTAGTCAAAACACACTCCCTATGTTCAAAATGTTTGATACTATAAGAAAAGAACCCAACGTGGCAAAACCATACAAATTGAACAATGCCAACATGTTAAAAAAAAAGGTATTAGGTCCAACATGGACAAGAGTTCGTCAGGTCCTGATGGAGCATTAAAGTGTGTAATTTCCTCACGATCCTGGGAGACCACCATGTCCTCGCTGGAGGTCAGCCAGCATCTCCCCTAACCGGGCAAACTCTTGCAGATGCCGTTGCTGTTCCGAATGGAGTCGTCTAGAGAAATCTGAGTGTGGCCGCATCACGTCCTCCAGAGTAGGGACACCTGTGTTGGTTTCCAGAAGACATTTACACACAAACAGTACCTGTTGAGGTTTGTTTATTTTTTTTAAAAAAAATCTGCTCCTAAGGGCCACGTCAGACACCCACATATCTGTACAGATATTCCTCACAAATCTGGTTTTTCTGTGAAATGAAGGACGCATATTTCCATTTTGGGGCTGCGTACAAATGGACAATGTGTCCATGATTTATGTGCAAGTAGAGATCTGTGAACAATATCTGCCCAATTCTCTGTGTGTGTGTGTTTGCGATTAGGTTGATTTCACACAGAGTTTTTCGGGGATCCATGGCTGTCTGTTGGAAAACGGACAGGCACCGATCTGATTTTGGCCCCATGTTAGGGTATGGTCAGGGATCAGCTTGGATTTAGCCTTTTTGGCACCTGATTTGACTCCAATCCAATTGTGGCCAATTTTTGCCTCTGTCCAAATTGGAATTATGCGCCAATGTTTGGCACAGCAGGTCAAATGTGACAAAAATGGATCAAAGCAGGTCCGTGCCAAAGAACATGGGCCATATGGATCACGGCTCCGAGTAAACAGGTAATGTCTCCTTGGACCAGATTTTAGGCTAATGATGATGCTCAGTACAGTTAAATCGCTGTGTGCCATGTAAAATCAGTTCTGCTATGTATATTCATACATTGCAGAAGTGATATCCAGTGAAATGAAAGTGGTAAAAATACACCCAAACTTTAATGTGACCTCGCCACAACACAGCGCTGACTCCACCACTGTGTCCTTCTAGGACCTGGCCTGACGTCAGATTGTAGTCACATCACCATTTACCGTGTTAAACGGTCATGTGACAATGACATCACGCCAGGTCCACTTGATAAGCAGAAGAGAAGCTGGAAGCAGCCTGTGGCTCATGGAGAGGTGACAATACAGATTTTTGTTTTCCATTTTAAGGTCTGCAAATAGGATGAGCTAATAGGGAGTGCAAAGAGGGGGTGCAAAGAGGGGGAAATAGAGGGAAGACTGAGGGGAGAAAGGTCACAGGAGGGAGAGAGTAGGGGGACAAGGTGACAGGAGCATGTCGAGGATCCAAACTGATGGTGCAAAATATTGTGATTGGATGCCTATTTTACATCCCATTGCAGACATCAGTTTTGATCAGTTGATGTCCGAGGGAAGCTTGAAAAAGTCTGCTCCACTCGGAGAGTCCAAAAATGCAGTCTGAAAGCAGCCATACCCTCATGCTCGGCATCGTCATCACTATCAGGGGTTGATGGGGAGGCACTCAGACTCCACCCGGCAGCACCTGCATGTTCGCCATCTGCACAAACACTATTAAAAATTAACAAAAACACGACAACTCAATAATGATGGAAGCTAAACACAACACTACATACAGTCTGCAGGGCGTCGACCAGACAAATACACACTTAACACCATAGTCATCCAGTTGTGGGAGAAGAAAAGCCTCAGGCATCTCTTCCTCGGCAGGCCCTGTTGTGGAGGCCACCTCGTCCTCATCCAGATCTGGGGACATGCCCACCCCTGTGCTGGACACAGAGCTGGAAACTGTGGGAGGCGGGTTAACTACCGGTCTGGGTCTCGTAGGCGACATGACGTGGCTGGGTGGCCAAAGTGGCCCTGGCCTTGAGGGTGCACCATTATTCAGCAATGGTCTCAGACTCCTGTGGCCATGGTGGGGAGGGGAGGTCCTCATCCTCCTCCATCCATGGCTGGGATGAGCTTGCCGCTGCCTCATCCATCACTGACTGTGCGGAAACTCTCTGTCTATTCTCCGGCCCTGCATCTGCTGGCATCTCCTCCTCGTCACGGCCAGGATTTATAGGGGGTGATGTTGTCCCTGCAGCCTCCTGTTGCGGGGGGGTAGCTGCCACACCTGAGTGTGGGGCATGTATCCCATCTGGAGACGATGAATCCTCCACATCTGTATTTGGATGCACAATCACAAAGCTTTTATGAAAAAGGTGAAACTAATTGTTGTGTAACATTTTGGGAGTTTGCCTATTGCATTTCCAGCATTAGCAAATATAGTAGAAGGTGATGTTGCATGCATATAATGATGTGGTATGCATGTACTGTGTTTAGGACACAGTATGTTTAATGACAGGAGGTCCACGACACTGGGAAGATATGTTGGATTGTGGCCAAAGACAACAACACATGGTCGGTGTATGTGTTCTGTATTTTCAGTAGGGCCAGAAGCCACAGTTGTTTGCCCCATGTGTGCATAGACCTCTTGTTCAAGTACAATTTAGCCAACCATGAAAACATGAGGCTGTGTCTATATTCTCCCCTGTGTAGGGTGCAAAATCTGTGCTGCAGTGTGTCATGTGTGTGTTTAACATGGGGAATCGTTATGAAAATAAAATTCTCTAGGTTAGGGCAGGTTAGGCACAAATATAGTGAGGTTACGGCTGAGTCCGGCGTGACCATTTGGGATGCAGATGACTGGGTTAGCCATATTCCTGTTTGGGTGTCACCCAACAGGCAATGCACATTGTTGTCACATCAACATGGTGAGTCAATACACAGTTGACAAATGTAGGCTCTTTATTATTCCTTTGGGATTGTTCATTTTAAAAAGGAGCGTCAATCCACATTGTTCTAATATAATTGTTTTTTTTCATGTTTCAGCCAGCATGCCAAGGGGAGGGAGTGTACAGTCACCTGGACTAGATGTCACCTGTACTCCACAGTCCCTCCCCTTGCCATGCTGGCTGTGAGCTGCATTGAATCGATACAAAGATGCAGACTGAAGATTGTCACTGATTTTAGGTACTGTGTTTATTTTTATTTACAAAGCTTTGTGAGGTTGGACGACCAGGCCGAAGTGTAGGCACGGTCTCCAAATGATGCAGAATATATGCCCCCACATTGCCTGGGACAGTCCGGGGACCACACTTTCCTTATATTATGTTTCGAGACATAGCTGTGTAGTTTGTTACATGTACATGAGCAGGTGAGTGTTTCGGGCCAAAAATTACTCACCACGCAGCCTGGCAATCCGTGCACGGATGGCCACTATGCGGCCAGGGGACTTAAATGTAAGATCAGATATCTTCTTCTGCCTGCCTTTCACTTCCCTGTCAACCCCCAGGTAGCGGAGCATGGATCGCTGTATGATTTGCACAGTGCTGTGGTTGCGCAGCCTGGGGTGCCGGTGGGGATGGTGGCCCCAATAAGCCTAACAATCGCAATGATCTATTAAAATCAGCAGCTCCACCATCCCCCACGTGGAAGCGCGTTGTGTGGCCGCCATCATTGAGCTGCAATGTGCATGGGAGGGGCTAGCACCTTGCAGGCGGTTTTAAAAGGTAAACAAATTCCTGACGTGACTACATCACCTTACGTGCCGTCTAAAAAGTGAAAGGCGCCGTGACACGCCAAGAAACACTTCTGCAGCGCCTACGGGACAATAACCCGCGGGCGTTGCGTAACGCAACGTTGTGTGCTGCGAACACAAAGTTTTTTGGGATGGATAACAGTGTGCAGACTATATTCGCCACATAAAGAATAGACTTTGGTTATCTTTGCGCACTTGTGTGGGCCCGTGAATTAAAAATAACAATGAATGATCGTGCAGACACAGCCTATGTGTAGTGCTGAAGTGACAACTCCTCCAAAATGTCGCCCGAGGAACACAGAACCAATCGTAACGCAGGAGCTTCCACCAATAATAGCTAGCATGGTGGAGACGTGGATTGTCCAATCAAGACGCATTGTCGCCGGCCAATAGGATTGTTGTGGGCGCGGGCAAATACTACCTTACAGCCGCCCATGTCCTCAGCTCCAAGTAATCCACGCCCAGATTGGTTATGTGGTTGTGCTGTGTGAAAGGCCAACTACGATGTGAAATGTCGGCCGCCCGTCGGACGCGGCCACTTACGGATCGTTGGTCCGTCGTTGGTCGGAGGTGAAGTTGATACGTGTAACATCTCCTGTGCGATCTTGGATTTATGCCAAAAAAGTGCGCGCTCCCGCGCTGTTGTATACGATATCGGAACGATATCGCGACGTGTAAACCCGCCATAACAGGCTTTCCTTCAGGATTGCCCTGTATTTAGCTCCTTCCAGCTTCCCATCAATTCTGAATAGCTTTCCTGCCTCTATAATAGCCTCCCACAGAAGGATGTTGCCACTGCCATGTGTGACGGTGGGGATGGGGTTGTCAGGATGTTGCCTCCACCATGTGAGACGGTGCAGATGGAGATGGTGATGTACAGTGTTAGTTTTCTACCACTTGTAGCGTTTTGCATTTAGCTAAAAAAATTCTACTTTGTTCTCATCTGACCAGAGCACCTTCTATGTAGGGGACACAGCTATAATATGGAAAAAGGTGCACTGGGCATATGATACACAAGTAGAACATTTTGAGCTACATTCAAAATGCTCTGTGTGGAGGAAAACTAACACTGCATATCAGCCTGAAAACACCATCCCCACCGTCACACATGGTGGTGGTAGCATCCTGCTGTGGAGATGCTTTTACTCTGCTTATAACAAAAAGATAATAATCTTTCAGAGCATACTAATTTTTAGGGAGATTTCACTTTATTTCCACACGACAAAAAGGTCATGCAGGAGGAGAGGAGGAAACAGACTGCATTCAGGACAATGGCCGTTTCATGCACCTGCACTTCAATGGGTCCTAAAATGATGCGGCCAGGGCTAGGGGGGTACTCGGCCACCGGGTCTGCTGAGAAGGGAGTCACGGGTGGACGGGATCCCGGTGCCGTGCCCTGGGGATCATTTGAAGCGGGTTGTTGATGATGGGAGAAGGGGCTATTTACAGGGGAACGTGACTCCACCTGTAGTTCCCGGTAATATGGTACCGGCGCTTCCAGCCGGCAGCTGAGGTGATGGTTGGGGCAGCAAAGTGTGGTACAGCTCCCCACAAGGGGAGCTTTACCTCAGGGCAGCAATGAAGGAAGATGGTGAGGGAGGGCAGTAACCAAGTCCTTTCTGGCACAATGATGGATTGCAGCGGTTAAACAGACACACAGGGATTGTTATTTCGGTACCTTTTACTGATGGTAACATAGCAGGTACAGTCCAGAGTAATAACCAGGTCCTCGGTGCAATTTGGGACTTTCACCTTAGAAAGTTATGAAGCCTCCTTTGTGTCTGTGCTCTGTGGTGTGGGATGAGTCCTGCCTGAACCTGAATCCTCCACTTCTTCGTTTCTATTCTTTATCCTAAACTGACAATGAGGTCCTCCTGCGGGGTCCCTGTTTCTCTTGTTGCCCCTGGTCCTGTGCTTGGTCAGTTTAGTGCCTCTTTCCTTATCTACTCAGGGCTGCACTCCTCCTGAGTTTGCTGGGTTTTCGGCTGCAGCTCTGGAGGCTGGCAGCATCGGACACCAGTGTCCGTGTGTACTAAAGCGGAATATAATGAATTCCTTTTTTGTAGTTCCCTTTCTCCTCCACTTGCCTCCGGCCCCTTCCCTGGGGTGTGCACAGCAGTCAGTCGTCCCTGGTCCTGGCCTGAATCTCTCCCCAGAGACCAATAGCTCTGCCTCCTCTCTCTTCCTCTCCTCACACGAACTAACTGAAACTATCTCCTGGGACTAACTGCCTCCTCCCTCCATCCTGAGTGCTCTTAAAGGGGAACTGACTTAATGCAGCCAGTAGAGCTCCCCCTTCAGGTCTGGGGAGGAAGGTGGTGTGTGCTGTGTCAATCCAAGGTGTTAGTCCTTCCTTGCACCGGTGAAACCTGTGGCAATCTCCCGCAGGGGTGCCACATAATCAAGGATTTTCTCTTCTTGATATAAGCAGTGTGCATACATGTGTCAAGTTGTGTATATGACCCTGCATGCTAGTTCATACCTATTTTCTCTATTTCCACCAACTATATGTCCCATACCTGTGGGTTTAACTTTTTCTTTTTGTTGGAGGCTTTTCTCCAGCAGGGGCAGGAAAGTTGTCCAGAGGTGAACAGAAGATAGATGGAGCAATACAAACAGGGCAACCCTGGAGGAAAACCTGTTAGAGGTTGAAAAAGACTTGAGACTTGGGTGTAAGTTCAATTTCTAGCAGGTCAGGGACCCAAAACATCTTGCAGATCTACAATGGAGGGTTTAGATCAGACCATATCCATGTGTGTGATTAGGACAGTCCAGATTTGAATCACAGTGATAATCTGTGGCAAGACTTTAAAATTGCCATTTACAGACGCCTTCATTCAATCTCAGTTACCCTTGTGGTCTGCAGTTTTATTCAAATGAAGTCACTAACAGACAAGTCACTGGACCTGTCCATAAAGCAATTGGTGGAAACCATTGCATGGGCTAAAGCTAAATTCATACAGCAATTCTCACCCCATCTGGGAATCTCTAGCCTTGTTCAGATGGCGTTCAGTTTTAATCCTTTTCCTCAATGTGGGACTGATCACACAGCATTATAAGCATACAGCTGTACATTTTAACGCATCGGTTATTCTAGAATATGTATGTAGTTGACATACTGTGACTGACAGAACTTGTTCAGTCAACGTGAGTGAACTACATATACATATGTAGCAGCGCTATGGTATATGGTGGTACATTACAGCACATGTATAGCAGCACTATAGTATATGGCGGTACATTACAGTATATGTATAGCAGCACTATAGTATATGGCGGTATATTATAGTACATGTATAGTAGCGCTATGGTGTATGGCGGTACATTACAGTACATGTATAGCAGCACTATAGTAAATGGTGGTACATTACAGCACATGTATAGCAGCAATATAGTATATGGCGGTATATTACAGTACATGTATAGCAGCGCTATAGTATATGGCAGTACATTACAGTACATGTATAGCAGCACTATAGTATATGGCGGTACATTACAGTACATGTATAGCAGCACTATAGTATATGGCAGTATATTATAGTACATGTATAGTAGCGCTATGGTGTATGGCGGTACATTACAGTACATGTATAGCAGCACTATAGTAAATGGTGGTACATTACAGCACATGTATAGCAGCAATATAGTATATGGCGGTATATTACAGTACATGTATAGCAGCGCTATAGTATATGGCAGTACATTACAGTACATGTATAGCAGCACTATAGTATATGGCGGTACATTACAGTACATGTATAGCAGCACTATAGTATATTGCAGTACATTACAGTACATGTATAGCAGCACTATGGTATAAGGTGGTACTCCGCTCCCCGCGGCCCCCGCTCCTTCACAGTAAAAGTAAAAAAATCCTCAGTGAGGATACTCACCTCTCCGCCGGCTCGCTCCACCTCCGTCTTTTAGGTTCTACAGGCCTTTAGGACCTGTCGTTGCCTGGGAAACCGATCAGCTGATTGGTCACATGACCACTAACTGCCGGGGGGGCAGGATGGTGACAGGGGGGGGTGCAGGATTGTGTCGGGGGGGGGGCAGGATGGAGCCGGGGGGGGCAGGATGGAGGCGGGAGGCAGGATGGAGCCGGGGGGGGCAGGATGGAGGCAGGAGGCAGGATGGAGCCAGCGGGGCAGGATGGAGCCGGCGGGAAGGGCAGGATGGAGGCGGCGGGGGGCAGGGTGGAGGCGGCGGGAGGGCAGGATGGAGGCGGCGGGGAGCACAATGGAGGCCGAGGGGGGGCAGGATGGAAGCGGAGGGGGGCAGGATGGAAGCGGCAGGGCAGGATGGAGTCGGCGGGACAGGATGGAGGCGGGGGGGCAGGATGGAGGCGTAGAAGCAAGAAACAGCGGGGGCAGGATGGAGCGAGCGGGGCAGGATGGAGGGTGCGGGGCAGGATGGAGGGAGCGGGGCAGGATGGAGCCAGATGAGCAGGATGGTGCCGGGGGGGGGCAGGATGGAGGCTGGAGGGCAGGATGGTGGCGGGGGGGCAGGATGGTGGCGAGCAGGGCAGGATGGAGCGAGCGGGGCAGGATAGAGTGAGCGGGGCAGGATGGTGGCGAGCGGGGCAGGATGGTGGCGGTGGGGCAGGATGGAGCCAGCAGGGCAGGATGGAGCCGGCGGGGCGGGATGCAGTCAGAGGGGCAGGATGGAGCCGGCGGGGCAAGGTGGAGCCGGCGGGGCAGGATGGAGCTGGCGGGGCAGGATGGAGTCGGCGGGGCAGGTTGGAGCCGACGGTGCAGGATGGTAGGAGCGGGGCAGGATGGAGCGAGCGGGTAGAATGGAGCGAGCAGGGTAGGATGGAGCCGGAGGAGCAGGATGGAGCCGGAGGAGCAGAATGGAGCCAGAGGAGCAGGATGGTGGCGGGGGGCAGGATGGTGGCGAGTGGGGCAGGATGGAGCAAGCGGGGCAGGATGGAGCAAGCGGGGCAGGATGGTGGTGGGGGGCAGAATGGTGGCGAGGGGGGCAGGATGGAGCAAGCGGGGCAGGATGGTGGTGGGGGGCAAAATGGTGGCGAGCGGGGCAGGATGGAGCAAGCAGGGCAGAATGGTGGCGGGGGCAGGATGGTGGCGAGCAGGGCAGGATAGAGCAATCGGGACAGGATGGTTGCGAGTGGGGCAGGATTTAGCCAGTGGGGCAGGATTTAGCCAGCGGGGCAGGATGGAGCCGGCGGGGCAGGATGGAGTTGGCGGGGCAGGTTGGAGGCGACGGGGCAGGATGGTGGGAGTGGGGCAGGATGGAGCGAGCGGGTAGGATGGAGCAAGCGGGGTAGGAAGGAGCCGGAGGAGCAGGATGGAGCCGGAGGAGCAGGATGGTGGTGGGGGGCAGAATGGTGGCGAGCAGGGCAGGATGAGGCAAGCGGGGCAGGATGGTGGTGGGAGGCAAAATAGTGGCGAGCGAGGCAGGATGGAGCGAGCAGGGCAGGATGGTGGTGGGATGCAGAATGGTGGCGAGCGGGGCAGGATGAAGCAAGCGGGGCAGGATGGTTGCGAGTGGGGCAGGATTTAGCCAGTGGGGCAGGATTTAGCCAGCGGGGCAGGATGGAGCCGGCGGGGCAGGATGGAGTTGGCGGGGCAGGTTGGAGGCGACGGGGCAGGATGGTGGGAGTGGGGCAGGATGGAGCGAGCGGGTAGGATGGAGCAAGCGGGGTAGGAAGGAGCCGGAGGAGCAGGATGGAGCCGGAGGAGCAGGATGGTGGTGGGGGGCAGAATGGTGGCGAGCGGGGCAGGATGAGGCAAGCGGGGCAGGATGGTGGTGGGAGGCAAAATAGTGGCGAGCGAGGCAGGATGGAGCGAGCAGGGCAGGATGGTGGTGGGATGCAGAATGGTGGCGAGCGGGGCAGGATGAAGCAAGCGGGGCAGGATGGTGGTGGGGGGCAGAATAGTGGCGAGCGGGGCAGGATGGAGCAAGCAGGGCAGGATGGTGGTGGGGGGCAGAATAGTGGCGAGCGGGGCAGGATGAAGCAAGCGAGGCAGGATGGTGGTGGGGGGCAGAATGGTGGCGAGCGGGGCAGGATGGAGCAATCGGGGCAGGATGGTGGCGAGCGGGGCAGGATTTAGCCAGCGGAGCAGGATGCAGCCGGCGGGGCAGGATGCAGCCAGCGGGGCAGGATGGAGCCGGCGGGGCAGGATGCAGCCAGCGGGGCAGGATGGAGCCGGCGGGGCAGGATGGAGTTGGCGGGGTAGGTTGGAGGCGACGGGCAGGATGGTGGGAGTGGGGCAGGATGGAGCGAGCGGGTAGGATGGAGCAAGCGGGGTAGGAAGGAGCCGGAGGAGCAGGATGGAGCTGGAGGAGCAGGATGGTGGGGGGCAGAATGGTGGAGAGCGGGGCAGGATGAAGCAAGCGGGGCAGGATGGTGGTGGGGGGCAGAATAGTGGCGAGCGGGGCAGGATGGAGCAAGAAGGGCAGGATGGTAGCGAGCGGGGCAGGATGGTGGCGAGCGGGGCAGGATGGAGCAAGCAGGGCAGGATGGAGCAAGCGGGGCAGGATGGTGGTGGGGGGCAGAATGGTGGCGAGCGGGGCAGGATGGAGCAAGCGGGGCAGGATGGAGCATGCGGGGCAGGATGGATGACGGCTGCGGCGGCTGGGGCGGGTTCGCACACACTCACTCACCCAGGATCCTGAGGAGCCACAGCAGGGATGTTTTTTTTTTTTGTCATTTCACCTGATGTTTCTGTGTATGTGTGTGAGGGGGGTTCACATTTCTTCTTTTTTTACATTTAATACATTGTTGATTTGTGGTTCTGTGTAGTGTGTGACTAATGTAATGCAGGAAAAAGCTCACCACCAGTGCCAGTGCTGTTTTGCTTCCCATGACATAGGAGCACTTCTCCTGAGTGTAAGCATGGTGTCCATACTGTGCATACTGGCAGTTGCTTCTGTTCAGTGTCAGTGATCAGGTGACACTTTCAAGCTTTGTAGCCAGTAAGGTCCTGAGACTGAGAGGTCAGGACAATTTAGGGATTATACATCAATCTCAGAGAGCATGAGCCAGAGGTCACAAGAGAAGAAAATGGAGGGCTTTAAACACCGTGACGGCTTCTGCCTCTGTATCCTGGACTCCGATGGAGCAATAAATAACACTGGGCAGGAGCATCGCAGGAGAACAGAAGAAAAGATTAACTTATCTTCTGCCTCTCCTCTTCTGCAGCGCTGAGCTCTCCAGGGTAACATGGTAATTGTAAACTCCATTGTGGAGCCGGAGGCTCTGAGGCAGAAGTCAGGTGTGTGCTGCCTGAATCTTCTTCTGAGTGCTCGCTGAGTGCCAGTAATGAATCATCCGAGAATTCATTAGAGCATAGATCAGAGGGGAGACAACCAGGGGGCCCTTCCGTGACTGGGGGCCCTGGGCAAGTGCCCAGTCTGCCCCTCCCCTCCCCAACGCCGGCCCTGCCTACACTACAGTTTTTTGTGGACACTGCTTTTTAGGCAAAAACTGACAGGTTTGCTAGGTGCAGTTAAAAATTAGTAGAATGAACTACACTCAAGGTGTACCAGATTGTATTACACGTGGCCTACAGTAATGTTTTTTGTGGACACTGCTTTTAGGCAAAAACTGACAGGTTTGCTAGGTGCAGTAAAAAATTAGTAGAAGGAACTACACTGAAGGTGTAGCTTCTCTCACAAGTGGGCTACACCACTGTGGGACACTGCTAGTCTGCTACTAGCCCGAACAAAGTGCCTGGACTAGTTGCAGCAAAAAAAATGCCTAATTAAGACAGATGGTATAGCTTTCTTCACAGCAGTGCTACACTACCTGCACTAATGGATTCAAAGAGCTATTTTACTGTGGCCAGATGCTGTGAGAAAGACTTGCACAGCACTGGCACACACCTGACACACCCCTGCCTGGCAAAAACTAATAGAGACTGCTCTAACCTAGCCCTCAAAAGGGCTGCAATTAAAACTAGTCCCTGCTTCTATGAAGTAGCCCTACTAGTCCCTAATCGCTATTCCTATGGAGCAGCCCTCAAAAGGGCAGATATTACTAAGATTCGCACCCTCCCTCCAGTCCCTACTCCCTAAACCTATCTATCTAACTTTGTATTCACTCACTAGCTGACTGAGAGAACACAATTTAGTTTGCACTCTTTAGTGGTCGCACACAGCAGCAGCCGCGAGTGCCGTGTAACACCTGCAGCAGCTATCAGCAAAATAGTGGGATCGTTAAAATGGCAGAGTCTTATAGGGCTAGGACATGTGACAGACACAGCCAATGATGACATTAGTTGTGTGAAAAAATGCACTCTGCAGTGTGGCACTGTGATTGGCTAGCAGCCTGAACCGCCCCACTGTACATGCTTTAGGAGAAAAAAAAAAAGAGCGACCTTATTGCTGCAGCCCTGATACAACCCCCTGCACAATATACACACAAACTGGATATTAACATTCATTTTCAGTATTAGGGATAGGTTAGGGTTAGGAGGATTAAGCTTTTGGTGATCGAAGCTTTATCGAACATATACTAGAACTGCCGAATTTCAAGCTAATTCTTCTATTTCGGCAAATGACTCGAACTCCACCAAAAACAGCTCGAATTTGAGATTGGCGAACAATTCTAATTGAACACCGCTCATCTCTATTTAAGAGTCTGTGTGCTGTTGATTCCTGGAGGAGTTTCGTCATATATATATTAAGTATATTCATAGGTTTGTGTTTGAGACTTATAATCTGTGTTAGGGCTCAGACACACTCTGCTACTTACATGTGAGTGGCTGTAGCGGTGACCATGAACGGCCTCTCCCTCTCTGGACGGGGAGTGTGGAGCAGCACAAAAACACAAGCTGCTGACATTTCAGTCCAGAGAGGGAGAGGCCGTTCAGGGTCACTGCTCCAGCCTCTTCCCAGTCTCGTCCGAGAGACTCGCATGTAAGTAGCAGAGTGTGTCCGAGCCCTTAGAGTAAAGTATTTTTTTACTTCACTTCTGGTGTGCTGAACTCTTTCTGCAAACAGGTGCTTTGATACTGCCCCACAGAGACTGGTGGTGACCAAGCTGCAGACCTCTGGCCTGACAGTCTGAGGTATGGAAATTAAAATCTGCTTCAAAAGAGGCATCAAACAACGTACCGTACGGGACATTACAACAATATGGTGGGTGTTGCCCACAGAAAGCATCCCCCATATGCTGTGAAAGCAAGCATGCAGGCACGCGTGAGAGTGTGACGAGCAGTGCCATGACAAACTCTACTGCACTTCAGACTCAAGGTGTCACACAGGGGCTATACTGCAAGTTTGAACTGTGCTGCACTCTCTGACATCACTGCTCCTCAAACATGCTTTCTCAGAATACGCCGAGATATAGCAGCTCTCACAAGATCTCAGGGAAGTCATGACCATGTCTGAGGTTCATGAGCGGGCCCAAAAGCCTGGATAGTGTGACAGCAGTGCTGCAGCTTGCTAAGTGGTAGTGCAGGAGCTAATGTCTGTGCCAAAACAGCGGGGCTCCACTGTAAAACAGCTTGAGCTGTGTTTAGCAGCTTTTTAACCCCTTTTATGGTGTTTTCTAGGCACTTGATTTTGCCTCCTATTGATTTGAATGGGGTTTGATGTTCGCTAAACTGTTCTGTGAACATTGCCCGTTTGGTAAACCGAACTGAATCCAAACTTCAAAAGCTTTGCTTATCTCTAGTAGGGTGTACATGACAAACTGCAGAACTCGTGCAGATGAAGATGTTATATTGGCTTCAGAAAGATGTGCTGCTATAGTATGACATCGGTCAACACCAGCAAGCATGTTTACTTTGAAAACAGCTGATAGGCTGTCATTCACACTACCTGTTGCATGTAAACAACTAACAGTTCTGCTGCCAAAGGCCTGTGTGACAATAGTTTCCACACTGACGGAGGAGGAACAAGAAGCATATGTGTTTGATGGGGCAGTCTGTGGTTGGCCATGCCTGCTAATCTGCATTGTAGCACAGTAAACTTGCCACTTATGCTGCATGTCTATGTGATGGTTTATGCATGAAGTAGTCAAATTATTGACTTATTTTCCTCTACTCAGATTTTTTGACAAATTTTGCAAATAACGTGAGTTGGGTAATCCCTCTAGATATGAAAAAAAGGCCCAGATTAGGCAAGGCTTGGCACCCATGCGAATTGTAGATATGCCTTCGCTGCTGCACAGAGGCAGATTTATGCTTCAGGATGCAGTGATTGGTGTTGTTACAGCACTACATCTCTGTCCGGGAAGACTCAACCTAAGGGTGGAAAGACACTATCCTACTTACATGCGAGTCGAGTCTCTTGGACAAGACTCAGATCAGTGACCCTGAACGGCCTCTCCCTCTCTGGATGGGAGTGTGAAGCTGCACAAAAACACAAGCAGCTGACACTCCCGTCCAGAGAGGGAGAGGTCGCTCAGGGTCACTGATCCGAGTCTCTTATGAGAGACTCCCATGTAAGTAGGATAGTGTGTTTCCACCCTAACCTTGTCAGTTTCATCCTCCTCCATCAAATCTACTCTTCAGCCATATGTAAGCTCTTACAATGTAATGAGTGACTACAAATATTTAAATCATTTCCTTATTAGTCATTAAATGACATCAATGAATCTATTTTGCAGTAGACATTGTTTTCCTTGCCTAGAAAAATGCCTATAATCAAACAACTTCTAAGAAAGAACAGAAGGATCCGTCCGGGTGCGCCCTGCAATTTACTCCTGTAATTACATTTAATTTTCAAGGACCAATAATGTTTTGCTTTGTCCATCAGAAGTGGTGATACCAGGCCATGAAAAGGGAAGAATTACAGATGTGGCAATACTGAATTTATGTAATTGTTTACTCTGTTCTAGATTTCCATGGTACCAGGTACCACATAGAAAAATTTGTAATGGTAATTTACTTAGAGCATATGCAGAGTTGTAAAAAACATAGGAAGTCACACTCATTGGTTAGGCAGCTGTAGATAACGAGATACATATGATATTACTAGCTGTGAGCCCGATGCGATTGCATCGGGATTCTAGAACTGGTGTATAGTTTATTAAATTAGATTTTTAACTAATAATCCAATTCTTCCATGATAGATGGCGGGCCAATTGTAAAGAATCGGGAATGTAGCATGCATATATACATTATTCATTCAAATTTGACAATAATGAACATAAGACATGATATCTATCTATCAACTACCAATGTTTGTATGGTATATGTCAGTGTAGTACATGTCATGATTCTAAGGCAAGGCTTTTCGTACAGATACTGGCACTGATGTTTTGTACAGATTATGTATATTCAATTTATATATGAATATTAATAATCTATGATTGAGCCAGTACATGTTTCCCCACCAACCACGGGAAGGTAGCCTTACAACTGGTGGGACCTACTCTACTCTACCCCTAATAATTAATAGTTAGACTCCTTTTAAAGCAGATATTTTTTGGCTATTTGCAGAAGGTGTAGAATAACCAAATACAATTTCTACACTTTGCACCAAAGGACCTACCTACAGCTCACTTTTAGCAAGTAACATGTAATGTATATGGAACTTGCAATTAGCTTGCAGTAAATACGGCAAGCACAGCTTTAACAGGTTGAGTAAATGCAACCACTAAAAATCAAAGCTAACTGTGATTTTGGCAGTTGAAACTGTTGAAAGCACATGTGCCGCAACTACTGCAAGTAAAGGACAAATTGCATTAACATTTCATGCAACTTACAGTAAGAGTACTGTAGGTCACCATTAGACAGCAAGTGTCAAAATTGATGTGTTCACACTATAAATTCCACAAATAGCAGAATAAGTCAGATTTAAAATGAAAATGTATATTCTTTCCCTATGTGTCTAAATATGTACCTATATGTATGTATGTATTTATATGTACAGAACACACTTCAAGATAGAGATGTGTGTGAACAGCTGTCCCACCCGTCTCTAATGCTGCCTTCAGACTTGCAGATGCATCTGCACCATTTTGCAGATGCATCTGCATGCAGACAGTAAACCCTATCTTTATAATGGGACGCACAGTGTCTGCAGATGCTTCCAGACAGCCGAGCACAACCATTCACTGCTATATGTGATCTCTGCGCAGGCAGATGCTTGGGTACAGATCACAGACTCTCCTCCGCAGCAGGGAGACGACATGTTGCATCCCTGGTGAGGGTGGGAGTGTGTGATTTGTATGCAGGCATCCGCCTGCGCACAGATCACATATAGGAGTAAATGTGTGTGCACGGCTGCCTGCAAGCATCTGCAGACACCGTGCGTCCCATTATAAAGATAGGGTGTACCATGTGCATGCAGATGCATTTTCAAAACGCTGCAGATGCATCTGCAAATGTGAAGGCAGCCTTAGCTGTTGACAAAAACCTGACCCTGTGTAAAAAGAAAATAAAATCTCGCAGCAGCTATACTGCTGGAGCTTCAGGTTATTATCACTAAATGCAAGCATTTAGATGATACACATCTACAATCTACTACAAAATGTGTGTTTATATACATATACAATGAAATTTAAAAAGAAAGTTTAAAAGCTAAAAAAGTAAGAACAATATATTTTAAATAACTATTTTATATCTAAAACCTATTTATAATATCTTTATAACGAAAGAAATATTTTTGGTATTTTTGTCTATTTCTATTCTTCTACATCTATAGCTAAATTAAATTATTGTAATATTTGTGTTTAATTAGAAAGTATGTATCTAAATAGAATATGTATGTAAATAATTGAAAGTAAAATATTTTTATACACTATATTTTCAGTGAAAAGCAAAACTAAGGACTATATTTCTTAAAGACGTATTTAATATCTAATAACTAATTATAATGTCTTTATCTAAAACTAAAGTAATTTGTTTGGTATGTTGGATTATTTCTATTGCTATACATCTATTTTAAAACAATTTTTTTATAATTTTTTTGGTCAATTCCTATACAGCTATGGGTAAAGTAATTTTTTTTTTTTTTTTTTAGTACTATACATCTATGGCTAAACTATTTTATGGTAATATTTTTGTTTAATTAGAAAATAATTATGTATCTAAATGTAATATGCATATAAAGAATGTAAAATAAAATATTTCTCTATACTATATTGTAATTGAAAATGAACACTAATGACTATATTTCTTAAATAACTATTGTATATATAATAAGTAATTTTAATATCTTTTTGTATAACAAATAATATATTTTTTTTTTTTTTATTGCTATACATCTATGACTAAACTAATTTATTGTAATATTTGTATTTAATTAGAAATTAAGTATGTATTTAAATCTAATATGTATCTAAAGAATTTTAAATAAAATATTATTAGAGAGAATATTTGTAGTAAAGAGTATTTCACTACTGGGCAGCAATTTGACTTGAATGGGTGTATCCAACACTTTGACCTTAACATTGCATCGTATTTTCACTCGTGAAAAATCCACATATAACTGTCCATGTCCAAAAACTGTTTGTGACAAAAAAATCCATACTTTCTTCAGTGTTTGGCCTTGGTATTTGTTGATGGTCATGGGAAAAGTAGACTTCACGGGAAATTGTTGACGTCTTAACTTGAAAGGTAAGGCAGTGTCTGATGGAGATAAATAAATCTTTGGAATAAACACCACATTTCCTTCTGCAGACCCAGTAATGACTTTTGCTTGAATGAGATTGTCAAACAAAGTGATCACAATGAAGCGATTCCCATTGCAAAGACCTTTTATGCTGTTAAAGGTGTGCAAAATCATGACAATGGTACCAATGTGTAATTTGAGGCGATGATAAGGCATTCCCATTGGTGTGAGTGAATTTAAAAATTCCACTGGATATTGGTCTGAATCTTCAGTCTGAATGGAATCATCACTAATGTACTCAGTGTATTCACCAGCAATGCAATCCATAACCTGAGAGTTCACCATTTCCACATGGACATTTTTAGGACAAAGATTGTCATGTGATGCAGCAATGTGAATGCTTTCATTGTTATATCCATCAGGTATGTAAATGTAATATATATCTAAAGAATTTAAAATAAAATATTCTTATAGGCAATATTTTTTGTAAAGACTTTTTCAGAATGAGGCAACAACTTTCCTTGAATGGGTGTATAGAGTACTTTCACCTTAACAATACATCTTCTTTTCACTGGTAAAAAAGCCACATATAACTGTCCATGTCCAAAAATGGGTTGTGGGGCAAAAAATCCCTACTTTCTCCACTGTTTGGCCTTGGGATTTGTTGATGGTCATGGGAAAAGTAGACTTCACGGTAAATTGTCAAAGGGTAGGGTCACATTGGAAAGCTAAATTGCATTCACCGCATCCGGATCCGGATGCGGTGAACGCAATGCCGGGCACACACAGTTTTTGTCAAAACTGTGTGCAGAATACCGCACTGCGGTCACCGGATGGCTCAGGATGTGTAATCCTGAGCCATCCGGTAACTGCAGAGTGTGCGGTTCCCGATCTGCGAAGTTAATAAAGAGTTAACTAGCTGCCCTAAATGACTTGTTGAGGTCTGTAGGGGGGCTTAGACCCCCCTACAGACCGTCCGGCGACTTCTATAGTGTTCTGCAACAATGTGTTACTGTGCACGGGCGAGGAGCCCGTGCATGTCATCCAAAGGTGCCCCTAACCCCCCGTATCACTATACTGGGGTGCATAGACCCCTCTATTCCAAATAAGCTGTATTGGTGTATAGTACATGCTAAATGTGGCCATTCGCAATGTAAGTATATACTTACATTCTTTCGTAGGCAGAGATGAGGAAATCCATGGGCGGGGCTGTGTGCAGTAGCCTCCGCCCGCTCCTTCTTGATGCCCGCCCCCTCTGGCCGTAATCCAGTGTTTTGAGGGCGGGGACGTCGTTAAAGGGGCGTGGCTAACCGCGGCACATTAGTTAGCCACGCCCCTTTAACAACGTCCCCGCCCCCACAAGACTGGATTACGACCAGAGGGGGCGGGCATCAAGAAGGAGCGGGCGGAGGCTACTGCACACAGCCCCGCCCATGGATTTCCTCATCTCTGCCTACGAAAGAATGTAAGTATATACTTACATTGCGAATGGCCACATTTAGCATGTACTATACACCAATACAGCTTATTTGGAATAGAGGGGTCTATGCACCCCAGTATAGTGATACGGGGGGTTAGGGGCACCTTTGGATGACATGCACGGGCTCCTCGCCCGTGCACAGTAACACATTGTTGCAGAACACTATAGAAGTCGCCGGACGGTCTGTAGGGGGGTCTAAGCCCCCTACAGACCTCAACAAGTCATTTAGGGCAGCTAGTTAACTCTTTATTAACTTCGCAGATCGGGAACCGCACACTCTGCAGTTACCGGATGGCTCAGGATTACACATCCTGAGCCATCCGGTGACCGCAATGCGGTCCCGGCAAACGCTGCGAAAACTGCTGCCTGCATGATTTTAAACGCAGGCAGCAGTGCCGGATCCGGCCACCGGATGGCTTGTGAAGCCATCCGGTGTTTTGCATAGGCTCCTATGAGGAGCGTTTCCTGGTCCGGTTTTGAGCTTTTTTAAAGCTCAAAACCGGATCAGGATTTTGCAACAAAAACGGAAATGTGACCCTGGCCAATGTCTTAACTTAAAAGGTAAGGCAGTCTATGATGGAGATAAATCAATCCTTGAAATAAACACCACATTTCCTTCTGCAGACCCAGAACTGACTTTTGCTTGAATGAGATTCTCAAACAAAGTGATCACAATGAAGCGATTCCCATTGCAAAGACCTTTTATGCTGTTAAAGGTGCGCAAAACCATGACAATGGTACCAATGTGTAATTTGAGGCGATGATAAGGCATTCCCATTTGTGTGAGTGAATTTAAAAATTCCACTGGATATTGGTCTGAATCTTCAGTCTGAATGGAATCATCACTAATGTACTCAGTGTATTCACCAGCAATGCAATCCATAACCTAAGAGTTCAGCATTTCCACATGGACATTTTTAGGACAAAGATTGTCATGTGATGCAGCAATGTGAATGCTTTCATTGTTACATATTACATTTATATACATGATGGATATATCTAAAGAATTTAAAATAAAATATTCTTATAGACAATATTTTTTGTAAAGACTTTTTCTGAATGAGGCAGCAACTTTCCTTGAATGGGTGTATCCAGCACTTTCACCTTAACAATACATCTTCTTTTCACTCGTGAAAAAGCCACATATAACTGTCCATGTCCAAAAACGGGTTGTGGGGCAAAAAATCCCTACTTTCTCCACTGTTTGGCCTTGGGATTTGTTGATGGTCATGGGAAAAGTAGACTTCACGGTAAATTGTCAATGTCTTAAGTTAAAAGGTAAGGCAGTCTCTGATGGAGATAAATCAATCCTTGAAATAAACAACACATTTCCTTCTGCAGACCCAGAACTGACTTTTGCTTGAATAAGATTCTCAAACAAAGTGATCAGAATGAAGCGATTCACATTGCAAAGACCTTTTATGCTGTTAAAGGTGCGCAAAACCATGACAATGGTACCAATGTGTAATTTGAGGCGATGATAAGGCATTCCCATTGGTGTGAGTGAATTTAAAAATTCCACTGGATATTGGTCTGAATCTTCAGTCTGAATGGAATCATCACTAATGTACTCAGTGTATTCACCAGCAATGCAATCCATAACCTGAGAGTTCACCATTTCCACATGGACATTTTTAGGGCAAAGATTGTCATGTGATGCAGCAATGTGAATGCTTTCATTGTTATATCCATCATGTATGTAAATGTGATATATATCTATAAGAATATTTTATTATAAATTCTTTAGAGAATATTTTTTGTAAAGACTTTTTCAGAATGAGTCAGCAACTTTCCTTGAATGGGTGTATGCAGTACTTTCACCTTAACAATACATCTTCTTTTCACTCATGAAAAAGCCACATATAACTGTCCATGTCCAAAAATGAATTGTGGAGCAAAAAATCCCTACTTTCTTCAGTGTATGGCCTTGGGATTTGTTGATGGTCATGGGAAAAGTAGACTTCACGGGAAATTGTCGATGTGTTAACTTAAAATGTAAGGCAGTCTCTGATGGAGATAAATCAATCCTTGAAATAAACAACACAATTCCTTCTGCAGACCCAGAACTGACTTTTGCTTGAATGAGATTGTCAAACAAAGTGATCACAATGAAGCGATTCCCATTGCAAAGACCTTTTATGCTGTTAAAGGTGCGGAAAAGCATGACAATGTTACCAATTTGTAATTTGAGGCGATGATAAGGCATTCCCATTGGTGTGAGTGAATTTAAAAATTCCACTGGATATTGGTCTGAATCTTCAGTCTGAATGGAATCATCACTAATGTACTGCGTGTATTCAGCAGCAATGCAATCCATAACCTGAGAGTTCACCATTTCCACATGGACATTTTTAGGGCAAAGATTGTCATGTGATGCAGCAATGTGAATGCTTTCATTGTTATATCCATCATGTATGAAAGTGTAATATATATCTAAAGAATGTAAGATAAAATATTCTTATAGACAATATTTTTAGTAAAGACTTTTTCAGAATTAGGCCAGGGTCACATTTGCGATGTGCCCCTAGCCTGCCGGATTCCGGTATTATCTTAGAACTTTTTCCAGCGCCGCATAGCGTTTCCGCTATGCGGTGCTGGAAACCGCTGCCCTTAGTTACCCGCTGTTTACCTGCACGACCTGTCACACAGGCAGCGGCTCGGAGGGCGTTTTACAGCGCCGCACAGGAAACCGTTGCAGACACGATTTCCTGTGCGGCGCTGTAAAACGCCCTCCGAGCCGCTGCCTGTGTGACAGGTCGTGCAGGTAAACAGCGGGTAACTAAGGGCAGCGGTTTCCAGCACCGCATAGCGGAAACGCTATGCGGCGCTGGAAAAAGTTCTAAGATAATACCGGAATCCGGCAGGCTAGGGGCACATCGCAAATGTGACCCTAGCCTTAGGCACCAACTTTCCTTGAATGGGTGTATCCAGCACTTTCACCTTAACATTACATCTTCTTTTCACTCGTGAAAAAGCCACATATAACTGTCCATGTCCAAAAACGGGTTCTGGCAAAAAAATCCCTACTTTCTCCAGTGTTTGGCCTTGGGATTTGTTGATGGTCATGGCAAAAGCAGGCTTCAAGGGAAATTGTCGACGTCTTAACTTGAAAGGTAATCCAGTCTCTGATGGAGATAAATCAATCCTTGGAATAAACACCACATTTCCTTCTGCAGACCCAGTAATGACTTTTGCTTGAATAAGATTGTCAAACAAAGCGATAACAATCAAGCGAGTCCTATTGCAAAGACCTTTTCTGCTGTTAAAGTTGCGCAAAAGCATGACAATGGTACCGATTTTTAATTTGAGGCGATGAGAAGGCATTCCCGTTGGTGTAAGTGAATTTAAAAATTCCACAGGATATTGATCTGGATCTTCAGTCTCATCAGGATCAATGGAATCATCACTAATGTATTCAGTGTATTCACCAGCAATGCAATCCATGACCTTAGAGTTGACCATATCCACATGGTCATTTTTAGGGCAAAGAATGGCATGTGATGCAGCAATCTGAATGCTTTCATTGTTATCTACATCAATGACAATGTTTTCACCAAATATAGCAAGAATGATTGAGCCAGTGCAGATCATGTCTTGTGGGATTTCAATGGTATCATCTCCAAGGTTGAAATCATTAGACAATTCACCATTACCCAGTTGAAGTAACCAACGGCTATAATCAGGATCAATGGAGCGCATATTGTTGAAGAGTGGCAATTGAGTGAAAAGCTGCCATTGTCGTGAGTATTTAATACAACTCTCTATAATGTCTGTTCTTGTACCATGTGGGATGATAGGCAGACACTGTCGAAAGTCTCCTCCCAGAACAATGACTTTCCCTCCAAAAGGTGTTGTATTTTTCTTGGAGATATCTGTTGTCATGACATCACGTAAAAGTTGATCTATCACATGCAATGCATATTTAGATAACAGAGTGGACTCGTCAATAATGAAAAGTTTGGTACTTTTCAAATGTTGTGCAGCATCTGTATCATTTTTAATCCTTGAAACGGAAGTTTCATTGATTGGAATTGGTATTCCGTAAAGCGAATGGATAGTTCTACCTCCTTGTAGTAAGTTAGCTGCAATCCCTGTACTGGCTGCAGGTGAGACAATTTCGCCTTCTCCTCTTAGTTCATGAATTAATAAATCATACAGATATGTTTTGCCACTGCCACCTGGACCGTCAATGAAAAAGCACTTAGGTTGTCCACTTCTATCGTGTAAAGCTTGATTGATCGCATCATAGGCCAAAAGTTGTTGGTCATTTAAAGTAGCTTTCATTTGCTGAGCTCTTCTTAACTCATCATCCTTGTTGTATAGTGGAGCGATGTGTGGCTTTCTTTTTGGTCGTGGTAGATTAAAATCAGTAAAAGTTTTGCCATGAAATTTTAGAATAGTTTGGACATCAGTCATAGCATATCCTTCACAATTCTCACACTCCTCAGTGTTGGAGTGATATGCATGGCAGTAGTCTTGGATAAAGTCTTGTTTAAATTCTTTCCACAACTCCAATGGATGAGCTGGAGGACCAAAAATACATATATATGCGAATATATCACGAAGCTGTGCAGGCATGTTGAGAACACAGGCATCCAATAAAGTATTTCTCCAAACAGTGTCATCGAAGAGCAATCCAAGAGCTAATGCTGCCTCTTTGAAAGTTGGGTATGTCACTTCATTAACAGTCTTAATGTTGTCAAAACTTGTTGCTCCTTTGACATGCAGTAACAACAACCTTAAATAGTAGCGTTCTTGATCTTTCATACTGACAGTATACATTCTTCCAATCACTGAAGAACCTCCTCGCTTTCTAACTTCCCATGCACCTTCTTTCCAAACATAGTGCTCTGGGATTTGGCGGTAGAAGTAATCATGAGCATGCGGGTCACTCTCATTCAGCTCAAAGTAGCCCATCAGAGTAGATTTTCTGTGCATTGTGGAACTGATGTCGTCAACAGAGTCATCCTCATGAAAATAAAGTGGTTGAGAATGTGGGAGATGTACGGCAAGGCGAATAATGGAGTGCGATTGTCTATGCATCGGGTAAGCAAATATTCGCCAAGCTGCCTCCGGTGCACTGACGTATCTTGAATCCATGAATTGATGTGTTTCATCATGGTGGATATTAGTTTGGCAAATTTCAAGATTGGCTTTATCATGTCCTTTGTAGACATATTTGAAGAGGTATTTAACACTTTGAATGGAAGCACATACCTCAACATTAATATGACACTTGTATGTTAATAGTAGGTAAGGGTTATAGGGAACAACCCAAGAATTATCAATCATCTTTGAACGTATTTGAAAGGATGATCCTTCCTTTCTTTGATAAGTAGGGTATGCATCCTTAGCTATGAGTGTTCTTGGTTGGAAATCTTTAGGAAAACCTTTCTTACACTTGCCAAGATCCATACATGGAGAATTGGGGTTGTGTTGACCACAGGGTCCATGAATCATGTGTTGCATGACAATGTCATGGAGCAGAGGGTATTCTTCTGGATCCGGGATTTCAGCCCAAACTATATTATCCACTTCAACCTCAGTTCTTAGTTTGGATTTGCTATCCAGAATGATCAAAATGTGAGCGTGTGGTAGGCCACGCTTTTGGAATTCAATAACATGAACCATTGCACAAACTTTGCCAAATAATCCAGTGTTAATTTCTTTTAATAGTGCTTCCAATTTAATTCTGAAGACACGGGCCACTAAATCAGGTCTATGTTCCACACGCTGCCATGGCTCTAAATTGTTTGTAATCTCCCTCCATTTAGGATTACAGGTCATGGTTACAAAAAGATCTGGTCGTCCAAATTTAGTCACAATAGCCATGGCATCCTGATAGCGTTGCTGCATGTTTCTGGGACTGCCTTCAAAAGAAGATGGTAAAATGACCGTCTTGCCACTGGGAATACCTTTGTCAACAGATTGTTTCAGAAGATGTTCCTGGAGTACGCAATAATCCTCCACTTTTAAATCCTTTTGATGATGACGGATAAAATTTAAGCGATTAGCCTCGATTTTCACATACGCATCCACTAAGTACTGCTGTGTTAGTTTGCCACCATTCAGGACAGGATTGAACTGATTCCGTACAGACAGCAAATAGCAGTAATACTGGAGCTGTGTAACCCGGCGTTGACTTTTGGCTTGATGCTTGAGTCCCTCATGCCAGCCTTGTTCTCCATGAGGAAAAAATAAAGGATAGAGTAATGCATCTAAATTGCTGTGTAGAATACTGACTTGCTGTGTTTTTGGGGCCAAGGGGTTATTTGGATCAGGTTTCAAATGAATTAAAATGTCTCTATTGAATGGTGGCTCTCCATCAGCATTTTCAAAGACCACAGCAACTTCATTGGCAGTAGGATTGTTATAGCGTCTCGGGTCTTGGCCTCTGTCTTGTTTAATGGCCATGATAATATTTGGCATTTTTGTGCCATGTTCTCTTGCTTTCTGTTCTTCTTCTACTTCAACTTGACGTAGCATTTTGTAGGCCGAAACAAAGGGATTAATATTATCCAATTGAAGAGCAATGATACTCATTAAAGTAGGATTACATTTAACATTTTCTGGAGACTGTAGCCGTTGGTCTGTAGCGCTTAGAGTATCTAAAATGTACAGTTGTGCATATGCTGGAGTTTGATCTTGAGCAGGATGGAGTGTTCCAGTGCGATGATAAATTTGCCCATGAATACGAAAGCAGTATGGTCCATGTCCAGGAGGTAGAGAAACATGGGCACCCATGGAGGCAAAAGCAAAAGAACTATTAATGCTCCTTATATTCTCCATCAAATTTTGACTGTACTCACTCTCTCCTTTCAGCAGGCGTTGGAACACGTGCGGGTATTGAGGTAATGGTACCTTTACTTTTCCCTTGTGGCAACAAAGAGTAAACTGTTGATCTGATGGTCGTTCAGCAGTAAAATGTCGAGCCCCACAATGTTCACATATTACATTCATGAAACCACAGAAATGTTCTGCAATAACATGATCCTGATCAATAAATCCCCTTTCATGTAGGAGAGATGAATAGAATGAACGTAGAAATTTATTATGTAATCCTACATAAATGAGACGTGGAAGGGATGTAGATTCCAAACATTCAATAAATGAAGAAGTGGAATATATATTCCGTTCTGCCTGTTGCAATATAGAAGTGGAAGAAGAAGTTTGGCGTTGTTCACGACGTAATGTAGCCAAATGGGCCAAGTGGACTTGTCTAGATGTAGGAGATTGTGTATCTTGATGCATCTGTCTTTTCCTTTTAAGCCTCAAAATTTTACACTGTTTGCTGTATGGCGTCTCCTCAGCACAGTGTTTTCGTTTTGATGTGGCCTTGCGATGCAGTAAAGGCTGTTCAGATGTAGTCAAGATAGTAGAAGAAGATGTGGCAAGAGTCTGAGCATCAGACAAAGAGGTGGCAGCAGTCAGAGCATCAGATGAAGAGGTGGCAGCAGTCTGAGGATCAGACGAAGAGGTGGCAGCAGTCTGAGGATCAGACGAAGAGGTGGCAGCAGTCTGAGGATCAGACGGATCTCCTGCAGGCATGAACTTTTTCTGTTTGCGTCGTTGAGGCAGAGTAATTGATTTTTTGGCTAATCGTTCTGTCCTTCCTTCTAAAGACTGTATTGAAAGGGGTGTTTTCAAAGCAGACTTTTCCTTGTCCAAGGGAAGTCGTCTTTCTTCAGAACTCTCCTCCACACCCTTCTTGCGCATACGCACAGACACCTTGCGAACCTTTCCTTTTTTGATTTGCATAGAGGTAATGGGAGGTGTTAAAGGCAGTTCACTTGGTAGAATGTCAGTACACGAAGAGGCTGGAGTAGCATCTGTGTCAGACGGTTCTTCAGTGACTGGAATGTTTGTTTGTTTGCATGTGGAACGTGCAGTCATGGCTCTTGTTTCCATTTGTTGGCTTGTTTTTTCAGAAGACACTCCCGAAATACGTGTATGTAAAACAGTCTTCGCAGCATCCAACCGAAAACGTCTCAGTGGAGAAGAGAGTTTACCAAACCGTTTGAGTTTAGCAGCCTTAGCCCTATCTAACCGAATACGTCTCTCTGCAGAAGTCTCATTTGCAATACGTTTGGCGTGAGCAGCCTTAACACGATCTAAGCGAATACGTCTCCTTTCTAAGGTCTCTTCAGCAAGGCGTTTTGCCTTAGCAGCCTTATCAGTATCTAAGCGAAGACGCCTCTCTTCTGAAGTCTCCTTTGCAGTACGTTTCTCCTTAGCAGCCTTACGCAGATCTAAACGAACACGTTTCTCTTCCAAACTCTCCTCTGCAATGCGTGTAGCTTTAGCAGCCTTATCTTGATCTAACCGACGACGTCTCTGTTCCAAAGTTTTCTCAGCACGCTTCTTCTTCGGTGTAGATGGAGCCTCCTTGGCAAGAGTGATATTTTGTGTTGGAGAGCTCATCTTAGTAAGAATAGTGAGTGAATCAAAAGCAAAATGAGCTAGAGTGTGTTAGTTAAGGAAACAATGAATACTAACTGTGTAAACAGACAAAAACAATAAAACTAAAGTATGGTGTTCCAAAACGTGTTATAATGAAATGATAGACGTATTTAAAGTAACAAAGAAAGATGTAATGATGTTAAGTGTATGGAGTATTGAATGGCAATGAGTGTTAAAATTCCTTTAAAACTGGCGTGAAGGCAAAACAAATGGATGTAATGGCCCTTTCCGATACACGGTATCAAAGCAAATTTTGAACATTGTAATAAAAACGTTAATAGAAGCAGGATGACATCAATTTCTGCATAACCACCAGCAAGGTTGTTGATTCATAAGGTGTTGAAAAATAGGAGAGTTACGGTAAATTTCTACCAAGAACTGAAGGTTTTGGTATTATAGCAGAAGTAGTGGTTTTTATTTGTTGTTGGTGGAAAAGGGGAAACAGCGGCCTTAACGTGAAGTATGAAAAGGCTGAATGTGACAAAGCAGGGTGAAAAAAGAAATAAGGCAACTTGCGTATGAGATATTGTAAGAGTCAGGTCAATGTAAAAAGTAACATAAATGCGGTGATGTAGTGTAACGTTACGCAACTACAGGCCTGGTGACGGGTATGGAGAAATTGCGTTTAAAAATTTAAATCTGAGGCCATGTTATAAAAGTATGTAAATGTGCATATACAATGGACGTGTGAAAGAGGACCCAGTGAGTAATAGTGTGTAAAATAGGAGGTATGTAAAAGTAGTGAATATCCTACTGGGATGATAGAGACTTTGACATGAGCATTAATTTAAAATAGCATCATAAGTGTTGGAAAAACAGCATCTGGTGCATGTGGCGCATAGCCACAGCATAACTGCAGGACTTGCAAACGTTTACGTGAATCCCCATACTCATTAGAATCGGCATAATAGTCAGTATCTATTTATTTGCAGTAGGTGCAGCAATTTGGATTGTGCACTTGTAGCAGGTCCTGTATGGAAAAAAAAAGATGGATGACCACGCTTTTTATAGTGGTGAGAGGTGTGGCAAGTTCCCCTATACGTACAATGGGGATTAGCGGAACGACACTGCAAGTGCAGCAGTTATGCGGTGGGAATGCAGGAAAGCAAGCGGATGGAATTCTGTCAGGACATCTATTGGAATTTCAAATAACCGCTGATGTCAACTGGGCAGGTAGCATTACCACCAAACGGTTAAAAATAAGAGAGGTCGTAGGGCAAGAGAGTCATTACTAAGAAAAATAATAAAAATTGACATATAATGTGTTAAGGTACTCGAAACCGTGTGATGCATGACTCCTAACTCCAAAAAAAAAAGTCAAATAGGCAGTAAGTAGTGAATATATAATTGGCACGCATAAAAAATACTGGAGGATTAATAAAAATAAAATTAGGATTAAAGTATTTAGTAATTAAATACCAGTAGTATACCACATAGTGACATAGACAGTGAATAGGCAAAACAATAGAAGACGTTAATGTAACACTTACATGCAATAAAAGAATGTGGATGTTAAAATAAATTTGAAATAGTATAGAAGAGTTAAAATTGCAAATGCCCTGAGTACAGGACGTAGTAACACAGTTAGTGAATAGCAAACTAAAAGTAGGGGGTTAATGTAGCATTTCGAACCCTATAAAACATAGTGTTGGAAAACAAAATGGCAAATGCCATAGAAGAGGAAAATGTATAAATAGCCTTAGTGGACCACATAGTGAGATAGCAAGGGGGGCAGAAATAGAATATAACGGGTTAATGTAGAAATTGCCTTAGAGCCCTTTCACATCAGCTCTGTAGATAAAATAGCGGTAGATGCATTGAAAAAAATGCATCTGCTGCGATAGGCATATTAACATTGCAGTTGCAGTGTGGTAGCGGTAATCCCTATAGAAACCATAAGGGGCCTTGCGGCCGGTGCAATTTAGCAGTTGCGTCAAGTGTTGCAAAAAAAAAAAAATGAACTTGGGGCACCTGGCGCAAGTGTTTCTATAGTTTGTATGGGTATTCCCGCAACAGCGCAGCAAGTGCAAGGTTTAATCGGCAATGGCAGCAGATGGGTTTTTTTCTGGCCATGTGTGGTGAAGTTGTAAAATCACAGATGTCCAGCAGATAGTGACACAGTAATTGAATAGGAAACAGAATAGAAGGGGTTAATGTATGAGTTTAAACCCTATAAAATAGTCATGGTGCAACTAAAATAGAAAAGGCATAGAAGAGGTTAATGTAAAAATGTCCTTAGTACAGCAGATAGTGAGATAGGCAGTGTAGCACTAATAGAATAGAAGGGGTTACTATAAAAAAGGCCGTAGTACAGCAGATAGTGAGATACGCAGTGTAGGACTAATAGAATAGAAAGGGTTAATAGTAAAATGGCCGTAGTACAGCACATAGTGAGATAGGCAGTGTAGCACAAATAGAATACAAAGGGTTAATAATAAAATGGTCGTAGTACAGCACATAGTGAGATAGGCAGTGTAGCACTAATAGAATAGAAGGGGTAACAATAAAAAAGACCGTAGTACAGCACATAGTGAGATACGCAGTGTAGGAATAATATAATAGAAAGGGTTAATATTAAAATGGCCGTAGTACAGCAGATAGTGAGATAGGCAGTGTAGCACTAATAGAATAGAAGGGGTTACTATAAAAAAGACCGTAGTACAGCACATAGTGAGATACGCAGTGTAGGAATCTATTATATAAAACCCGAAGGCCACTTCCGCCCAAAATCCGCTTCCGCTTCCGTGATGGCCTCCCTCCTGTGTCAAACACCGGAACCGGAAGCACCAGACCCACAGAGCCCCAGCCACCGGCCCTGCACAGAGCCCCGTCTGCGCCCACCCACATCCGGCCCACAGCCCTGCTGCCCCATCACCCCCCTGCCTGTCACCATAGCCATCCTCCACTGCCCGCGCTCCCCGCCTGTCACAACACTTCCCCCCGCTGCCCCATCACCCCCCTGCCTGTCACCATAGCCGCCCTCCACTCTCCGGTCACCCCCCACTCTCCTGTCACCCCCCCCTCTCCGGTCACCCCCCCCCGCCTCTTACCACAGCTCCCTCCAGCCAGCCACGATCTCTATTCATGGGGCTTGAGGACCTCTGATGACGTCACGATGATGGGTGGAGTCACATATCACATGACCGTGACGTCATCAAAGGTCCTGTCCCGATCTCACCTACTCTGCCTATTCATCCCCCTGCGCTGCACACTGACCCACGATCTCCTCACCCCCGCTCTGCCCACCCACCCCCACACTGACCACTGACCCTCACTCTGCCCCTGACCCCCACACTCACCCCCACTCTGACCACCCACCCCCACACTGACCACTGACCCCCACTCTGCCCCTGACGCCCACTCTGACCACCCACCCCCACACTGACCACTGACCCCCACTCTGCCCCTGACCCCCACTCTGACCACCCACCCCCACACTCACCACTGACCCCCACTCTGCCCCTGACCCCCACTCTGCCCCTGACCCCCACTCTGACCACTCACCCCCTCTCTGCCCCCCTCACCCCCACTCTGCCCCTGCTCTGCCCACTGACCCCCACTCTGACCACTGGCCCCCACTCTGCCCACTCACCCCCAAACTCTGCCCACTCACCCCCCTACTCTTCCCCCTGACCCCCTCTCTGCCCCCTCACCCCCACTCTGCCCACTGACCCCCACTCTGCCCCTGCTCTGCCCACTGACCCCCACTCTGACCACTGGCCCCCACTCTGCCCACTCACCCCCAAACTCTGCCCACTCACCCCCCTACTCTTCCCCCTGAACCCCTCTCTGCCCCTGACCCCCACTCTGACCACTCACCCCCCAACTCTGCCCCCTCACCCTCTCTGCCCCCCTCACCCCCACTCTGCCCCTGCTCTGCCCACTGACCCCCACTCTGACCACTGGCCCCCACTCTGCCCACTCACCCCCAAACTCTGCCCACTCACCCCCCTACTCTTCCCCCTGACCCCCACTCTGCCCCCTCACCCCCACTCTGCCCCCTCACCCCCACTCTGCCCCCTCACCCCCACTCTGCCCCTGCTCTGCCCACTGACCCCCACTCTGACCACTGGCCCCCACTCTGCCCCCTCACCCCCACTCTGCCCCCTCACCCCCACTCTGCCCCCTCACCCCCACTCTGCCCCTGACCCTGCTCTGCCCACTGACCCCCACTCTGACCACTGACCCCAACTCTGACCACTGACCCCAACTCTGACCACTCACCCCCCAACTCTGCCCACTCACCCCCTCTGCCCCCCTCACCCCCTGCTCTGCCCACTGACCCCCACTCTGCCCCTGACCCTGCCCACTCACCCCCACTCTGCACACTGACCCCCACTCTGCCACTGCTCTGCCCACTGACCCCCACTCTGACCACTGGCCCCCACTCTGCCCACTCACCCCCAAACTCTGCCCACTCACCCCCCTACTCTTCCCCCTGAACCCCTCTCTGCCCCCCTCACCCCCACTCTGCCCACTGACCCCCACTCTGCCCCTGCTCTGCCCACTGACCCCCACTCTGACCACTGGCCCCCACTCTGCCCACTCACCCCCAAACTCTGCCCACTCACCCCCCTACTCTTCCCCCTGAACCCCTCTCTGCCCCCTCACCCCCACTCTGCACACTGACCCTCTCTCTGCCCCTGACCCTGCTCTGCCCACTCACCCCCACTCTGACCACTGACCCTCACTCTGCCCACTCACCCCCAAACTCTGCCCACTCACCCCCCTACTCTTCCCCCTGACCCCCTCTTTGCCTCCTCACCCCCACTCTGCACACTGACCCCCACTCTGCCCCTGACCCTGCTCTGCCCACCCACCCCCACTCTGACCATTGACCCCCACTCTGACCCTGCCCACTCACCCCCACTCTGACCACTGACCCCAACTCTGCCCACTCACCCCCCAACTCTGCCCACTCACCCCCCAACTCTGCCCACTCACCCCCCAACTCTGCCCACTCACCCCCTCTGCCCCCCTCACCCCCACTCTGCCCCTGCTCTGCCCACTGACCCCCACTCTGACCACTGACCCCCACTCTGACCACTCACCCCCAAACTCTGCCCACTCACCCCCTCTCTGCCCCCTCACCCACATTCTGCCCACTCACCCCCTCTCTGCTCACTCACCCCCTCTCTGTCCACTCACCCACCATTATGCCCACTGACCATGCTCTGCCCACTCACCCTGCTCGCCCCATTGACCCCTCACACTGGCCACTCATCCTGCTCTGCCTACTCACCCCCCACTGACCCCTCACACTGACCCTGCTCTGCCCACTGACCCCTCACTGACCCTGCTCTGCCCACTCACCCTGCTCAGCCCACTGACCCCTCACACTGCCCACTGACCCTCCTCTGCCCACTGAACATGCTCTGCCCACTGACCCCTCAATGCCCACTCACCCTGCTCTGCCCACTGACCCCTCACACACCCCACTGACCCTGCTCTGCCCACTCACCCCTCACACTGACCCTGCTCTGCCCACTGACCCCTCACACTGCCCACTGACCCCTCACACTGCCCACTCACGCCTCACACTGCCCACTGAACATGCTATGCCCACTTACCCCTCACACTGCCCACTGACCATGCTCTGGCCACTGACCCCTCACACTGCCTACTGACCCTGCTCTGCTCATTTACTCCCGCTCTGCCCACTCACCCCCGCTCTGCCCACTCGCCCCTGCTTTTACCACTCACCCTGGCCTGCCCACTGACCTCCCTCTGTTCACTCACCCCCCGCTCTGCCCTTTCACCATGCCCACTGACCCCTGCTCTGCCAACTGACCGTGCCCACTCACCCATGCTCTACCCACTCACCCTTCTCTGCCCACTCACTGTCCCCACTGACCGCCGCTCTGCCCACTAACCCCTGTTCTGCCCACTGACTGTGCCCAATAACCCTTGCTATGCCCACTAAACCCTGCTCTGCCCACTCACCCCCGCTCTGCCCGCTGACCCCTGCTCTGCTCACTGACTGTGCCCACTCACCCCTGCTCTGCCCACTCACCCCTGCTCTACCCACTGATTTTTCCCACTAACCCCTGCTGTGCCTACTCACTGTGCCCACTGACCCCTGCTCTGCCCAATCACTCTGCCCATTAACCCCTGCTCTGACCACTGACCCCCGCTATGACCCTGCTCTGACCACTGATGCCCCAATCCTGCTCACTGACCATGCTCTGCCCATTCACCCCCCACTCTGCCCACTCACCCCCGCTCTGCCCTCTGACCCTGCTCTGCCTACCTACCCCCCCCCCTCTGGCTACTGACCATGCCCACTGACCCCAGCTCTGCCCACAGACCCCAGCTCTGCCTACTGACCCTGCTCTGACTACTGATTATGCCCACTGACCCCTGCTCTGCCCAATGACTCTGCCCACTAACCCTGCTCTTCCCACTCATCCCCCGCTTTGCCCACTCACCCCCAGCAGATCGGTTTCCCAGCCAACGACAGCTCCTGTCCTGCCACCTACAAGACGGGTGGAGCGAGCCGCCGCAGGGTAAGTATCCTCACTGAGGTTTTTTTCTTTTTATTATCACCATGAAGGGGAGGGGGGTGTGCAGCCCCAGAGGGAGGGCGGCCGCAGAGACTGGAGGCCCAGAGGGACGCGTGCCGCGGGGAGCGGAAGGGGTCAGGAGGAGCGCCTCCATCCTGCCCCCCCTATCCATCCTGCCCCCCCTATCCATCCTGCCCCCCAACACCATCCTGCCCCCCCGACTCCATCCCGCACCCCCACCACCATCCTCACCCCCCGCCAACATCCTGCCCCGCCCCCTACATCCTCCCCCTCCCCCACCACCATCCTGCCCTGCCATCTCCATCCTGCCCTGCCGCCTCCATCCTACCCTGCCTTCTCCATCCTGCCTCGCTCTGTCCATCCTGCGCCACTCACCTCCATCCTGCCCCTCCGTCTCCATCCTGCCCCTCCGTCTCCATCCTGCCCCTCCGTCTCCATCCTGCCCCGCCGTCTCCATCCTGCCCCGCCCCCTCCATCCTGCTCCGCCCCCTCCATCCTGCTCCGCCCCCTCCATCCTGCTCCGCCCCCTCCATCCTGCTCCGCCCCCTCCATCCTGCTCCGCCACCCCATCCTGCTCCGCAACCCACCATCCTGCCCCCCTTGCACCTTCCTGCCCCCCTTGCACCTTCCTGCCCCGCTCACTCCATCCTGCCCCGCTCACTCCATCCTGCCCCGCTCGCTCCTTCCTGCCCCGCTCGCTCCTTCCTGCCCCGCTCGCTCCATCCTGCCCCGCTCGCTCCATCCTGCCCCGCTCGCTCCATCCTGCCCCGCTCGCTCCATCCTGCCCCGCTCGCTCCATCCTCACCCCCGCTGTTCTTGCTCCCCCGCCTCCATCCTGCCCTCACGCTTACTCATCCTGCCCCGCTTGCTCCATTCTGCTCATCTGCCTCCATCCTGCTCCTCCCGCTCCATCCTGCTCAATCCTGCCCCTTCGGCTTCATCCTGCTCCTCCGCCTCCATCCTGCCCCGCTCAATCCATCCTGCCGCCCCGCCTCCATCCTGCCGCCCCGCCTCCATCCTGTTGCCCCGCCTCCATCCTGTTGCCCCGCCTCCATCCTGTTGCCCCGCCTCCATACTCTTTCCCCACTCGCTCCATTCTGCCCCCCCAACACAATCCTGCCCCCCCTCACCTCCTCAGCTGATTGCTTGCCCAGGCAACTACAGGTCCTAAAGGCCTGTAGGACCTACAAGGCGGAGGCGGAGCGAGCCGCCGGACAGGTGAGTATCCTCACTGAGGATTTTTTTATTTTTACTGTGGACGACCGGGGGCCAGGAGGAGTGGGGGACCGCGGTCACCGCAGTATTGCCATATACCAGAGTGCTGCTATACATGTGCTATAATGTACTGCCATATACCATAGTGCTGCTATACATGTACTGTAATGTACCGCCATATACCATAGCACTGCTATACATGTACTGTAATGTACCGCCATATACCATAGTGCTGCTATACATGTGCTATAATGTACCACCATATACTATAGTGCTGCTATACATCTACTGTAATGTACCGCCATATACTATAGTGCTGCTATACATTTACTATAATCTACCGCCATATACTATAGTGCTGCTATACATGTGCTCTAATTACCACCATATACCATCGTACTGCTATATATATATCTTATATATAAAAACCGAAGGCCACTTCCCGCCAATCCGCTCAACTTCCGTCATGGCCTGCGCCCTGTGTCAAAGACCGGAACCGCAAGTACCAGACCCACGAGCGGTGAGCGCATAGCGCTCACCGCGAGCCGCTGACAAAATGGCACAGCGCCTCGCCGTGGGCGCTAAACCGCCACCACTCCCCGTTATCCCGCCACCGGCCCTGCACAGAGCCCCGTCTGCGCCCACCCACATCCGGCCCACAGCCCTGCTGCTCACCGCCCACTCTCCATCAGGGACCGCCATCCCGCCACTGCCTCCGCACACAGCCTGCTGTGCGCCCACCAACATGCGGGAACCGGCCCGGACCGGCCCACACTCCGGTGTGCGGCCTCCGCCGGCACCGCTCCCAGTCCTGCCACTCTCTCCACACACCCGGTGACTCTCCTCCATCACGGAGCTAGCCCCGCCCGCACTCCGGGCCCGGCCTCCGGAACCGCCGCCAGCCTTGCCGCTGACCGCCAACAGCCCAGTCAGTGTTCAGCCCTCCAGCCTCCGCTCTCCTCTGACCCCCCCAGCCTCCGCTCTCCTCTGACCCCCCCAGCCTCCGCTCTCCTCTGACCCCCCCAGCCTCCGCTCTCCTCTGACCCCCCCAGCCTCCGCCCCCTCCCTCCTCTGACCCCTCCCTCCTCTAACCCCTCCAGCCTCTGCCCCCTCCAGCCTGTGCTGCACTCACTGCTGACCACTGAGCCACCGCACTCACTGCTGACCACTGAGCCACCGTATACTCTGCTACCCACTGAGCCACCGCACTCACTGCTGACCACTGAGCCACCGTATACTCTGCTAACCACTGAGCCGCCTGTATACACACAATTCATTTCACAGCACTCCCCTATTACTAAATAAACTCTATATAGATTCTAGACTACCCGATTCTTTAGAATCGGGCCACCATCTAGTAATATAATAAAAAGGGTTAATATTAAAATGGCCGTAGTAGAGCAGATAGTGAGATAGGCAGTGTAGCACTAATAGAATAGAAGGGGTTAATAATAAAATGGCCGTAGTACAACAGATAGTGATATAGGCTGTGTAGCAGTAATAGAATAGAAGGGGTTAATATAAAAAAGGCCGTAGTAGAGCAGATAGTGAGATACAGAGTGTAGGAGTAATAGGAAAGAAAAGGTTAATTTTAAAATAGCCGTAGTACAGCAGATAGGGAGAGAGGCAGTGTAACACTAATAGAATAGAAAGGGTTAATATTAAAATGGCCGTAGTAGAGCAGATATTGAGAGAGGCAGTCTGGCAGTAATACAATAGAAAGGGTTAATATTAAAATGGCCGTAGTACAGCAGATAGTGAGATATGCAGTGTAGGATTAATAGGATAGAAAGGGTTAATATTAAAATGGCCGTAGTAGAGCAGATAGGGAGATAGGCAGTGTAGCACGAATAGAATAGAAAGGGTTAATATTAAAATGGCCGTAGTAGAGCAGATAGTGATATATGCAGTGTAGGAGTAATAGGATAGAAAGGGTTAATATTAAAATGGCCGTAGTACAGCATATAGTAAGATAGGCAGTGTAGGACTAATAGAATAGAAAGGGTTAATATTAAAATGGCCGTAGTAGAGAACATAGTGAGATAGGCAGTGTGGCAGTAATAGAATAGAAAGGGTTAATAGTAAAATGGCCTTAGTACTGCACATAGTCAGATATCAAATGCAGGAGAAGTGGAATAGAAGGGGTTAATCAAGTATGAAAAAAAGAGGGCACTATGGATAAATGTAGCTGAAATATAATGTGGAAAAAGAAAGGGTTAATATAAGCATAGGCATTAGGAATATATAGTCAGATGTGAGAATGTACTGTGAAAACAGCATTTTTACTTTTTCATAGTTCACCAATTCAAATTTCCCGCTGTAAGATGGACGACGGGAAATCTTCATTCATAAAATGGCGCTATACTTCAGCCGCCGTGTGATTGGCCAGCGGAATCTTCATAGACATGGCGCCGTGAATCCGGTTGGTCGGCGCTATTGTGTGAAGATGCCGCTGTCCAATCACAACTCAGCGGGGCGGAGCTACAAACTTCCAGCCGGGCGAACGGCATATGCGAAAATCGTACCAGGCGCTCGGCAATAAAAATTTCGAAGTCCACGCTGAGCGGCGACCAATCGGAATCAAAGCGCCATAAAGAAGAACCAATCAGAATCGCGGCTCAATTTTCAATGGATGTCTATGGGAAGTCGACATCCAATGAGAATCGCGGCGGGAATTTTGAAAAAGCACGGAGCTTTCATTGCCGAGCCCCTGGAACGATTTTCGGGCACGGCGTTCTGGAGAGTGGAAGTCTATAGCTCCGCCCCGCTGAATTGTGATAGGACAGCGGCATCTTCAGACAATAGCGCCGACCAACCGGATTGACGGCGCCATGTTTCTGAAGATTCCGCTGGCCAATCACACGGCGGCTGAAGTATAGCGCCATTTTATGAATGAAGATTTCGCGTCGGCCATCTTAGAGCGGCGAGTTGTACGGGCGGCGCGTGAATGCATGTTCGGACACAGCGGTCTCATAGACCGCGGAGGCCGCTAGAAGCGCCGAAGTTTGCGCTTGTAGCGCAGAAGTCGGTGCTTTCAGCGGCGAAGTGTCCGAACAGTGGCGGACGCTCCATGCAGCGGCGATTGGCGCTGCATGGCGCAAAATAGTAAAAGTGGTGAAAAAGAAAGAGAGTAAAAAAGAGTTGAAAATAAAAGTCAGCATCAGGAATATAGGCTCTGATGTGAAAAGGTAGATTGTCCAAAGGATATCTTAGCTGATCAATCGCAGATCCCGATCCGGCGCTTGCTTCCCGACGTCCCGCACGAAGGATGGATATCTCGGCTCAAATGTAGTCGAACAGACGGTCCAGCGGTAACTTCTCGTTGTCCTCGAAAGACCCTCAGAAAGGATGGATTTGTCGGCAGAAATATACTCCAACAGATAGTCCAGCGATAGGTTCTCGTTCTCCCACAAAGAGGATTCAAAGAGGTAGAAGATTCAAATTTCGCGCGATAAATAAGCGGGCTTATCTGATTGGAGGGCGGCAACTTCAGAAAGCTGGCGCCATGAAGGTGATTGGTCGCTATGTATTTTCAAAAAAGGCGCGGCGATTGTGATTGGACGGCGCCTTCCTATGGAGAGAGATAGAGAAAGGAGGCGATGTTATGGCCGAGCCGCTGGTTCTATTTCCGGGCAGACGACTCGGCTCAGAGGCATAATTCGACGGGGCCGGAAAGTGTCAATCAAGGAATCGCGTTAATAAATACCGTAATAGCAACGACTGTGTGTGTTTTTTTTTTTTTTATTTTTTTTGAATAATTTATTTTTATTAATTTTTTGGTTTTGTTTTTTATTATGTAATAATAATTTTGTAATAATTTTTTTGATGATAAAAATTTTTAAAAATTTTTTTTGATTATTAGGGTTTTGTATTTGTATTATTTTGGTATAATTATAGTGGATAAATTTATTTTTGTGTAAAATTTTTTTTTTTTTTTTTTAAATAATTGTTAATAATCGTCAAATTTTTCTAATATTTTTTTCATTATTATTTTTAATTTTTTTATTATAATTTGTGTATTATTTTTCATGTATTTAATGATCTTTTTTTTTTTTTTTTTTTTTTTTTATTATTAAAATGTAGATAATTGTTGTAAAATTAGAATAATTTTTTTTTTGTTATGATAATTTTTTTATTATTTTTTAATTATTTTTAAAAGTGTTATTTTATAATTGATTTTTTTTTTTTTTTTTAAGTAAGAGGGAGACAAAGTTCTCATTCAGGTCCGCCTTTTTTCAATTTTTGTAGAAATTTTTTTTTTTAATTATTTAATATTTTTTAATGATTTATTTATTATTATTTTATTATTTTTAAAAGATTTTTTTTATTATTTAATTTATTTAATTTTTTTAAGTTAGACGGAGAGAGAGTTCTCATTCAGGTCCGACCTTATTTAATTTTTTTAATATTATTTTTATTTAATTATTTATTATTTTTTAATGATTTATTTATTATTTTTTTATTATTTTTAAATGATTATTTTAATTATTTAATTTATTAATTTTTTTTAAGTGAGACGGAGAGACAGTTCTCATTCAGGTCCGACCTTATTTAATTTTTTTAATATTATTTTTATTTAATTATTTATTATTTTTTAATGATTTATTTATTATTTTTTTATTATTTTTAAATGATTATTTTTATTATTTAATTTTTTTTTTTTTTTTAAGTTAGACGGAGAGACAGTTCTCATTCAGGTCCGACCTTATTTAATGTTTTTAATATTATTTGTAAATAATTATTTATTATTATTTAATGATTTATTTATTATTTTTTAATTATTTTTAAATTATTATTTTTATTATTTAATTTATTTTTTTTTTTTAAGTTAGACGGAGAGAGAGTTCTCATTCAGGTCCGACCTTATTTAATTTGTTTAATATTATTTTTATTTAATTATTTATTATTTTTTAATGATTTATTTATTATTTTTTTATTATTTTTAAATGATTATTTTTATTATTTAATTTATTTATTTTTTTTAAGTTAGACGGAGAGACAGTTCTCATTCAGGTCTGACCTTATTTAATTTTTTTATTATTATTTTTATTTAATTATTTATTATTTTTAAATGATTTATTTATTATTTTTTTATTATTTTTAAATGATTATTTTTATTATTTAATTTATTTATTTTTTTTAAGTTAGAGGGAGAGACAGTTCTCATTCAGGTCCGACCTTATTTAATTTTTTTATTATTATTTTTATTTAATTATTTATTATTTTTAAATGATTTATTTATTATTTTTTTATTATTTTTAAATGATTATTTTTATTATTTAATTTATTAATTTTTTTTAAGTTAGACGGAGAGACAGTTCTCATTCAGGTCCGACCTTATTTAATTTTTTTATTATTATTTTTATTTAATTATTTATTATTTTTAAATGATTTATTTATTATTTTTTTATTATTTTTAAATGATTATTTTTATTATTTAATTTATTTATTTTTTTTAAGTTAGACGGAGAGACAGTTCTCATTCAGGTCCGACCTTATTTAATTTTTTTATTATTATTTTTATTTAATTATTTATTATTTTGAAATGATTTATTTATTATGTTTTTATTATTTTTAAATGATTATTTTTATTATTTAATTTAATTTTTTTTTTTAAGTTAGACGGGGAGAGAGTTCTCATTCAGGTCCGACCTTATTTTATTATTTTATTATTATTTGTATGTAATTATTTATTATTTTTTAATGATTTATTTATTATTATTTTATTATTTTTAAATGATTATTTTTATTATTTAATTTATTTATTTTTTTAAGACAGAGTGAGACGCAGTTCTCATTCCGGTCCGCCATTTATTTTCCCCATTGACATACATTACCGGTGTGTCGGCGATTTTATGGCCAGGCACCTGGTTCTATTAGTCGGGCCTAAAATCGTGGACACACCGCTAATGCATGTCTATGGGCAGTGAGCTCGAATTCTGATTGGTCGGCGTTCAATCCGAAATCGGGCTGACTGGCCATAGAGATGCATTAGCGGTGTGTCCTCGATTTTAGGGCCGAGAAATAGAACCAGGTGGGCGGCCATAAAATCGCCGACACAGCGGTAATGTATGTCAATGGTGAAAAAAAAGTCGGACCTGAATGAGAACTGCGTGGCAGTTGTGAGGGGCTCTTCTGATTGGCTGAGGGCAGTATGCATCGACCAATCAGAAGAGGGCCTCAGATCAGATAGAGATACAATGGCGGATTTGTCTTCCATTGTATGTTAATGAGAACGAAGAGGACGGCGGAGGTGGAAGATCCTCGAGGCCGGACGAGAGGCGGAGATGGCGGAAAGAAGACAGAAGACACCCGGGGCCGGACGAAGAGGCGGACATGGCGGAAAGAATACAGAAGACCCCCGGGGCCGGAGGAAGAGGACGGCTGGCCGGACGGAGGACTTGTGGATCGGACGGACGATCAGATGACTTGAAGGCATGTAAGTGATCGACGGGGACGTTAGCTAGGGCACGGCGGGGGTTAGAGGTGTAGGGGCTTAGGTGACAGCGGCGTTAGGTTAGGGGACTGCGGGGGCTTAGGGTGTAGGGCTTTAGCGAGAGGGGCAGGGGAGAGCGGCGGGAGGTGAGGGTCGGCGGTGCCTTAGGGGATAGGCGTCGGGGCTTAGGGTTATCGGCGGGGCAGTGCTTAGGGTGTAGGGGTGCGGCGGTGTTAGCGACAGCGGCGGGCATAGAGGGTGCGGCTCGGGTGTTAGGGTATAGGGGTGCGGCGGTGTTAGCGACAGCGGCGGGCATAGATGGGGCGGGTCGGGGCTTAGGGTATAGGGGTGCGGCGGTGTTAGCGACAGCGGCGGGCATAGATGGGGTGGGTCGGGGCTTAGGGTATAGGGGTGCGGCGGTGTTAGCGACAGCGGCGGGCATAGATGGGGCGGGTCGGGGCTTAGGGTATAGGGGTGCGGCGGTGTTAGCGACAGCGGCGGGCATAGATGTGGCGGGTCGGGGCTTAGGGTATAGGGGTGCGGCGGTGTTAGCGACAGGGGCGGGCATGGCTTAGGGTATAGGGGTGCGGCGGTGTTAGTATAGGGGTGCGGCGGTGTTAGCGACAGCGGCGGGCATAGATGGGGTGGGTCGGGGCTTAGGGTATAGGGGTGCGGCGGTGTTAGCGACAGCGGCGGGCATAGATGGGGCGGGGCGGGGCTTAGGGTATAGGGGTGCGGCGGTGTTAGCGACAGCGGCGGGCATAGATGGGGCGGGTCGGGGCTTAGGGTATAGGGGTGCGGCGGTGTTAGCGACAGCGGCGGGCATGGGTTAGGGTATAGGGGTGCGGCGGTGTTAGCGACAGCGGCGGGCATAGATGGGGCGGGTCGGGGCTTAGGGTATAGGGGTGCGGCGGTGTTAGCGACAGCGGCGGGCATGGCTTAGGGTATAGGGGTGCGGCGGTGTTAGCGACAGCGGCGGGCATAGATGGGGCGGGTCGGGGCTTAGGGTATAGGGGTGCGGCGGTGTTAGCGACAGCGGCGGGCATAGATGGGGCGGGTCGGGGCTTAGGGTATAGGGGTGCGGCGGTGTTAGCGACAGCGGCGGGCATGGCTTAGGGTATAGGGGTGCGGCGGTGTTAGCGACAGCAGCGGGCATAGATGGGGCGGGTCGGGGCTTAGGGTATAGGGGTGCGGCGGTGTTAGCGACAGCGGCGGGCATAGATGTGGCGGGTTGGGGGTTAGGGTATAGGGGTGCGGCGGTGTTAGCGACAGCGGCGGGCATAGATGTGGCGTGTTGGGGGTTAGGGTATAGGGGTGCGGCGGTGTTAGCGACAGCGGCGGGCATAGATGGGGCGGGTCGGGGCTTAGGGTATAGGGGTGCGGCGGTGGGTAGCGACAGCGGCGGGCATAGATGGGGCGGGTCGAGGCTTAGGGTATAGGGGTGCGGCGGTGGTAGCGACAGCGGCGTCGGTGTTAGGGGTGCGTGGGTGGTAGCGACAGCGGCGTCGGTGTTAGGGGTGCGTGGGTGTTAGCGGCGTGCATAGGGGTGCGGCGGCGGGGTAGTGTCTAAGAGCGGCAGGAGGCTGTAGTGTACAGCGCGATGGTATACTACATTCCCATGGCGCTTATGGGCATGGGACTGTAGTATACTATAGCGGTGTACAGTAGAGTAGTAGGGGCTTGTGGGCTTGTGTGTGTTGGTTGGCGGGGTAGTGTGTAAGAACGGCAGGAGGGTGTAGTGTACAGCGCGATGGTATACTACAGTCCCATGGCGCTTATGGGCATGGGACTGTAGTATAGTATAGCGGTGTACACTACAGTAGTATGGGCTTCTGTGGCTTGGTTGGCGGGTGTCAGCGACTCGCAATGCCCGCTTCGCGGGCATTGCTTCGCGAGGCTGCAACGACTCGCAATGCCCGCTTTGCGGGCATTGCTTCGGGAGTCGCCGTGGCCGCTACGCGGCCACGGGGAGAGTCCAGGAGAAGCAGCTCGCTCGCGCTAACCAAGCCACCGGAAGTTGCGCCGCTCCGACGGAAGTCGCTACGGCAATTATATAATAGATATATACTGCAGCCAAAATATTCTATAATACACTTTTGCACATTTATTTTCTATCTTAATGTTTATGAAGTTTCCACAAAAAAACAAATGGCGGCATGATGAGCCAAGTCATGAATTTGATAACTGACATTTTTTATCTGTATGAAGAGTAAAAAAAGATTTTTTTCTGCATACAATTATAATGAATGCAACACTTAAGGTACCTTTACACGCCGCCACAACAGGATGGATACAACCCGCTACAGGCTACAAATGTAGCTTGTGGCGCTAATATCGCCCGTAGTAGCGGCGTCTGAAGACGGGACGACACAGCCGGCTACAGATACATCTGTATCCGTGCACTGCCCATAAACAGATGGCTACATCGCCGATTGTAGCGAGCTGTATCGGCGTGTAAAGAACCCACAGAAGGGAACTCTGGACACCCGGCGATGTAGCTGCAATGTAGCTAAGGCGTCACCCAGGCACCGTGTTACCATCTGCGATCATTGGTGGAAGATGCTGCGTTACGATTGGTAGACGCTGCATAGGGCGGCATATTTAAGGAGCTGACCAGTCACACTACACAATTGCTCGAGCGTCATGTATTAAACAGCCTCCTGCAATGCCTGGCCAATCATGGGTTTCTTGCTTTGTCCTATCAGCGTATGGACGTCTCGTACTCCACAATTGTGGCACGCCTATGTGCTGTCCCTGCTGCAGCAGTTCCGCCCATATTAGCTTGTTGTAGCAGTGTGTAAATGAGGTACGCTGAGCTACAGATGGCTACTTGAGACACCCGGCGATGTAGCCAGCTGTAGATGTAGCGTACCTTGTGGCGGCGTGTAAAGAGGGTGCGTTTCCCGTTTGTAACCGTTTGGCCGTGCTCGTGCACGTGAAGTAGCAGTTGGTATCCATCCTGTTGTGGCGGCGTGTAAAGGTACCTTTATGGCCACTTTACACACACCAAGTTATCTGTCCAACTTCTGACCAACTTGCTGGTTGCAGTGAAATCATGGACACATTACTCCATTGTACACAGCCACAAAATGGAGCAATGTGTCCATGATTTCACTGCAACCAGGAAGTTGGTCAGAAGTTGGACAGATAAGTTGGAGTGTGTAAAGTGGCCCTAAGGCCTTGTGCCAACACTGTGTGTTTGCTGTAGTTTTGTGTCACCTTTTGTCACAAAACTGCATGTCTATCTTTACCCCAGTAAAGTCTATGAGAATTCTGGTGTTGTGCCGATGGTGCTTTCTAGTGCATTTCAACGAATTACAATATCATGAAAAAGTTAATTTATTTCAGTAATTCAATGCAAAAATTGAAATGCATAATATAAAGAGTCATTACAGTCCCTGACAAAAGTTATGTCGCTTATCCATGTTATGTAAATAAAAGCTTATAACCTGACGTTAAATTCATCCATTGGTTTTATAAATTGCTCTTTTGAAAGCTGAAACCCTTCCAAATGTGGTTTAGGTTAAGAAAATAAATTGGCATCAATGCTGAAATATTGATCATTTAATGAACACAGAATGGTCAAATTTTGGCAAGACAAATGTTTTGTCGCCTGGTCATATAATGCACCCAATCCTAGTTTACATACTCACCTGTGCTCCGTAAATGATCGGTTAATTAGTAGGTGTGAATAAAAAGAAACCCAGCACCCCAGACCTTCACTTGAACTGCAACTTGAACTCTGACAACATGCCAAAAATCCACCCTGCCACCAAAGGCTTGATTATCAAGAGGCTGAAGACCAGGTCCACTGCAGAGGTGGCAGGCACCTTTAATGTGTCTCAGCGTCAAGTACACAGAATTGAAAAAAGATTTGAATAGACTGGAGATGTTTTTGACAAGCCCAGGTCCAGACCCCGCAAGACAACTGCTCAGGAGGAACATTTGTTGGTTAGAAAATCCAAAGCAAGCCCCTCTTCCACTTCAGCAGAGCTCCAATATGCCTGGTAATCTGAACAGTTTGTAGGATTCTGTCTCGAAATGGCCTCCATGGTCGAATCAGTGCCCAGAAGCCAGCACTAAACAAAAGGCAAATAAAAAACCGTGCGGCATTTGCAAAGTCCCACAGCCTGCTAAACAGATGGATGCTGGAAAGGTGGCAGAAGGTGGATTTCTCTAATGAATCTTCAGTAGAATTAAACCACAACCGCCGCAAATACTGCAGGAGACCTACTGGAGCCCGTATGGATCCAAAATACACCCAGAAAACAGTTAAATTTGGTGGTGGAAAGATCATGGTCAGGGGTTTCATTCAGTATGGGGGTGTGCGGCGAAAACATTCGTAAGGTGGAAGGCAATATCAATAGCCAAAAATATCACGACATTAGCTACTCTTACATTCCAAATCATAAAAGGGGTCAAATTCTGCAACACGATGGTGCTCCATCTCATACATTCATCTCTACAACAAAGTTCCTCCAGGCAAAAAGATCAAGGTGCTCAAGGACTGGCCAGCCCAGTCACCAGACATGAACATCATTGAGCATGCTTGGGGTAGGATGAAAGAGAAAGCATGGAAGACAAAACCAAAGAATCTAGATGAACTTTGGGAGGCATGTAAGACTGCATTCTTTACTATTCCTGATGACTTCATTAATAAATTGTATGAATCATTGTTGAACCGCATGGATGCAGTCCTTCAAGCTCATGGAAGTCACACAAAATATTAAATATCACTCTAATAGCACCGCAACTTCATTCACCAATGTTATGTAACATATATTTGTATTTTGAGTTAATTTTTTTGTTTGAACATCACATTACCTTCTGTGGGCAACAAAACTTTTGTCTTGCCATAATCTGACCTTTCTGTGTTCATTAACCATTTCAGGACCCAGCTTATTTTGACCCTAAAGACCTTGACATTTTTGGCAATTCTGACCAGTGTCCCTTTATGAGGATCCTAGCAATTCTGAGATTGTTTTTTCGTGACATATCGGGCTTCTTGTTAGTATTAAATTTAGGTCGATAATTTTTGCATTTATTTGTGAAAAAATCAAAAATTTGTCAAAAATGTTGAAAATTTCGCAATTTTGAAATTTTTAATTTTTAGTCTGCTAAACCAGAGTTATGTGACACAAAAGAGTTAATAAATAACATTTCCCGCATGTCTACTTTACATCAGCACAATTTTGGAAAAAAAACTTTTTTTTGGTAGGGAGTTATAAGGGTTCAAAGTTCATCAGTAATTTTTCATTTTTCCAGCAAAATTTACAACACCATTTTTTTTAGTGACCACATCACATTTGAAGTCCCTTTGAGGGGTGTAAATGATAGAAAACACCCAAAAGTGACACCATTCCAAAAATTGCACCCCTCAAGCTACTCAAAACTACATTCAAGAAGATTATTAACCCTTCAGGTGCTTCACAGCAACTAAAGCAACTTGGAAGGAAAAAATGGACATTTTAATTTTTCTAACCAAAATGTTCTTTTAGCCTCAATTCTTTCATTTTCACATGGGCAACAGGATAAAATGTATCCTAAAATTTGTTGTGCAATTTCTCCTGAGTACACCGATACCTCATATGTGGTCATAAACCACTGTTTGGGCGCACGGCAGGGCTCAGAAGGGAAGGAGCGCAATTTGATTTTTTGAGCTAATTTTCTATTCAAAAAGTGAAATGGCACTCCTTCCCTTCTGAGCCTTGCCATGCACCCAAACAGTGGTTTATGACCACATATGAGGTATCGGTGTACTCAGGAGAAATTGCCCAACAAATTTTAGGATGCATTTTATTCTGTTGCCCATGTGAAAATGAAAAAAATGTAGGCTAAAAGAACATTTTTGTGAAAAAAAAGACTTTTTTTCATTTTACGGATCAATTTGTGAAGCACCTTTGGGTTCAAAGTGCTCCCTATGCATCTAGATACGTTCCTTGGGGGGTCTAGTTTCCAAAATGGGGTCACTTGTGGGGGAGCTCCAATGTTTAGGCACACAGGGGCTCTCCAAACGCGACATAGTGTCCGCTAACAATTTGAATGGAAAATCAGTTCAAATTGTTAGCGGACACCATGTCGTGTTTGGAGAGCCGCTGTGTGCCTAAACATTGGAGCTCCCCCACAAGTGACCCCATTTTGAAAACTAGAACCCCCAAGGAACGTATCTAGATGCATAGTGAGCACTTTTAACCCCCAGGTGCTTCACAAATTAATCCGTAAAAATGAAAAGAAAATTTTTGTGGAAAATAAAATACTTCTTCATTTTTACGGATCAATTTGTGAAGCACCTGGGTGTTCAAAATGCTCCCTCTGAATCTAGATACGTTCTTGGGGTGTATAGTTTCCAAAAAGGGGTCTGTTTCAACCAGAGCTGGGGTGCATGAGGTACTCGGTCACCGGGGCTTCTGTGTGGGATGTCACGGATGGTCGGTATCCCGGTGCCGTGCCCTGGCGAACAACTATACCAGGTGTTGATGGTAAACGGTGGGGGTTAAAGGGGTTATTTACAGGGGAACGTGACGCCACCTGTAGAGTCCGGTAAGGTGGTACCAGCGCTGCCAGCCGGCCGCTGAGGTGATGGAGGGGGGCAGCAGTGTGTGGTACAGCTCCCCACAGGTGGAGCTTTACCTCAGGGCAGCTGTGGTGAGACGGTGAGGGAGGACAGTGATGGAAATGTGGTGCAGTTCTTACCCCTCTGCTGTTGATGTTGATGATGTTAAGTCCTTTGAGCTGCGGCAGGAAGAATAACAGAAACCATTTCCATTTTAACTTTGCCTTACTCGGTAACGGCTGATGGCATAACAATACACGGTACAGTTTGGTTTAGGGTGTTGTTACCAACTCAGGATTTCTCTTAAGGAGTCTTTAGATGTTCTCTCTCTGTCTTTCAGGGTTTCTATTCTCTTTCCAGATCTTGCTGTCTTTCCCACCTTTGAAGAGCTCCCCCACCAGTCCTACGGTCTGTTTCTAGGAGATAAGGTCTGTCCACTACCCGGTCTGGACAGGGCAACCCGAGACTACAAAGTTCCCTTCCAGCACCGCAGTAAATGTCTGCCCCTTTTTATTTCTCCTAGTGTCCTGAACCGGTTTTTAGTCCTGAGGGGACAGGTACCTTTGTGGTGCTGTCAGCAACCCGGTTCTGTTGGGCCTGCAGCTCGTCGGCTTTGCAGTCAGGGATGAACTCCTGGCTGCCTCGGTCGTCCGTGTCACCTGTGTACCCTCAACATGACCAGCTGGCTCCTACCAGTTCTGGTCCGTTGCCATCTGTCCTGGGCCCCCACATAAAGATGGGGTACCCTCCACTCAGCTGAGCTGCCAGGCCTGACCACTCTGTCTGCCTTCCCAGCGCCGTCTGAGGTAAATTCTTAACTGTCACTCTACTCTATCCTAAGCTCCGCCCACCACCTGTGGAACCTACCATATTACCTGTTCCCCCTACACTAAGTGGTGCGGTCCTAAGTGAGTGCTAAAAATAGACTCCATAAGATTTAAATCGTAACCTGGCAACTTACAAGGAAAAACACATTTTATATTCAAGTGTAATACCATTCTGTGGCGCATACCCGCAGGGGCGCCACAGGTCACTTGTGGGGGAGCTCCAATGTTTAGGCACACAGGGGCTCTCCAAACACGACATGGTGTCCGCTAACAATTTGAATGGAAAATCAGCATCAATTGTTAGTGGACACCATGTCGCATTTGGAGGGCCCCTGTGTGCCTCAACATTGGAGCTTCTACACAAGTGACCCCATTTTGGAAACTAGACACCCCAAGGAACGTATCTAGATGCATAGTGAGCACTTTGAACCCCCAGGTGCTTCACAAATTAGTCCATAAAAATAAAAAAGAAAATCTTTTGGGGAAAAAAATAAATTTATTTCTTTTTTACGGATTTGTGAAGCACCTTGGGGTTCAAAGTGCTCCCTATGCATCTAGATACATTCCTTGGGGGGTCTAGTTTCCAAAATGGGGTCACTTGTGGGGGAGCTCCAATGTTTAGGCACACAGGGGTTCTCCAAACGCAACATGGTGTCTGCTAACAATTTGAATGGAAAATCAGTTCAAATTGTTAGCGGACACCATGTCATGTTTGGAGAGCGTGTGCCTAAACATTGGAGCTCCCCACAAGTGACCCCATATTGGAAACTAGGCCCTCAGGGATCTTATCTAGATGCATAGTGAGCACTTTGAACCCCCAGGTGCTTCACAAATTGATCCGTAAAAATGAAAAAAAAATTTGTGAAAAAACAGTACTTTTTCCTTATTACGGATCAATTTGTGAAGCACCTGAGGGTTACAAGTGCTCACTATGCATCTAGATAAGTTCCCGGTGGGGTCCTGTTTCCAAAATGGGGTCACTTATGGGGGAGCTCTAATGTTTAGGCACACAGGGGCTCTCCATACGCAACATGGTGTCCGCTAACATTTGGACTTATTAGTGGACACCATGTTGCATATAAAGAGCCCATGTGTGCCTAAACATTGGAGCTTCCCCACAAGTGACCCCATGTTGGAAACAAGATTCCCCAGGGAACATATCTAGACGCATTGTGAGCACTTTGATCCCCTAGTTGCTTCACAAATTGATCCGTAAAAATGAAAAATTATATTTTTTCACAAAAAATCTTCTCTTTCTCTTTTACGGACTAATTTGTGAAGCTCCTGGGGGTTCAAAGTGCCCACTATGCATCTAGATAAGTTCCTTGGGGGGTCTAGTTTCCAAAATGGGGTCACTTGTGAGGGAGCTCCAATGTTCAGGCACACAGGGAGGGCATCTTCATACGTGACATGGTTTCCGCTAACAATTGGAGTAATTTTCCATTGAAATTGTTAGCGGACACCATGTCGCATATGGAGAACCTGTGTGACACCAGCACAAGGTCAACTGGAAGAGTAGGGGTACAGCAGTAGAAAGTGGTGCCTCTAATGAATGCGCTATTTTCTTGGGTGGCTGTGGGTTGCAATTTGCAGCGTTGGAGACCCACAACATTTGGGTCTCTCCACTCTGAGGATTACTGCCCCCCAGCTGCCAAATTGTACCTGGCTGGCTACCAAAAATACAGCGAAGGCCTTTTTTTTATTTCTAGAACTGAATTTACAAAAAAAAATGACGTGGGCCTCCGCCATATTTTTAGTCCAGCCAGGTACAACTTGGCAGTTACAGGCTGCCAGCAACCCCCAGGTACCTCGTTGTACCTGGCTGGCAACCAAAAATACAGCGAAGCCCATTTTTTTTTATTTCTAGAACTAATTCTAGAAAAAAAAACGACGTGGGGCTCAGCCATATTTTTGGGCCAGCCAGGTACAACTTGGCAGCTGGGGGCTGTAATCCTCAGCATGGAGAGGCCCAAGCATTTTGGGCCCCCCATGCTGCGAACTGTAGCCCGCAGCCACCCCAGAAAATGGTGCATTCATTGAAGCGCCATTTTCTGGCGCTGTACCCAGACTCTTCCAGTTGCCCTGGTGCATGTGGCAAACTGGGTAATAAAGGGGTTAATACCAGCTTTTTTATTGGCAGCTGGCACTAAGCCTGAGATTCATAATGTCGGGCCAATGTTAGACCCAGCCATTAGGAATCTCTAATAAATAGTTAAAAAAATACACCACACAGAGAAAAATCAATTTATTAGAAAAAAACACATACAAATTAAGACTCCATCTTTATTACGCCCACTCCCTCTGACGTAGTCCAAACTGATGGTCCCACGATGTTCGATCGCCTCTGCTACATCTAGAGACTGCAGCAAGGGATCAAGTGTCCTCTTGTTGTAGTCTCTTGGGTCACGGTGATTGTGCACTGTATGGCAATGATCTGCCATATAGTGCACCATGACACTGACCCTATAGACTACAACAATAGGACACTTGATCCCTTGTTGTAGTATTTGGGGTCAGAGTCAAGGTGCACGGTATGGCAGATCATTGCCATACAGTGCACAATCACCCTGACCCAAGAGACTACAACAAGAGGACACTTGATCCCTTGTTGTAGTCTTTGGGGTCAGAGTCATGGTGCACAGTATGGCAGATCATCTCCATGCTGGGAGATGAGTGTGCAGAGGAGCCGACAGAAGCAGCAGGACGGCGGCAGGAAGAGGACAGCGCAGAGAGGACCGGAGGACAGAAGAAGGAGAAGACCGGAGGACAGAGGGAGAAGAAAGAAGACAGGTGAGGAAGCCTGGAGCAGGAAGAGAAGAAGGGGAGGATGTGATCACCATGGGCAGCGGTGATTACTGCCGGAGAGCAGGGGCAGAGAACGGAGGGCAGGTGGGGAGATCGGAGAGCAGGGGGGGATATCGGAGGCCAGGGGGGGGGGATCGGAGGCCAGGGGGTGGGATCGGAGGCCAGGGGGGCAAATTGGCAGCCAAAGGAAGACAGCGGAGGGCCCAAAATTGGCAGCGCAGTCGGAGGCTGAGGACGAAGGGGACCCACCGTTCACGCCGCCCCCACATCTGATTGGAGAGAGACGCTTTCTCCAATGAAATCTGAGGGGGGGTGACACAGGGCCCCTTCTCCAGCCAACGCCTGATGCTATCCAGCATCAGGCCTTGGCTGGATTGTAATATCTCACCAAGTTTCATTGGTGAGATATTACATTCACTCCGATTAGCAGTTTCACAATAAAAACTGCCAATTGGTGCGGTCCTAGTCCCGGGGGGTCAAGCCACCCCCTGGGGTATAATACAGGTCCTTCCGTAACTGCGGCTCTGGTAACCCTTCAGTGACCCTGGCTAATAGAGCCGCAGGTCGGGAAGGGGTTAAATGATCAATATTTCAGCATTGATGCCAATTGATTTTCTTAACCTAAACCAAATTTGGGAGGGTTTCAGCTTTCAAAAGAGTAATTTATACAACCAATGGATGAATTTAACGTCAGGTTATAAGTTTTTATTTACATAACATGTATAAGCGACATAACTTCAGTCAGGGACTGTACAAACAGAGTGATCTATTTCAAGTGTTCATGTTAATGTTGATGATTATGGCTTACAGCCAATGAAAATCCAAAGGTCATTATATCAGAAAATTAAAGTAGAAAGGATAAAGGGTTAAAAACTGTGCTGCCTTATTCCAAAAGACTTCAAAGGGTGAATATAATATTGATTTATTAGTCAACATGTTTCAGGGCTCCCAGAAACACCCTGAAACATGGCAATATGACATTTGTTTTTAATGATATTCTGATTCATTGAGATGCACTAGTATATGTCAATGCAGGTGAGGTGCATATCAATTGTTGGGGCGTTTTTTGCTGCATTTTGTAGCCCTCCCAGCCTTTGACCAAAATAATAAAAATGCATGACCACAATCTGCACCAAAATGCATTAAAAATGCACCAAAAATGCATGTCACAGGTTTTTGCTGCGGAAATTTCTATACCAAAATGCAGCGTCTACACATAATCTAACAGTAAAAACAAACAAATTAAACAAGAATTCATGAAAATCAGATCCAGCACACTGATGAACATTCATCCGCTTTTACAATTAGGGTGGAAACACACTGGCGTTCAAAAAATCGGTCCGTTTCTCATCCAGGAGAGTCATATGAGTGTCATCTGTTTTTTGTGGCATGCAACTGCTATGCGAGTGTCTGACATTTTCTCAGATCACATCCGAGTAGTGTCCCTGTGTAAACCGTGTACTGTCCTTGGGTATTCCGTTTTGCTCATGTGATAGTAATGATTAATTTGTGAGTAAATTGGCTGCAATGTGTGGCCCTTGCTATTTAAATGATGATTTCCAATCCTGCCTCCTTGGAGGTAGATTCCCATGGACATATGTGGCGACTCTTCTGACCGTATTTCCCCTCAGAAAGCGGTATAATATTAGTGTGCAGGCACTAATAAAATGGAGAATAACCTGACCCTAAACACCACAGAGCGGGTGTGATTCCATTGGGTTATTTCCCGATGATATGGGACACCATACCCAATCATTGCAGATCCGAGGAGGTGTTGACGAAAGTGGGTACATCCGCTCCTCCTTCAGCGTAGCTCTCATGGCCATTTCCAGAGGCTGTATGGTCAATTACGCTGCCATCCTGATAAATTTTTTGCCTATACCAGGATACCAGGATGACCACACTGTTAGGCCCCCTGGCACCGCTTCCCAGCTCACCTCTCCCAGGTCGGCATCTCCTGCTACTCTGCCGATCGGGCGTCCGGCATCCAGGCGTGCTGTATCTCGGAGCTGTCGCCATGTTCCCTTCCTGTCAGCTGACCGCCGGGTTCACACATGAGCACATTACTATGGTCATTTTCATGAGCCTACTCAATGGCGCGCTAGGTGCATTCCTTTCCTGTGACTCTAGGGGCCGGTAAGGTCCAACCTGACAGTCCACTTGCCAATAGCTGCTCTTCCTATGGTATACCAGGCCACCTCCTCTGATGGGAGGTGCCTGATTATTAAGTCAGGTTGCTTCTGCCTTGCTGACTGTTGGTCAGGCCTTCCTTGTGCTCTGTGTCCTGGAACCCTTGCTGTGCTCCATCCCAGTAGCACCATTCCTGTCCTCCTGCCTTGTACTCTGTTTCCTGGAACCCTTGCTGTGCTGTTCCCCGGTAGCACCATTCCTGCTCTCCTAGCCTTGTACCGTTACCAGGAATCCTTAGCTGTGCCGTAGCATAGGCTAACCTTACGAGCCGCCCCCCTGTACTAGCTGCTGTGGTATTTAGACCCCCTGGGTTTGCCCCTGGCAATCCCTGTATAGGGGTTGGGTAAACTAGGATCAGCTCACCCAGGGGAGTTCGGTACCACGGCCCAGTGGGTCCACTCTAGGGTGCCTTCCCCCGGAAGCGTGACACATACCCACATTTGACCTAATGTTGGACATTCTGAGGCCTGGAATCACATATCAAAATACCCAAAGGCAGCCAAGTATTAGTGCGGAAGAGCGGCTTCTGTTGAGACTGAGGTTTGTTTTTGTAGGTGGTTTGGTTTTATTTTTGATTTTGTGATGGGATTTGAATACATGCATGTGTACACATGTAATAGACCTGTAACATCTGCAGAATATTTGAATGTGTCCCTTATGCGGCCCAGTTTGCTTAGTTAGCCCATTTTCCACAACTCACTTTTTTGTATGTTGTTTAAGTTACTGTTCTTATAAATATATGTATGTTCTTAGATTCCTGTTAACTGTTGTTTCGTATGCTGGCTTACATGTGGAATTCCTACTTGGGATGTCAACGATTGGTCAAATTGTGCAAGAGACCGGTGAGGAGATGTGGCATAGACTGCAGCCAATTGTACTTCCTGAACCCACAGAAGCAGATTGGTATCGAATTGCAAATGGTTTCCACCAAACTTGTCATTTCCCTAACTGCATTAGTGTGCATGACGGGAAACATCCATATCAAAAAGCCACCCAAATCTGGCACTTTTTTTAAATTATAAACATTATTTTTCCATTGTACTACTAGCGTTGGTGGACAGCACCTATCAGTCCATTGCAGTAGATGTTGGATCCTTTGGTCGAACAGGTGACTCAAACATCTTCAAGAACTCAGTATTGGGTTGATGCTTCATTCATAAGGATCTCAATGTCCCGCCATGCACACATCTACCAGGCTCCTTAGGTGAACCACTGCCTTTTGTGGTTGTAGATGAGGCGTTTCAATTGAGACGGGAAGTTATGCGCCCATACCTCTGACGTGGTTTAGACTACAGTCAGCATGTATTTAACTTTAGATTAGCTTGTGCTAGGTGAATGGTGGAGTGCACATTTGGGATTCTTACTGCCAAAGGGCGCATAGTGATATCACCAATACAACTTAGTGAGACACGTGGATTCTGTCATTAAAGCATGTGTAATATTACATAATTTTACTTGCATGCATGACCATCCTACTGAAGAATCTACATGTGATCTTATACAAAACAATCATTGCCCTCCTGTAGCACTGGTTATTAGGCCGAGGCATGAGCCATCAGCACTAAGAGTGCGTGAGCTATTCTCAAATTATTTTGTGTCCCCTTAAGGTTCGGTACCCTGGCAAGATCAATGTCAATGGGCCTTAAATATATTATTCGGCGACGCATGATTAACACACCTTTTCCAATGGCCAATGTTTACGTCACATTATACACTCTGGGACTCACTGTAGGCCATTATCACCCTGACCAATATTGTTATATGCTACATTTTTTGTTCATAAATGCAAGGAAAGCATGTTAAACATATTTTTATTTCATTTTTACTTTGTTTTGTAAAAAATAAACATACAAACAGGAGCATATTAGTCTCATATGTGTCCATTTGTGTCTACAAAATAAAACATAGGCAAGATCAAACTGAACATATTGTGCACAATAAAGTATGATAACACTCCCACACATCATCTTTACATGTTGGTATATGTTGTTAGCTCAGTGGGTCTGGGTTGGTTCTGTGCTGAACTATGGCTAGGATGCACATTAATGATATATTGGGACTGCTGTATGTTGTCATGTAATCCCATGGCTGATGGATGTGTGTGTGTAGGTTGAGTATATCCAAAAAGGGCACGAAGTGTACACGATCCGCACTGCTGAAATGAGAATGCTGACCCAAGAGTTGATGCAATGATGCTCTTTATTCCTTCTCCTACTCGTTTCAGAGCTTGCTGTGCTCCTTCCTCAGGGAATAGCAATATCATCATATTGGGTCAGCATTCTCATTTCAGCAGTGCGGATCGTGTACACTTCGTGCCCCTTGGATTTCAGCTGGATATCGTTTACACGTGGAGTGTGGATCCTGCAGCAGCTGTATACACGAGTAACACCAGGTTGTGGGGCACATAACCTTACCAGGTGAGCACCCAATACTATAGCAATAGCCCAGATTCCATTGAAATAAGACCCTATTGCGCTTTGTTGTCTCCTATTATTTAGGTTGAGGATATGGGTTTTCAATAGTATCCTGGTAGTGTATGGTTTGTAAGCTTTGTGTGGCCTGTATGGCAGTTTATGGCATGCGCACTAAATCATGCCTGTGATGCCCAATATGGACACCCTGGCTTAGATGGCTTGGTTGAGGATACGCAGGGCCATAATGTGGTTGCTTCGGCCAATTATTAATGTGTTGGGAGAAATGAACCCATTGTGTGTCTTGTGTTTGGGTACTGTACGTCCAGGATCCGGATTGCTTGTGTGTGGCACTAATATGTTGAGGGTTGTTGTGTTGGCCAGGTGGCATTAGGCCTACTATTGGGGATGTTGCAAAGGCAGCATCTGCCTAAATGGATGCCACAGTGGACATTGATTCAGAGGTCTTACAATAGTTTGCGTGGCCTGTGAAGATGATTATGATGAGGTAGACTGGGTTGGCACGGTGTCTGTCATGCAGAGTACATTGTCTGGAGAGTTTTGACACGATTTTAGAAATTTGAAGAGAACCTGTCACCCCCCTGGTGCTATGCTAACTGAATGCAGCACTGAATGCAGTGTGTCTGCTGCATTCAGGGAAGGGGTCTCCTATGTCTCTAGCCCTCCTGTAAGCTGTTAAAAAGGCTATATAAAGTGTACAGATAAGGAGTTCGGAGGGACTTACTCAGTAATGAGTTATCGCTGTTGTATGGTGTCCTTCCCGCCTCCAGCTCTCTCTTGTTCAGCCTTCTGTATGTGTCATCACTGTTGTATGGTGTCCTCCCCGCCTCCAGCCCTCTCTATGCCACCTCCAGCGCTCTCATGTTCAGCCTCCTGTATGTGTCATCGATGAGGGCTGGAGGTGGCACACAGAAGGCTGGACGCAGGGAGGACACCAGTAACAGCGATGACTCATTACTGTGTACGTCCTTCCAGACTCCTTATCTGTTCACTTTATAAAGTCTTTTTAACAACTTACAGGGGGGCTAGAGACATGGGGGAACCCTTCCCGGAATGCAGCAGACAGGCTGCATTCAGTGCTGCATGCCGAGGATGACAACATTCGTCATGTAGGACATATTTCCACTAGTTGGTTTGCGGTATAAACTTGAACTGATTGATCCCGTTTCCGCATCCCCTTTCAATTCTACATCTAAATAGGCAACCTCTTCCCCATGTGCCTCATGCGTAAAGGTGATGTTATATACATTCTCATTGATGTATTTAAGGAAGCTCCAGAATGTGGGAGAGGAAGGGAGAGGTGCATCATCAGCTGATGACCAAATGATGATGATGTAATCGATTTACCTCCCCCACCACCTCACATGGTCCAGTAAGGGATTACTTGCACAATTAATAAATTTATATTCCCAATACATCATGTATATGTTGGCCAGCAAGGGGGAAAACCCTGCCCTCATTGGGCAACCGCACAGCTGAAGATAAAATTGTTCATCAAACTTAAAGAAGTTGGTAACCAACAGATGTTGCACACACATGAGGATAAATTGGCACATATCGGATGAAAAAATATTTGTGGTGCACAAAAAGTAACTGAGTGCCTCCATGGCAAGGTTATGGGGTATGCAGGAATGCAGTGATACAACATCCAAAGTTACCCAACTGTAATCATCTTTCCACCTTAGTTTCTGCAAACTACCCAAAAGATCTTTTGAATCCTGTATAGAACCTATGGATGTTTTTAACATTTTCTGCAGCTTTTTGTCAACCCAATTAGAAAGTTTTTCATTAACGCTTCCCATTCCCGCAACTATAGGGTGCAGTGGGGGTGGAAAGATATTTTTGTGGGTTTTCGTGAAAGCGTGAAAGAGAGCACATATAGGTTTGGAGACCAATAAATGCTCTGCCAAATTCTTATTAATTTGATTACAATACCAGCGGTCTTTATTTGGAGCGCTAAGTACTACAAACACTTGATTAATGGTAAGTCAACAGACCTTTATAGAACCTCCAGTACCTACAACCCGTTTCAACGGTGCCCAATCTTCTTCCTCAGGTGGAATCTGAGGAAGATGGTAGGGTACCGTTGAAACGCATAGTGGGCACTGGAGGTTCAATAAAGGTCTGTTGACTTAAGATTAATCAAGTGTTTGTAGTACTCAGCGCTCCAAACAAAGACCGCTGGTATTGTAATCAAATTCTATATCTCCCTGGAGCGGCAGGGGCAGCTTGTACTACCAACACAGCAGCATCTGGCATTGCTGTGGCAACAAGCAAAGAGAGAAAGGACCTTGCATGACGTGTTTCCGGTCCACCTGATCACGTGACAAGCGGAGGAGGCACGGCAAAGAGTCGGAGGAGGAAGGAGGAGAAAACCCCAAGCCACCAACACTGTTATCGGGATTGTGCAAGGTTTGCACAACCTGTGAAGGTGAGTGCAATTGCATTTAAATCTAACTACCACTGGTTCTGAAAATGTTTTACACATTGCACCTCTGCCCTTTTATCTTATCTTACAGCTTCTTATTAATAACACCCAAAGATACACTGTGTGCAGAATTATTAGGCAAATGAGTATTTTGATCACATGATACTTTTTATACATGTTGTCCTACTCCAAGCTGTATAGGCTTGAGAGCCAACTACCAATTAAGTAAATCAGGTGATGTGCATGTCTGTAATGAGGAAGGGTGTGGTGTAATGACATCAACACCCTATATAAAGTGTGCTTAATTATTAGGCAAATGCCTTTCCTTAGGCAAAAAGGGTCAGAAGAGAGATTTGACGGGCTCTGAAAAGTCCACAATTGTGAGGTGTCCTGCAGAGGGATGCAGCAGTCTTGAAATTGCCAAACTTTTGAAGCGTGATCACCGAACAATCAAGCGTTTCATGGCAAATAGCCAACAGGGTCGCAAGAAGCGTGTTGGGCAAAAAAGGCGCAAAATAACTGCCCATGAATAGAGGTAAATCAAGCGTGAAGCTGCCAAGATGCCATTTACCACCAGTTTTGCCATATTTCAGAGCTGCAACATTACTGGAGTATCAAAAAGCACAAGGTGTGCCATACTCAGGAACATGGCCAAGGTAAGGAAGGCTGAAAAATAAAATGACCACTTTTGAACAAGAAACATAAGATAAAACGTCAATACTGGGCCAAGAAATATCTTAAGACTGATTTTTTGCTACTTCCGGTTCCGGCTCTGAGGGAATGGCAGCGTGAGGGCGAAGCTCCGGAGACCGCGCCACATACCCGCTGACAACACCAAGCCAAATGCCCCAAAGCACCCCCAAAGGCCCGGAGGGGACCCCCAAACCATCGGGGACTCTAGATCGCTATGTGCTGAGGAGCACAGGACGCGAGGAGCCGGAGATCGCGAAGGGCGGGAAGCAGAGCGGGACCGCAGCGAAAATGGCGGCCGCGGGAGGAGGCAAAACACAAGCAATGAGGAATACCAAACGCAATGGAGTCCGTGCTAGCACCTCTGAGACGGGAGAAGTGGGAGAGGATCGCCATGACCCAGAAGCTGCACGAGGAGACCGTGGCAGAGACAAGGAAGCAGAGGAACAGCATTACCTAGACTCTGCAGAGGTATTGGAGGAGGGCTGGGAGATCTCGCTGCAGAGGGGGACGCAGCATGTGGAGGCAATGGAGGGGAAAGAACTGGCATGCATTACAAGTCCCATTGATGTGGCTAAACTGGCTAAAGCTATAGCACCCTATATAGTGGCTGACATAACCGCAGCCCTGAAGGACACGGTCACAGAAGCTCTATCTGGGCTAAAACAGATCACAGAACAACATGGAGAAAGGCTGCAGGAGGCAGAGAGGAGGCTGGGAGAGGCTGAAGATAGGATTGTGATCATGGAACGACACATAGCAGCCTTACAAAAGCACTCTGCATATACGGAGGAAAAAGTAGATGATCTTGAAAACCGTTCCAGAAGGAACAACCTCAGGATGGTTGGTTTACCAGAATCCTTTTTGCCGGGACAGCTGGATGTGATTTGGGAAACAGAGTTACCTAAAGTCGTGGGTCTAAAAAGACAATGCAAAGTGGAAAGAGCCCACAGGGTTGGACCCCGAAAGATCCAAAAGAGGGACCACGCCAGATCATTGCCAGATTCTTGGACTATAAAGATAAGGAAGCCATACTGAGGGAATATAGGTCCAAGAGGATCCCACTAGTACTACAAGGACATAAAATCAGACTATATGAAGACTACTCGGCAGAAGTAGCACGTAAACGGAAAACCTTTAGTGCAGCTTGTACCCTTTTATACAGGCGAAACATAAGGTTTCAATTAGCCTTTCCTGCTATTCTGAGATTTAGAAACAGCCAAGGCGAGATGCTGTCGTTTATGAATGCTAAGATGGCCATGGATTTTCTGCAGCAGGAGCCACTATCGCCTCAGAGATCTCGGTCAACGACCATAACAAGTGACTCACGGCCACCTTCATTGCAGCACTCTTATGCAGAAAAGGCGGCGGCAACCAAGGAGGGAAAACAACCACCATACAAAGATGACAAAAGACAGAGAGTACAGAAGCAAGCTTGGATCAGATGACTTCGAGACACCATATAGATATCTGAGAAGACGACGATCAACTTTACCAAACTACAGAACTCGAGATGTTATGGGAACGTTAATGACTACCAACCATCTACAGGTTTGAAGAGTCTCCCGCAGGGAGAGGCTCATCCCCATCTTCTGTCTTCATTTTGGCAACAAGAATGCACAGATACAATATATAAAAAAAAAAAAAAAAAAAAAAAAGAGGGACAGAATTTGGGGGCTTACACGCTAATAAGAAGCTAAGAGTGTTTGAAGGGAGAGGGGGGGGGGGGCGAAAGGCATAAGTGCCCAATATTAACAAAGGCGCGGGGAGCAGTTGTCTTTTTCTGCAGTACAAGGGAAGTCACGAGAAAAAGTATACAGCCAAGGAGAGGGGGGGATTGCCTCTAAGACTCCTTGAGAATGGGAAGAAAGGGGGGGGCAAATGTTCGTTGGAATGCATTGTTGAATTTCATGTTTATGTTACACAAAACTAATGGTTCTACATTTCAAATGTTGGTTTTTCAATTATCGGATATTGGGCATTCAGGAGTGGTAAAGGTAAAGGTGAAGGAGTCGGTTCATACAAAGGGCACAGGGTGTGAAGGGATAGGGGGAATCAAAAAATGTTACGAATAATCTCATGGAATGTGAAGGGTCTGAGATCTCCTAATAAGCGCTATATGATTTTACGCCACCTTAAAAAATTAAAGGCTGATATAGCTCTTCTTCAGGAGACTCACCTCCAAACACACGAGCTAAACTATATGCAGAAGCTGTGGGTGGGGGCGGGGTGGATATCGGGGGCCCGAGATAAAAAAGCAGGAGTGCTGACGCTGATCAATAAACATATAGCCCACTCCGTGATATCAGTATCCCATGATTCAGAGGGGAGAAGATTACAAGTGGTGTTACAACTCCAAGGTCAACAATTGAGTATTCACAACATCTATGCACCCAATACCTCTAGAACTCAATTCTTCACAGACCTGTCAATCTCTATTCTGGAAGATAGGGAAACTAATCTTTTAATTGGAGGGGACTTCAATGAAGTGGTGTCGCCGGATATAGATAGGAAAAAAGGGGGAGGGAGAGGAGAGCCGTTCGTCCAAACAACAAAAAGTAATGATCTTGCAGGGCTCTTGGAGACGACGAGACTAATTGACGTGTGGAGGGTATTGCATCCACAAGAAATGGATTATACACATTTCTCACACCCCCATAGCTCCTGGTCGCGCATTGATCTATTCTTAGCGTCCGAGTGCTTGTGGAGGAGGACAGAAAATGCTACATTAGAAAATATGGTCATCTCTGATCATTGTCCGATATCTATCGAAATAGCAGAGACGCACCAAAGAGGGACAGATTTTTTATGGAGGTTTCCCTCACACCTAGCAAAGGATGGAGAATTTAAGACAAAACTAAAAGAATGGTGGAGTGGTTTTGCGTCTGATAACATAGAACACAAAGGAGACCACCGTCTCTATTGGGAGACGGGTAAGGCAGTACTTAGGGGTCTCATACTGGCACACACCTCCAAGCAAAAAAAAATTATAAGAGAACGATACATAACGGCCAGTGAAACAGTTTCCTCCGCATATAGGTCGTTCAAACAATCACAAAACCCCAGCGACAAAAAAGTCTGGGTAGAAGCCAAAACAGAGTTTGAGATGTGGGCCAGTAGGAGAGAAGAGATGATAAAGGGGCAATTAGAGACGGATCTTAATAGGTTTGGCGACAAGGCGGGCCGCTTGCTGGCAGGTCTAGCAAAAGGACGACGACTACCCAACCCAATAAGGGCACTACGTGGAAAAGGGGGACTCGTCACGACAGCACCCAAGGAAATAAATTCCGTTTTAGAAAAGTATTATAGGGATTTGTATGAGACCTCGGACGTATCCATGCGGGAGGGGATAGATTGGTTGGATAGGGTTCCCCTCACTCCGGTCACGGAGCTTGATCTGGAAGATCTGAATAGACTAGTAACGGAAGAAGAGGTGGACCACACAATAAAAAAATGGGTAATGGAAAAGCTCCGGGACCGGATGGCTTCACAGGGGAATTCTATAAAATCCTAAGAGAGGAAGTGACCTCGCCATTGACAGGCTTATTCAATAACATCCTTGCGGGAGAACCCATATCGGATACCATGAATATGGCATACATCAAAGTATTACCAAAAGGGGAGGGAGGGGGGGATGATCCAGCAAACTTTAGACCCATTTCTTTAATAAATCTTGACCTTAAAATATTATCTAAAATTATGGCGGAGAGACTGGCGAAGGTATTACCAAATTTGATCCAAAGTCACCAAACGGGATTTGTTAAGGGGAGGTCAGCGGTAACAAATGTGCGTAAAGCCCTATTGGCGTTGGATGCGGTACGGTTTGGAAAATCAGAGGGAGCAGGGGACCCAGTCATGGTCACATTAGACGCTGAAAAAGCATTTGATAATGTAAGGTGGCCATGGCTGGGTCTGGTACTGGATCGCATTGGGCTACAGGGGAGATTTCGTCAATATCTAAAGTCTTTATATTCTAGCCCAACAGCTAGAGTTCATACGCCAGGCTTTCTGTCTCCTACGTTTCCTTTACAGAAAGGTACTAGACAGGGGTGCCCGTTATCACCGCTCCTGTTTGACCTGGCCATAGAACCTCTGGCAAGATACATGAACAACTATAGCCCCTTTGAAGGTATATCAGTAGGGGAGCAGAAACTGACCTCTGCTCTGTTTGCGGATGATATATTATTGTTCATGAGCAATCCAATCTGTGACCTCCCTACACTGTTAGACACTTTGGAATGCTACGGTAGTTTCTCAGGTTTCCGGTTAAACAGGAAAAAGTGTGAAATGTTAAAAATTAGAGGGGGGGAAGATAAAGGAGGGGCATTAGGGAAGTTGGGTATACCAATAGCACACACGTACATCAAATATTTGGGTCTGAAATTGGGAAGGACGTCGGAACTAACCTATACCCTTAACTATGGCCCGCTCATTGAAAAAATTGAGAAAGAATTGAAAAGATGGTTAGAATTACCATTGTCACTATTAGGACGTAGTCATTTAGTGAAAATGATCAGTTTTGCCAGACTTCTATACCCTCTACAAACTCTACCTCTGCTACTGAAAAGGGTGGATGTAGTCAGGTTGAATAGAGCATTCACGAGTTTTTTGTGGAGGGGCAAAAGATCGAGACTGAGTTTGAAAACCATGACCCGAAGAAAGGAGAGAGGGGGCACAAACTTCCCTGATATTAGGGGATATAATTTGGCATGTCTCCTTAGACATGTAGCGGAATGGTTTAAAGATTCAGAAAGGTATTTGGACAAGGAATTGGAGATGTCATATTGTGCTCCTTGGGAGAGATGCTCACTACTTCACACGTCAATGGCGGGGCTACCGACTCATATAAAAAAGTCAGCAATTTTTAGAGACACTATCCAGTCTTGGAAGGCGGTTAGGAAGAAATGTGGTCTATCTTGGAAGGTGTCCAAATATCTCGTCCCTTGGGCCTTCCCAGACTTCCCAATGGGGAGAGAGAACGCCCTTTTTGATAAATGGAAGCAAAAAGGGATACATAAGATGGGGGATTTGATGCACTTGTCGGAGGCCAGATGGTTGACAAAACTTGAAGTGATAGAGACATATAATTTAGATGGAGCTCAGGATCTACAGTTCCTTCAATTGAAATACCATATTATGGCCAACTTGAGGGACCTGACAAGGGAGTCTAAAAGTAATATCTGGGATAGGATACTAGCGTTAGATATAAATCAACTCACAATCTCCGAAATATACGGGACACTCAGAGAAACATTGTTACCTAGAGAGATTTCGGCACCCTTCCAAAAATGGCGCAAATTTTTAGAACGGGAAACAGTGGAAGATAGTATCTTGGCAGGCTGGAATAAAGTGAGGCACAATGTGTTGAATGAGCAGTGGCGGGATTCTCACTTTCGCATAATGCACGGATTAATATATGGCTTTAATATTCCAACAACAATAACCAATCCTGACAGGAGAAACTGCTGTCCTAAATGCGACCAATTCAAGACGGACATGATCCATGGTATATGGAACTGCCCGAAGGTGCAAAAATTCTGGTCCTTAATTAGTGATTTATGCACGCAAATATGTAGGATTACTTTTGAATTAACCCCGAAAATTTGGGTATTTCAAGATCTAGAGGCACCACAAGGTAGAGGGGAGGGGCTAAAAGTAGCTCATGTTTTAATCCTACTGGCGAAACGCTTGTTGTTGACCCATTGGATTAAACCAGATATGCCCGGAAAATCAGAGGTGATCTCGGGTTTAAAAAAAGCGCTTGAAGTGGATAAGAGAGAGGCTCTTCGGGACAAGGAAAATGGCACCAAAGGGTTCATGGGAAAATGGAGAGGTTTTATGGAATCTCAATTGTCAGCCGAAGAGATTCGGGAGATAATAATCCCAATTAAGAACACCTCATGGTATCTCTTGGAAGACTTGGGGGAACTTTGGGAAAATTGGAATTGTAAAATTGCTCGGAAACTGTAATACAGTTGAAAAGTTGTACTAAGTTAATTGACACCCGGTGTCCAGTATTGACCAAATTATGATATTTTGTGTAACACCTATTGAATTGTTCAGACAATATTTACCCGTAGGTTTATTTTTCATATATTGTTTTGTAAACTTGTGTTTCATATGTCCATGATGTGTAATGTTAAAGTTTTTGAAAAATACCAATAAAAATGAGGTTTGAAAAAAAAAAAGACTGATTTTTTCAAAGGTTTTATGGATTGATAAAATGAGAGTGTCCCATCCATCTGGCCTATCAAGAGTCAGAGGCTGGATTAGTAAAGGGCAGAGAACTCGACTCCGACTCAGATTCCAGCAAGGTGGAGGTGGGGTACTGGTATGGGCTGGTATCATCAAAGATGAACTTGTGGGACCTTTTCGGGTTGAGGATGGAGTGAAGCTCAACTCCCGGACCTACTGCCAGTTTCTGGAAGACACCTTCATCAAGCAGTGGTACAGGAAGGAGTCGGTATCATTCAAGAAAAACATGAATTTCATGCAGGACAATGCTCCATCACATGCATCCAACTACTCCACAGTGTGGCTGGCCAGTAAAGGTCTAAAAGAAGAAAAAATAATGACATGGCCCCCTTGTTCACCTGATCTGAACCCCCTTAGAGAACCTGTGGTCCCTCCTAAGATGTGAGATCTACAGGGAGAGAAAACAGTACACCTCTCGGTACAGTGTCTGGGAGGCTGTGATGGCTGCTGCACACAATGTTGATCATAAACAGATGAAGCACTGACAGATTCTATGGATGGAAGGCTGTTGAGTGTCATCATAAAGAAAGGTGGCTATATTGGTCACTAATTTTTTGGGGGTTTTGTTTTTGTATGTCAGAAATGTTTTTTCCTAAATTTTGTGCAGTTAGTGAGATGGGAATATATTAGTTTTTTATGAAGTTGCCTAATAATTCTGCACAGTAATGGTACCTTTACACGCCGCAACAGGATGGTGGCAACAACCGGGTACATGAGAGAAATGTATCTTGCACCGCCAAATTAACCCGAGGTAGCGGCGTGTGAAGTTGTTGCCACCATCCTGTTGCGGCGTGTAAAGGTACCATAATAGTTACCTGCACAAACAGATATCCTCCTAAGATAGCCAAATCTAAAAGAAAAACACTCCAACTTCCAAAAATATTAAGCTTTGATATTTATGAGTCTTTTGGGTTGAGAACAGTTGTTGATCAATAATAAAAATAATCCTGTAAAATACAACTTGCCTAATAATTCTGCACACAGTGTAGTCCTTCATTTAATAACAATTCTAGATCTTTTACCACATTACTTGTCGGATTGGCAGACAAAGGGTGGTAAGTTGCGGGGTCAGACAACATCTTCAATACTTCTCTATGATATAAACCACTGTTTAACACCACAACAGAACCTTCCTTGTCTGCGGCACCAATAGTTATATAGGGATTACTTTGCAGTAGGTGTAGAGCCAATCTTTCTGAAACACTGAGATTATTAAGAGCAACTGGTTTAGACTCCAAAATAGTTTTGATTTCATTTTCTAAGGCGTGCTGAAACTGGTCCATAACAGGAACCCGAGAATTTAAAGGATAGAAAAATGGGTTATAAATTTTGTCATATGGATCAGGATCAGTAGCCAAAATTTCAGACTCAGTACCCAGTGTGACTAAATCAGACAATGTTATCTGTTCCCTAAGCACTAAATAGAGAAGGATTGTGTTAGGCCAGGGTCACTTTTGCGCTATGACCCTAGCCTGCCGGATTCCGGTTTTATCTTAGAACTTTTTCCAGCGCCGCATAGCGTTACCGCTATGCGGTGCTGGAAAACGCTGCCCTTAGTTACCCGCTGTTTACCTTAACGACCTGTCACACAGGCAGAGGCTCGGAGTGCGCTTTACAGCGCCGCACAGGAAACCGTTGCAGACAGTGTTTCCTGTGCGGCGCTGTAAAGCGCACTCCAAGCCGCTGCCTGTGTGACAGGTCGTTAAGGTAAACAGCGGGTAACTAAGGGCAGCGTTTTCCAGCACTGCATAGCGGTAACGCTATGCGGCGCTGGAAAAAGTTCTAAGATAAAACCGGAATCCGGCAGGCTAGGGTCATAGCGCAAATGTGACCCTGGCCTTAGAAGTTAGGGAAGGACTAGATGTCACAGGGACATTATTGGACTCTTGTATGGAGCCTGTGGAATCAGAATGGAAATGTCGTTTCACAGTTAGTGCTCTCACAAATTTATTAACATCTTTCAATGTATCCAACAATTTGCCCCTATACGTTGGCACACATTTAAGTCCCTTGTTCAATACTTCACACTCAGAGTTCGTAATTACACAAGCCGATAAATTAATGACAGTAAATTCATCACATGTCGCAATTATCTCCGGTTCCGTAAAGGATAAAGATAGCCTCTTGAGGCGTCGCCGACCTCCCCTCTTCCTACCCCGTTTTTTGGGGGGCAGTAATGGGGGATGGAATCCAATGAGGAAACACTCAATCTGTTGGTAGCAGAAGAAACGAAAGAGGAATCGTCCCTTTCGGGTGTTGAAAAATTAACCCGAGCAGTCCTATTAGGGGTATTTCTATTTCTGATCCTGTTCCTTAATATTGACCAAGGTTTTCTAGGAGTAGTACTCTTCCAGGCATATACTGTTTTATCTTCATAATCTTTACACTCTCTCATGAATTTTTTCCTCTTTATGGCAGTGATGACAGATTCAATGTCCGTGATCTTTTGTTGGAGCTGTTGGTTCAGAGCTCCATGTTCCGGATGTTTATCAAATTTAGCTAGAGACATTTCCATTTACTTAATGGAATGCTCTAAGGTTTTTAACTCTTCAGCTTCCTCACCCAGAATTAGCTTCATCAACTTCAACGAGGCATCAGAGAGAATGGATTGCTACCTTTCCGTAAAGGTATTGCCATAGTTAGGGGTGGCAACCTTTTTTAGGTGAAGCTCTCTTGGGATCATTTGGTGGCCCACGTACTTCTCCAATGTGGTTGAATCCCACCAAGTCTTTACGTGTTGTATCATCAATTTCTCTAGGCTGCTAAATAAGGCACGCATATCATTCATATCCACCGCAGTAACATGCTCCCTCTCCTTATAGAAAAGGTTTGCGGCCTTTATCTGTTTGTTAGCTGTTATCTGTCTGGTTCTGAGGGTTTCACCTGTGAAAATAATGCATCGTACACGGATGGTCGGTGTGTGGTCCGTGATTTTGTTGGACCTATTGACTTGTATTGGCAAATCTGGCGTGTGAATCGCATACTGTCGCAGCATGTTGCGACTTTTTTGACATACAGAATCTGGATGTGAAAAAAGCATCCTACACACGCCAATCTGCTCTCAGGCACTGATTAACATTGATCAGAGTTCAATGCGAGATTTTCACGCATTGCACTCATCCGTTTTTCACGCCAGTGTGTGCTTACCCTTAGGCCAAGTGCACAACTAGTTTTTCTTGTGCATTTTTTGATGCATTTTTACTTGTAGATATCTCTGAAATCTGTTAAGGTACCGTCACACGGGGAGATATCGCCGGCGATGTTGCCGGCAACCGAGGGGCGTGGCCAGGTTGCGGCGACATCGCCGGCGAATTGCCGCGTGTGACAGGGCGATTATCAGGCGATGAATCGCCTGAGTCACATCGCCAGGTTTCCCAACAATGTTGGGAAACCTGGCGATGTTGCTCAGGCGATTCTGCCTGATCGCCCTGTGTAACGCGGCAATCCGCAATGTTACGGGCGATTCCGCCTATCTACTACATTGCGGGTTATCGCTCGCTGGGTTGCTGGGCAACTCAGCCAGCGATAGCGCGGCAACTAGCCGGCGACATCGCCGGTAAGTTGCTCAGTCTGACATCTCACCGGCGATGTTGTCAGGGATGCGCGCTCCCACGATCCCCGGCAATATCGCCGGCGATATGTCTCTGTGTGACGGTACCTTTAGGGGAAATGCATCCGAACAAAGTCATCAGAATTCTGAAGTGCTGTGCACAACTTCAAGTTTTTTCCTTACATTTTGGTGCAGAAAAAGAAGCAACATTCTCATTCTTTGTACAGTTTTCCCTGCTTTTTTCTCATAGACTATATAATAGAAGCACATTGGAAAAATGCACAGGAAAAAGCGCAAAAAAAATGTACCTAGAATGCTAAAAATGCATCCATTTTTTCTGCATTGTATTTCCTGCTAGATGAGTTTTTGGTGCATAAATAAACTGGTAGGTGGGCAAATAGGCTAGCAAGAAAAAAAAAATGCATGTCCTAATGAAGCCTTAATATGAGAGTATGAAACTGTCCATAGAGTTAGGCCCTATGCACACAGTACATTTTTAGAGAGCACGCGTGTCACAAAACTGCAAGCAAATCCTTTTGCCGGCAAAGCCAATGAAAATTCTGAGTTATGTGCACATGTGGCTTTTTCTACCTGGCATAGTTGGTGCAGAAATAAACCTGCAGCTTGTCAATTCTTTCAGCATTTTTGCAGAGTTTTTCCACCCCAGAATGCAAAAAATATATGGAAAAAATGCATGCAGAAAAAACACCAAAAATATGGCAACAACGTATGAAAAAAAAACAACTTAAAAAATGTGTGTTTTTTTCTGCCATGAGATGCAGATTTGGTGCAGAAGTTTCTGCAACCAAATACTCTATGTGCGCACACAGCCCTAGAAGATTCCAAGATTAGTAAAACATGGTTGTTTCATTTACTGTAAAGGTACCTTTACACGCCGCTACAGAAGGTTGGAAATAACCGGGTTTCGGAGACAAATGTATCTTGCACTGTCAAATCAACCCGAGGTAGCGGCGTGTAAAACTAGCTTGTTGCCACCTGTCACTGTCGGCACCTGTTTCAGAGCAGTGCTCTAAAACAGGTTGGTTTCAACCCGACGGTAGCGGCGTCTAAATAAAGTACGGTAAGGTTGTTTCGCCACCTAGTTAACTCCCTGTTGTGTAACACAGCCTCCGGGAAACTGCCCCCCTTCAGCGATCATTGGTGGAAGCTCCTGCGTTCCGATTGGTTGTCGCTGCATAGGGCGGCATATTTAAGGAGCTGACCAGTCACACTATACAATTGCAATAGCATCATGTATTATCCAGCCTTCCTGCGCTGGCTGGCCAATCATGATGCTATTGCATTGTCCAATCATCGTACGAGCGTCTCGTAATCCGCAACTCTAGCACGCCTATGTGTTGTCCCTGCTGCCCCAGGTCCTCCCATATTACCTTCTGTAGCGGCATGTAAATGAGGGATGTGCTCTACAGAAGGTAATCTGCGGCACCCGGCGGTGCCTCCAGAGATAGATTAAACCTTCTGTAGAGCACCTTGTAGCAGCGTGTAAAGGCGGTATCAGGTACCGTTTGCAACCGTTGGTGCGTGCTCGTGCACGTAAGACCTAACCTTCTGTAGCGGCGTATAAAGGTACCTTAAGTGATTCTAGATCGTCCACTGACATTACATATCCTGGCAGGCCCTATAAAGACAGCCAGCGTGCCCATACACTGCGTCTAGTCCTTCTCAATCATTGTAGACACTTTGCTAAAGAAGCACCGTGTACGTGTGGTGCCCTGTGACAGGTAAGCCACAGAACCAATTAGTTCACTAAAGGCCCTGTCACACCTGGCGACGGGGCTGGAGATGTTGGCGGCTACTGGCGGGTACGTGCACATTTTTGGCGCTCCGCCAGCGTCGCCTTCCCCCATTTACATGGGGCAACATCTCCAGCCCCACGTCGGCGAACTGACAGGCGGCATTGCCACCAGGGTGTCTGAAAACTCCAGCGGCGATGCAGGACAATGGGAGCCTATGGCTCCCATCGCCTGACAGGTCGCCGGCGGCCGGTTACATAGGGCGATGTGTGCACATCGCCCCAGATCGGTCGCCTGGTTTCAGAGCACTGCTCTGAAACCATGCGACCTCTCGGCAGCGCCGACATCGCCCCTTTACATGAGGCGACGTAGGGGCAATGTCGCCGCTGATAGGCCACGCCCCTACGTCACCAATGTCGCCCCGTGTAGCAGGGCCTTAAGGGATTTCCACATCTGGTACCTCACATACACCAAACACCTTCCACTCCAGGCCTGTAGGGGAGCCCCACTGGTTGCTGTTAAGACAGATCCCCTATAAATACAGGTGCTAGGGGAAAGTTAGTCAGAGTGTGCAATCACTAGAACTGTAAAGTCAGTGTGGCGCCCCTGCGACCAGGTGGCCACAAGTAGGAACTGCAGCCAGGCAGATAGGAGACAGTTTGTGCAACAAACACCCTCAGCACAAACACCCACAGGAGCAAAGCTTCCAACCCGGAGCCCGGGACTTTAGGCGGTCAAGGGGTGGTAGGGTTTAGAGGAGAGTGGGTGGGGAGGTAGGTCGGGTGGTAGACCATTACAAAAGGAGGAACAGTAGGCGGAGTGAGTTAGTAGGCCAGTGGGTGCCGAGCAGCCAAGACAGGAAGTGACACTATCCAGAGGGATAGGGCTCCCTGGAGGCACAGAATCCAAAGAGACACATATCCATGGAGAGAAAGCTCGTCCATAGCCTGCAGCCCACGGGGAAGGGAGGACAGAGACCAGACCGGTGCCACCGGGTTCGAGGAGTACGGCAGCGTTGACCTACTACAGGCGGGAGAGGTTTCCCTGGTTGTACCTGAATAATCACACAGGTAGGAGAGAGCCCGGTAATCCCTTGCAAGACAGGGTTACCCAAGGCTAGGCTGGGACCAGAGTATCGGCTCTGAGGGGGGCTGCTGCTACAAGCCGGCTCCCCAGACAAACCGACGGGGAACACTGATTCCAAGTGAGTGTTCCTACTACACGAGTTGGAGGCAATGCAGCGTATAGGACCCGGCTTGCCACCCACACACATAGGGGGAAGTCAGACAAGGGACCGAACTGCCGCCATACAACCCACCGGGAAGAACAGAGAAAGGAAAGCCTGAAGGGTTACAGAGAGAGTGAGGGGTCTCAGGAAGACAACCTGGCTGCACTGGGTTCAAAGTGTCCGGAGTAACCTGTGTAAAGTGACTGTGTAAGAACTGAACTGTTGGTACTGTTTGAACTGTAGAACGTGCAGGTGCCCGTCCCAGTGGGCTCCACATCAGCTCAGTGCCTAGTGAGCTAAAACTGGTTGCCAGAGCCATGCTAGGCCCGAAACTAGCACACCGCCAGAGCCAGTGTGAAGTCCAGAGAGAGTGAGGACGACAGGCAGAGGCGAGGAACACTATAGAGGGGGCAGAGGAGCCATCCCGGCTCACCCCAGGAGAACACAGGTCACTGGAGTCTGAGTCTGCAACAGGGAAAGAGATTGGCCCAGCAGAGAATCCAGTACACCGTGGAGGCTTAGCTTCCTGGACACCCACAGCACCCACATTTTAGAGCCAGGGACCGCAGGAGAGATAGCGGTAACCCAAGAGAAAGCCTTCAGTGGAGCAACACGGGTGTGGAGAAACAGGAGGTCAGGCCTGGTTTCATGCCAGCCAGGCTTCGGGACAAGGAACAGAACAAGGAGGCCTATACCCTGCTCGGTGTGGAAATCCTGAGGTGTAGCCTTCAACCCGGAGAGTGTACCTGCAATAACATCACTGAAAGGTGCAGAAAAAGACTTATTTGTGTGCGTGTCCCTTCTTCAACCTGTCCCACACCACAACAACTGCGCAACCCTATTCCACCATCCTACTCTTACAGCCCCAGGGAACCCGCTCTTCCTGTAGAGAGCCACAACACCTTGCTGCCGCCCATCCCCCGGAGGTCCCAGCAGCGCCGATGCCATCACCGGACCTACAGGTGGTGTCAGGACTGGCAATAACTTAAATCCCTGTAAATACTCCCCTTTTCATTGTCACCCAAGGGCAGAGGCTCAGGCACCGACCACCCGTGACATCCCTGCACTCGACCGTCCGAGACCTGAGTACCCAGTCCCTTGTGGCCCCAGACATACGCAGTAATTGTTGGAAGAACTGACAGTATTTCCACCTCTATACACAGCAGTCATATCTCAAAAAAGGTGTTCAATTTATAAAATTATTTTTTACAGAAGGAGAAAAAAAGTTAAACGTATTTTAGTAAATAATAAAAAATAGGAAAAACAGACACTTTTATTAACTTTATTTTTCCACCAATATCACATCAACATCAGCAAAAAAAAATAAAAAGGACACAAAATTGCTTGATTATCCAAACAAATTTTACAGCTTTAAGGCTATGTTCACATGCTGCACCTTTCCTGCGCTTTTGGGGGGGTGCGTTTTTGCCACAGTTTGTGGCCGCGCTATTTAGCACAGGAAAAAAAAAATGCGGTGCATTCACACACCACATTTTTTTCCTGCCGCATACATCCCCCAAAAAGTGCAGGAGGGATGTCATGTCACCCCGGGGAGGAAGAATCCTGTGTTCCACCCCCGTGTGACGTGTATTAATATACACTGTGAGAGCTAAATAAAAGTAAACAAAAGGCATTAAAAATAAAAAAAATATTATACTTACCTCTCTGGCGGCTGTTCTGGTTACCAGTACCCGAGACTTCCATGTCTACTGTGCTGCCAGGACCTTTCAGATCTGTGATTGGTAGGTAGAGATCATGTGGTACATGACGTGTATACAACATGACCGCTACTGACCAATCACAGCTGGAAGGTTTTACAAGTAGATCAGAAATGGATTTTCCTGCTTTTTAATGCCTATTGCTTACGTTTATATAGCTTTCACAGTGTATATTAATAAAAGGGCTGTCACACATGTCACACAGGGGAAGAACACAGGATTCTTCCTCCCCCTTGTGACATCACATCCTGCAGCGCTGACATTATAAGAGCTGGAATTGTGCATCGTCTGAAGTGCGATGTGTAATTCCAGCGGGTATAACGGCCTCTATGGGAGAAAGCGCAAGCAAAAAAGCATCAACAATTGACATGTTGAGTCTTTTTACGCGCGCACTTTCTCTTGCCGTAGTTGAATAGCTCGCACTGTAGGTAAAATCAGTGTTATTGGATGTAGTGTGTATTTAAAACATAATTAAAAAAAATGATAAAACCCTGCCCTTCTGCCCCTGGAAGTGCTTTGTTTATAGCTGGTTGTATGTGGTGGAGAAACAAGCTGCTCAATCAGAGACTTCTAATGAGGTTTGGGTCAGGTTTGGGTCCCGAACAGAATTTATATAAAGTCCGGCTGAACCCCCAGAAACCGAACTTCCACAGGTCCGCTCATCTCTAATTCCACTTTACACTACTTCATCACAAGGGAGAGTTTGAAACAATTTTGAAAAGTATTGAAAGGTAACAAAATAAAGAGTCAAGAATAATTTAAGAACATCACCCATCCAGTGCAATACAATCCACTGCACAGACGGATTGTGCCCCTGCCTTCCTCTAGTCCAGGGATGGGGAACTCCAGTCCTCAAGCCAACAAACAGGTCATGTTTTCTGGAATTCCTTAGCAATTGCACAGTGGTTGAAATCATCACCATTCATCACCAGTGCAGGTCATTATATTATCACCTGTGCAATACCGTATTAAGGAAATCCTGAAAACATCACCTGTTGGCGGCCCTTGAGGCCTGGAGTTCCGCCCACCCCTGCTGTAGTCTATTACATCGGCAACACTGAATTACATCTGTGAGACGTTTTTCCAATATTTTCACATAAGTATGTAAGGTAAGTCTCATATATTTGAAAGTAAATGAAACCTTGCAGAGACTGGTGTAGTTTTTCATTTCTACACATGGATTTCAGGGGCACAATCCTTGTGTTCTCAGCATTAAATATCGTATTTTCATTTCTATGTACTGCTTTGAGATTTGTTGAATCATCCTCATTTCGCTCACTAACCCCCCTGCCTTTTTGTGCCTGGAAACCCTGGATTCTTCACTCCTTTTGTATCCCATGCTTAACATTGGGCTTGAATCCATATATTCCATATGTTCTCAGTCACCAAGTAGATGTTTGACAGTACTTAATGTTCCATGAGATCCTTTCATGCTATAATGAAATTACAGTCATTAGCTAAAATCTTTTTGATTTATGCTTACCTTAAACCAATGACCATGTAAAACACAGTCTTTAATCCTTTCCATAGTTATGTCTTTAAAAAATATTAACCGAATTTACAATATTATCTGTAGTGGTATAGAATCCAGTCAGTTTGTGAGTTTATAGAAACTCAAGTTAAAGGGAACCTGTCAGGTAGTTTTGAGTTTCTAACCTATCACTGATGGTACCTTTACACGCAGCTACAGGTAACAGGTTTTCCACAGGTAACTTACTGGCTGCAGTGAAATCATGGAGACATAGTTCCATTTGTACACAGCAACAAGATAGAACCATGTCTCCATGATTTCACTGCAGCCAGTAAGTTACCTGTGGAAAACCTGTTACCTGTAGCTGCGTGTAAAGTGGCCATAACTGTATCTGTAGCTTGCTACTACATGCCTAATCATCCTTGCTTGATGTAAATGGGTATTATAAAAGTTTAATAAATGATGTTAATAACTCAGTTTCCCCCATCCTGGGGCGTTTCCCATTGTGTAGACCAGGGTCTCAAACTCGGCTGGGTTGGTGGGCCGCACATAGAAAAATGCTTGTAGGATTAAGTGACAATTTTAGTAATACCAGAATTTTTTGCTCAATGTAGTACTGTCTAAATCCTTATCCCCTTCTTGTAGTAATGTCCCCATCTTGGTCCCTTTCTTGTTGTACTGTCCCCTTACTGATCCCCATCCTGGTCCCCCTCTTGTACTAATATCCCCATCCTGATCCCCTTCTGTAGTAATGTCCACATCATGATCCCCTTTTGCAGTGATGTCCCCATCCTGGCCCCCATAGTGTAGTAATGTCCCCCACGCTGATCCCTTTTTGTAGTGATGTCCCCATCCTGGCCCCCATAGTGTAGTAATGTCCCCCATGCTGATCCCCTTTTGTAGTGATGTCCACATCCTTGCCCCCATAGCATAGTAATGTCCCCCACGCTGATCCCCTTTTGTAGTGATGTCACCATCCTGGCCCCCATAGTGTAGTAATGTCCCCCATGCTGGACCCTTTTTGTACTGATGTCCCTAAGCTGGTCTACCTTCTTTTTACACACACACACAAACACACACTCTCAGAGACACACACACGCTCTCAGACACACACACATGCTCTCAGGCACACACATACGCTCTCAGACACATACATGCTCTCTGACACACACACACACACGCTCTCTGACACTTACCCACACTCTGACACACACACACACACATACTCTGACACACACACATGTCCCCTATGGCTGACACACGTCCCCAATGGCTGGCACACATCCCCTATGGCTGGCACAGGTCCCCCATGGCTGGCACACGTCCCCTGTGGCTGGTACACGTCCCCTGTGGCTGGCACATGTCTCCTGTGGCTGGCACACGTCCCCTGTGGCTGGCACATGTCCCCCATGGCTGGCACACATCTCCCATGGCTGGCACATGTCCCCTGTGGCTGGCACACATCCCCAGTGGCTGGCACACATCCCCCATGGCTAGCACACATCCCTCATGGCTGGCACACATCCCCCATGGCTGGCACACGTCCCCTGTGGCTTGCACATGTCCCCCATGGCTGGCAAAAGGTCCGCCATGGCTGGCACACGTCCCCTGTGGCTGGCACACGTTCCCTGTGGCTTGCACATGTCCCCTGTGGCTGGCACACATCCCCCATAGCTGGCACACATCCCCTGTGGCTGGCAAACGTCCCCTGTGGCTTGCACACGTCCCCAGTGGCTGGCACATGTCCCCTGTTGCTGGCACTCGTCCTTTATGGCTGCCACAAGTTCCCTGTGGCTTGCACATGTCCCCTGTGGCTGGCACACGTCCCCTGTGGCTGGCACACGTCCCCCGTGGCTGGCACACATCACCCGTGGCTGGCACACGTCCCCTGTGGCTGGCACATGTCCCCCATGGCTGGCACATATCCCCCATGGCTGGCGCACATCACCTGTGGCTGGCACATGTCCCCTGTGGCTGGCACTCATCCTCTATGGCTGGCACCTGTCCCATGTGGCTGGCACACGTCCCCTGTGGCTGGCACAAGTCTCCTGTGGCTGGCACACATCCCATTTTCCTCGCACACATCCCCTGTGGCTGGCACACGTCCCCTGTGGCTTGCGGATGTGGCACCCTGTGCCAGGTCACCACAGACTCCCTTGGGACATGGAGGGATATTACACAGCGAGTAATCCACCAACACACAACACCCTTTCACCCAGGCCTGTAGGGGGAGCCCAACTGGTTGCCTTAAGCCAGTTCCCCCTATAAATATGGGTTCTGGAGGGAAAACACCAGAGTGTGCAGTCACTACAGAACTGTGAAGAGCTGAGTAAGCTGAGCTGGTACTGGAGCCGTGCTAGGCCCATACCAGTATCCACCTGAGACAGTGGTAGACTCGCAGAGTAGCGGTCGCAGGCAGAGGAGAGAAGTGTTCTACAAGAAGGGGGCAGAGGAGTCATACCGACTCACCCCAGCAAAGTTCCGGTCACTGGGTCTGAGCTACCGGGACACAGAGAATAGGCCCTGCAGAGAAACCAGCACTACAAGGAGATTTAGCTTCCAGGACACCCAAAGCACCACCAAATGAGAGCCCGGAGTCTAGGCCAGACAGGAAGTCCCATAGAAGTGCCCTCAGTGCAGCAAACCCAGGTATGGAAAATCACACAGAAAGAGAAGTAACGGTCTGGTCGGGTTCCAAGCCTGCCAGACTCTGACAGTATAACTGAAACAAGGAGGCCTACAACCCTACTCGCTGTGGAAATCTTGAAGTGTTTCCCTCACCTCCGGACGAGCGTACCAGTACAGAACACCAGTGAAGGTACCAAAAGACTATTAAGTGTGCGTGTCCCTCCTTCCATCTGCACCACACTGACTGTGCTACCCTATTACCCTCACTACAATTTACAGCCCCGGGGACCCCCGCTCGTCCTGTAGGGAGCGGCCCCATCTTGCTGACGCCCATCACTCCGGAGGCCCAAGCAGCGTCGGTGCCATCACCGGAAGCCTACAGGTGGCGTCACGACAGACATTCCTATCATTTTCCCCTAAATCCCTCTTATCTGCAACCCCCGGGCCCACGGCCTCAGGCACCGCTACCCGTGACTTCCCCCAGAGATTGCGCCTGAGTGATCCGAGTACCCCCAGGGCCTGGGCTGGACAGATTCTGGCGTCACGAACAGGATCCCGTACCCGGTGTAACCGGGTACTGTGCGCCATTTATTGACTGTGATTGTGAACTGTAAATTTGAATCGCCATTGCTGCACCGCAGAGCGGGAAAGGAAGGGGGCATTACTGTGCAAGGGCGCGAAGATAGGCCCTGCCCCACGATCTGACGAAATCCGCCGGACGCAGCAGTCGGATCCAGAAACTCCCGTGGTGCTCCACTCCCCGCCTGCCGAGCCGATTACTTCCGTTGATTTGAAAGAGACTGGCAGTGATTAACTAGGGGGGAGTGAGGATGAGTAACCCAGACCCCAATGTCGCGGTAGCTCTGCCAGTGAACCCGCCTGCTGCCCCGGCAGGAGCCCCGAAGGGCAGCCCTCAGTCGTCAATCCACCCGGCGGCGTCATGCTGCCACCGGCGCCTGCACCAGTAGCTCCGATAATGCCCATATCTCTGCCGTACGTCCCAAATGAGGCCTGGCTACCCAAGTACGACGGCAAGCCAGGCACCCTAGATGCGTTCCAGAGGAAGATATGTACCGTGCTGGACATGTATGCGATGACCGGTAAGCAGAGGGCGTCCATAGTAATGGGACAGTTAACAGATGCAGCAGAGCTGGAAACCCGAAACTGGTCTGTGGAAGATCAGGAGTCTGTTGAACAGATATTTGCCAAGCTAAAGAGAGTTTTTGATCATCACACTGAATCAGAATTAAGACTATTGTTTTACCATTGCAAACAAGGGGCACAGGAGAGTGTCCTGGATTATTCCCTACGCCTGCAAGAGGCGCTGAGACTCCTTAAACAAGCCGATCCCGGTGGTGTTCATGATGAAAACAAAACGCTAATTGAACAGTTTGTGATAGGTCTCAAGTTACCTGATGACAGAAAACAGGCGCGCTGGTGGGCTCTTCAAAACCCTAACGCAGAATTTGCAATGCTGAAAGAGTTAACTGTTCGGGGACAGCAGCTCCCTGCAGTACCAGACTTAATCCCACAGCCGCAATGGATTAAAACCCCTTCCTCACCAGAAGCACCTTCTTCATCCCCAGCAGCAAAATCCAGTATGCAGGCTGTGACACCAGACCAGTTTGACAGTCTGTGCTCAGAGGTGCGCCAGCTGACCAAAGAGGTGCAAGGCGACCCAAAACAGAAGCAAGGCCATCAGACAAGATCCAGCTCGCTGACAGCCCCAAAGATGTTCTATGGATGAAGAGGAGGACACGACTGCTTTGAGGGAGGACCACAGATCGCTACAGCGTCGATGGACAGCCCATCTGTTGCAAGTGCGACAAAGAGGGACACATCTACCGATTCTGCCCTTTAAACGAGCAGCCCCTGGGACCGGAGGGCCAACCCCAGGAGTAGACAGTCCAGGCCCGTCCAGCTGGGAGCGCAAGTACGTGGGAGATCGTCCGTACCTGTCTATCAACATCGACGGCACCGCTACCACTGCACTGGTAGATACAGGATCCCAGGTGACCACCATCCTGAGTATCCTTTACAAACGGTTCTGGTCCGACATCAAACTGGAAACCCCAAACCCTGACTTGAACATTGAGGCAACCAATGGGTTATTTGTTACTATAGAAAGGCAGTAGGAGGCAGCAATAAAGGTAGGGAGGGTACAGTTAAAGAACCAGGGAATCGTAGTGTTCCAGGACAAACCAAATCAGCAGGATCCACATGTGATATTGGGTACCAATGTAATGGTTAACTCATTCAAATGGAAAGGGGAAAGGGAAAGGCCGCTCCACCGCTCATTAACCTCCTGGATTCCTGCACCTGGTGTGGCAGCTTTGGCAACTGCCCAGGAAACAATGTGAAGTAGAAACCTCCGGTGCTTGTCTTCTTAAAATTTTTCTTTATTATTTTTTGAAAATTATAAAATCATTCAGCGTGCTAGCTGGGCGCTAGATGCGTTCCGGAAGAACAACTTCCTTAATCATTAGCTAATGATTAAGGAAGTTGTTCTTCCGGAACGCGTCTAGCGCCCAGCTAGCACGCTGAATGATTTTATAATTTTCAAAAAATAATAAAGAAAAATTTTAAGAAGACAAGCACCGGAGGTTTCTACTTCACATTGTAATGGTTAACTGCCTAGATGAAGTGTAGTTTTTGCTCCAACAGAGTGCAGATACCGCTAAACCCAGTGACAGAAGAGCTCTTCAGAGGGAGATCCGAGCTCTGGTGTATCAGCAGCAGGTAACAATGTCAAATGGTGAAATTGGTAGCGTACGTGTAACAGACCCAATTCCTATTGTAGTACCACCAAGAAATGAAATGATGATCTGGTGTCAGGCAACAGTAGGCCTCAGAGGGCAGAACTACCAGGCAGTAGTGGAGCCAGTAATGTCTGACAGTAGTCCTACACTCCTGACAGCCAGGGGGGTGGTTGATGTAAGAAAAGGAAGGGTCCCTGTACGTGTACTAAACTATGGTGATGATAAAGTAAAGCTGCCAAGGTATTCCACTGTCGCAAAACTGTACCATGTAGATAACAACTCGATACATGAAGCTAAATCATTCGCTCAGACAGTGTCAGACGAACCCCATCACTCCTAGGGTCAGCTAGAGAAATGGTGTCAGGAGCTCAGTATAGGAACTGACAACACATCTTCTCACCAGAAAAATAGAGTTTATCGGGTAGTTCGGGAATATGAACAAGTGTTTAGCAAGCATCCACTTGATTTTGGGAGGATTAAAGGAGAACAACATCATATACCCACAACTGACCATGCACCCATAAAGGAAAGATACAGGCCTATACCACCAGCACACTACCAAAAAGCAAAAGAGATGCTACAGGACATGAAGAATGCAGGGGTCATTAGAGATAGCTGTAGCCCCTGGGCAGCACCACTGGTCCTGATTAAAAAGAAAGACGGTAGAATGAGGATGTGCGTAGATTATAGGCAGATCAACGGAGTAACACACAAGGATGCATACCCGTTACCACGCATAGAGGAGTCACTAGCTTCATTAAAGTCTGCTAATTACTTTTCAACTTTGGATCTCACTAATGGGTACTGGCAGGTCTCCATTGCAGAAGACGATCGTGAGAAGACAGACTTCATGACACCAATGGGGTTATGCGAGTTCAACAGCATGCCATTCGGGTTATGCAACGCACCAGGAACATTCCAGAGGCTGATGGAGTGTTGCTTAGGCCACAGAAACTTTGAAACTGTATTGCTATACCTGGACGATGTCATAGTGTACTCCCAGACCTATGAAGATCACCTGCAACACCTGAGCGAAGTGTTTTAATCGTTGTCCAAGTATGGTATGAAGCTGAAACCATCAAAGTGTCACTTGTTGAAACCCAAAGTCCAGTACCTGGGACATGTGGTCAGTGCAGAAGGCGTAGCACCTGACCCGGACAAGGTTACAGTCATCAAGAACTGGCCAGCGCCAACCACCTTCAAAGAGGTACGTCAATTCTTGGGACTGGTCGGGTACTGCAGGAGGTTTATCAAGGGCTACACGAAGATGGCAGCGCCCATGCAAGATCTCCTGGTGGGTCAATCCAAGAAACGCAAGATCAGAGGCCCTCCGTTCCGGTGGGGACCAGAACAAGAACAGTCTTTCCAGAAGCTGAAAGATGCCTTAACGGGAGAAGAGATCCTGACCTACCCGGATTACAACCTGTCGTTCCTGTTATACACAGATAAAAGCAATGAAGGCTTAGGAGCAGTCTTGGCACAGAAACAGCAAGGCAAGGAGAAAGTAATAGCCTATGCCAGCAAAAAGCTCCGTCCAACAGAGAGGAACCCGGAGAATTACAGCTATTTTAAGTTGGAGTTCCTAGTCTTAGTCTGAGCGATCACAGAACGTTTCAAGCACTACCTGGGCTCCTCCAAGTTCACAGCTACCACTGACAACAACCCTCTAACCCATTTAGAGACTGCAAAGTTGGGAGCCATGGAGCAGCGTTGGATGGCAAGATTGTCAAGTTACGACTTCACTGTCAAGTACCGGGCAGGTCATAAGAATGGCAACGCTGATGCCCTGTCGAGAATGCCTAACCTACCATGTCTCCTATGAAGGAGAAGACATAGATGAACTGGAAGAAATAGAATTGCCAGCTTTCCACCGTCCAAGTACGGCCTCATGTCATCAGGCAAGCCAAAGGCGTAAAGAGAGAACAGTGAACCCGTTATCCCACCATGACTGGAAAGAGACCCAAGACAGTGACCCGGATGTTAGTTTAATCAAAGAACTAATAACTAAAGAGCACTCCAGTCTGAGTTCAGATGCTTCGCAAGATGCCAAACGCCTATGAAAAGAAAAAGGAAAACTGTTCGTCTACCAAGGGAAGCTATGCAGACGTTACCTTAACCCCAGAACCCATGAACTTATCTGGCAAGTAGTTGTCCTGAAAAGCGATATCAAGATGATACTAGAAGCCTACCACAATGATGCAGGACACTTTGGTTGGAAGAAACTAGAGATGCTGTTAAAAGACCGTTTCTACTGGGTCGGCATGAGAGGTTCTATTGAAAGATGGTGTAAGAACTGTGGACCGTGTCACCTTAGAAAGACACTTGAGAAAGACGCCGATTTGTGTGTCGAAACGCGTTGTGGTCGCACCCTGCAGCTTTGTGTAATAAACTTAAGGTAATTCTATGAAGGCTTGATCTTGTGTTACCTAGCGCCGCATTCTAACACCGCTCCTTCTATCATTCATACCTTAGAAGGAAAGACCATCAAAGTCAAAAGGCTCCGCTACAGCCAATCATTACCAAGAGACCTCTTGAAATCGTGGCTCTAGACCATGTGAAGTTAACACTAAGCAGGACAGGTTACACCTACGCACTTACAATGGTTGATCACTATTCAAGGTTCCTAGTAGTAGTACCAGTTAAAGACTTAACTGCAGAAGTTGCAGCCAAGACCTTCCAGAGTTACTTTTGTCGCCCGCATGGGTATCTAGATCAAGTGTTGACTTATCAAGGATCAGCATTCGAGTCAGAATTGTTCCACGCGTTCTTAGGATTGTATGGATGTAAGAAGATAAGAACCACACCGTATCATCCGCAAACAAATTGTCTATGCGAGAAGATGAACAATATCGTCATCGATATGTTGAAGACTTTACCACTTAACGAGAGAAATCAGTGGCCAGAAAAGCTACCTGACTTACTGGATATCTACAATCACATCCCTCTCAGTTCTACCAGCTACGCATCAGCTTACTTAATGTGAGCAAGACCAGGAAAACTTCCAATTGACTTAGAAATAAGAACAGTAGTGTGACGAAATGGACCCCTTCAATGTAGGACATATGATGATTTCTTATGTAACCAGACATATCATATTGTATATAGGTTTGTAAACTTGTATTGGCCAAGGAGAATTTCCTACAGTATTTTCATAGATTACTTTAAGTTTAGCATGGTAATGTAATTATCTAACTTGTTTGTCATAGCAGGCCAGAGAACTTAATTATGCTAATCGTCCATTGTCTATTACCCTGTGAATGTTGATTGAGGCTCCAGCCACTATTGTGTTAATGTCATGGTTTGCAGACTGATTGTCTCATACTCACATTCCATTGTATCACTGCTAGGTGCTATATCAATCAGCATTTGGATTGCAATAGTACTAAAATATGTTAAATGAGGATTGGAATTCAGCCAATGAAAAGACTGTGTTATTGCACCAATCATGACGTCCCCAATATCCTACAATGAGGGCTGAGGGTATATAAGGAGGACTGTTCACTTTGACCAGCAGTTTGGAGTTATATTCTGTCTAGTGGCCTCAGTCTAGGGATTTTCGGTCCCGGCTAGAGGTCACTGGATTGGATACAGGCAGCTAATCTAGGGTCTTCGGATCCGGTTAGCGAGCCATAACCCCAGGCCTAGGCATTTCGGTGCCGACCAAGGGGATCAGAACACGGACTAAGGAACCACAAGGACTTCAGTATCGGATTATCGGATTCGGCTGTGATAAAGACTGCACAAGATACATAAGGATAAGGAAGCAACCCAGGTTGGGACGATACAGTCACCTGGCTACAGACTTTGCCGTGCTACATTCTAATCCCTGGTGAGCCAGCGGAAGGGTGAGACTCTGTTGCCTGTTACATTTATTTGCTGTGCTTGGTTATGCGTTATATGCTGTTAACTGTTTGGGGATCCAATAAAGCCTTGATATTGTGATTCCCTGACCCTGTGTTGTCTGAGTAGTGTTCCGCCCACGGTTAAGGAGCTCGGGCGTTCAGCTGGGGATGAGCCCTGGTCCACGCTGTCTTTGTAAAGGCGGCTGGGCCTGCGGACGAGAGCACCCACTGACCCCCGGGTCTCCACAATTGGTGGCAGCAGTGGGATACTACTCAGCCTGGTTTATCCAGGGGAGCTGCAGGGGACTGGTGTTCGTGGACACCGTCCAAGGGCTCAACAACCAGGGATGCATATAAGCATACCCAGCAGGCCATAGTGAGGCATTCAGGTTTCGGACATTGCCATGTCCAACCCCACCAGCTCAGCCATGGGATGAGGACTGGAGTGGAAGTACGGCCGCTATAGGAAACTGCAACTAGAGGTGGCATGTCTGTTCCGAGAAATCGAAGTCAGGGACACTGACACACGGTCAGATTTGATCCAGAGATTGGTCCAGTGGCATGCCCAGAAGGATGCAGAGAATGATGAGGACCCCGCTGAGATTGACTCAAAGGAATTAAACTGTGTGCCACATCATGGATCCAGTGACAGTTTGGAAGGACACGAGTTCCAAGCCCTGGAACTGCAAGAAACTGATCCTGTCAACACCGTGCCAGAGCAGGAAGAGGACAAGTTGGAGGTTATGGACAATCTCCCTATCCCTGTTGCTTTGGAGACTGACCAGGAAGAGGTTGATGTGGGATTTGTGAGCAGCTTCCCCACACCTGTTGTTTCAGGGGCTAACCAGGAGGAGGTTGAAGTGGGGCTCATGGATGACCCCCCCACATCTGTTGTTTTGCAAGCTGACCCAGGACAAGGACTATCCAGCCAGTGTGTCACAGCCATCACCATCATCCAGGAAGCCAAGCAGCACCCTGATGTGGATCTTGCTACCCCACCTTCAGAGGATAATTCATGTTCCCAGCCCCCATCATTCTTCTCTGAGCCATCAACAGTGAGTACACCTAGCCAGACTGTGGTCATTGACTGGGGGGGAATTGATAACCAGAAGTTTATGGGAGCCCAACTCCTGAATCCCATTTTACTGCTTGTCCACAATATGTCTGCCCATCCTGGGGGAGGTAATCTGGGGGAGGTGTATAGATGGAAGCCTCGATTGCTGTCTTCTCCATTAAAAAAGACAATGCCGCCCAGAGGAGAAGGATGACCAGAGACTGATCACATCTGACTGCCCTGTCTGGCTACATAAGAAGGGGGAGGTATGTGACGAAATGGACCCCTTCAATGTAGGACATATGATGATTTCTTATGTAACCAGACATATCATATTGTATATAGGTTTGTAAACTTGTATTGGCCAAGGAGAATTTCCTACAGTATTTTCATAGATTACTTTAAGTTTAGCATGGTAATGTAATTATCTAACTTGTTTGTCATAGCAGGCCAGAGAACTTAATTATGCTAATCGTCCATTGTCTATTACCCTGTGAATGTTGATTGAGGCTCCAGCCACTATTGTGTTAATGTCATGGTTTGCAGACTGATTGTCTCATACTCACATTCCATTGTATCACTGCTAGGTGCTATATCAATCAGCATTTGGATTGCAATAGTACTAAAATATGTTAAATGAGGATTGGAGTTCAGCCAATGAAAAGACTGTGTTATTGCACCAATCATGACGTCCCCAATATCCTACAATGAGGGCTGAGGGTATATAAGGAGGACTGTTCACTTTGACCAGCAGTTTGGAGTTATATTCTGTCTAGTGGCCTCAGTCTAGGGATTTTCGGTCCCGGCTAGAGGTCACTGGATTGGATACAGGCAGCTAATCTAGGGTCTTCGGATCCGGTTAGCGAGCCATAACCCCAGGCCTAGGCATTTCGGTGCCGACCAAGGGGATCAGAACACGGACTAAGGAACCACAAGGACTTCAGTATCGGATTATCGGATTCGGCTGTGATAAAGACTGCACAAGATACATAAGGATAAGGAAGCAACCCAGGTTGGGACGATACAGTCACCTGGCTACAGACTTTGCCGTGCTACATTCTAATCCCTGGTGAGCCAGCGGAAGGGTGAGACTCTGTTGCCTGTTACATTTATTTGCTGTGCTTGGTTATGCGTTATATGCTGTTAACTGTTTGGGGATCCAATAAAGCCTTGATATTGTGATTCCCTGACCCTGTGTTGTCTGAGTAGTGTTCCGCCCACGGTTAAGGAGCTCGGGCGTTCAGCTGGGGATGAGCCCTGGTCCACGCTGTCTTTGTAAAGGCGGCTGGGCCTGCGGACGAGAGCACCCACTGACCCCCGGGTCTCCACAAGTAGAACCAACCCAAGATTCTTCAGATGAAGATTGGAACTATCATCGCCAAGTACAGTACAAAAGAGTTCAAGAAAGTGTTGAGAGGAACTTAGACCACAGCAGAAGCAAGCAAGAACATGACTTCAACAAACATGCCTCAGCGGAACCCTTAATACCAGGTGAACTAGTTCTCAAAAGAAAAAGAAAAACAAACAAACTAGATGACCATTGGGAATCAGAACCCTACACAGTTATGCAATCCAATTTTGACAATTCAAAGACTTGCGTAATAAGTAAAGATGGAGGAAGAACAACTGCAACAGTACCAAGAGATCATCTAAAGAAATGCCCTGATCAATTGAAACCCCAACAAATAACTTACCCTTCATCAACAGTCGAAGAACCACAAGAAAAAGTAATTCATACTGAAATTGGAGATTTACCAGCAGACTGGCCTCAGTACAATTGAGCAGTTATAATACCAGTCATTTCATTCTATCAACCTATGGAAAATCAGGTCCCTATTCAACCTGTAGAAGAACCAGAACCAATACCAGAACCAGGAAGACCAGAAGAACCCATTCAATTGCAAGAAGTGCAGCCTGTTGTACCGGAACCACAGATTCCTACAATCGGTGAACCTGCTAGTCTTACAGTAAGACCAAGAATTCACAGACAGCTACCCGCATTACCACCTCAAAGAGAAATCAGTACACATGCAACACCTAGTCCACGTAGGTCATGTCGTAGTACCCAAGGACAGGCCCCATCTAGATATGGAGAGTGGGTGTAAAATGTAAAGTACCATAGTATCTATTAACCCAATGTAAATAAGTGACTTTAGTCCGCAAGTGTGAATAGTAGTGTATAGAAGGGTGGAGGAACTGGGCACAGCCCCAAGCATATTAAGTTGGGAATAGAAAGTGCCAGGAGTAGAGAAAGAAGGTAAGACCCGGGCTCCTAAACAGAGACACCCATAGGGAATTTGTGTAAGGTATAAAGTGTGTTAACCCGTAAATGTGTTGAAAACCATCAGAGACTTTACTGCTGGACTTTACCTCTTCCCATTTATTTGAACCCGGACTATGGTCACAGGACTAGCGTGACTAAAATTGATTTTTCCTCCTTTTCCCCAGCCTGCGGCAGGTGGACTAGTGCCGTAAGGACTGCTTTTCCATATTTTCCTTCTTTTTCAGTGATTTTTGTATATTGTCAGTTTAAGACTCTGTAAATACCTGTTATTAAATGTATAAATGTGTGAAGTGTAACAAAAACTTTTGCTCACCCCAGGAGGACTGTGGTTAACTAGGGGGGGGATGTGGCACCCTGTGCCAGGTCACCACAGACTCCCTTGGGACATGGAGGGATATTACGCAGCGAGTAATCCACCAACACACAACGCCCTTTCACCCCAGGCCTGTAGGGGAGACCAACTGGTTGCCTTAAGCCAGTTCCCCCTATAAATACGGGTTCTGGAGGGAAAACATCAGAGTGTGCAGTCACTACAGAACTGTGAAGAGCTGAGTGAGCTGAGCTGGTACTGGAGCCGTGCTAGGCCCATACCAGTATCCACCTGAGACAGTGGTAGACCCGCAGAGTAGGGGTCGCGGGCAGAGGAGAGAAATGTTCTACAAGAAGGGGGCAGAGGAGTCATACCGACTCATCCCAACAGAGTTTCGGTCACTGGGTCTGAGCTACAGGGAAACAGAGAATAGGCCCTGCAGAGAAACCAGCACTAGAAGGAGGTTTAGCTTCCAGGACACCCGAAGCACCACCAAATGAGAGCCCGGAGTCTAGGCCAGACAGGAAGTCCCATTGAAGTGCCCTCAGTTCAGCAAACCCGGGTGTGGAAAATCACACAGAAAGAGAAGTAACAGTCTGGTCGGGTTCCAAGGCGGCCAGACTCTGACAGAATAACTGAAACAAGGAGGCCTACAACCCTACTCGCTGTGGAAATCCTGAAGTGTTTCCCTCACCTCCGGACGAGCGTACCCATACAGAACACCAGTAAAGGTACCAAAAGACTTTTATGTGTGTGTGTCCCTCCTTCCATCTGCACCACACGGACTGTGCTACCCTATTACCCTCACTACAACTTACAGCCCCGGGGACCCCCGCTCGTCCTGTAGGGAGTGGTTCCACCTTGCTGCCGCCCATCACCCCAGAGGCCCAAGTAGCGCCAGTGCCATCACCGGAAGCCTACAGGTGGCGTCACGACAGACATTCCTATCATTTTCCCCTACATCCCTCTTTTACCTGCATCCCCCGGGCCCACGGCCTCAGTTACCGCTACCCGTGACTTCCCCCAGAGACCGTGCCTGAGTGATCCGAGTACCCCCAGGGCCTGGGCTGGAAACACATGTCCCCTTTTGCTGGCACACATTCCCTGTGGCTGGCACACATTCCCTGTGGCTGGCACACATCCCCTGTGGCTGGCACATGTCCCCCTTGGCTGGCACACATCCCCCATGGCTGGCACACATCCTCCATGGCTGGCACACATCCCCTGTGGGCTGGCACACGTCCCCTGTGGCTGGCACACTCCCCTGTGGCTGGCACATGTCCCCTGTGGCTTGCACACGTCCCCTGTGGCTGGGACATGTCCCCTGAGGCTTGCACATGTCCCCTGTGGCTGGCACATGTCCCCTGTGGCAGGCACACGTCCCCCCTGTCCTGGCTATGGCCCCCATGCGCTTTACTCACCCTCCTTCAGCGCTCTCCTCAGAGTCTCTCTCCTGCTGCTGCGCTCCTCCACTTCCTGCTTCTCAGTGCCGGTCATGTGATCAGCAGAGAGACATTATCTCTGCGTGTCCATCACAGCGGCAGCTGGGAGAACGGGGAGATAGCGGGATATGAGCGCTGGAGAAAGGTGAGTAAAGCTTTTTTATTTTAATCTGAGCAGGAGCATGGGGGGCCATATGGAACACAGGGGGGGGCATGTGCCATCACTGAGGGGGGCGCAGGCACATATAAAATGCGCTGCTCCCCCAGCCAATCACCGCGGTGCGGTTTCAGCACCACAGTGATGGACAGCGGCAATGCATATTATATGAGCGGGAGCAGGAGATCTCCCGCTGCCTCCTACAGCCTCCCCCAGCCCCCAGACAGACTCCAGAGCCCTATCACATCCCTGCAGTATAATCCAGTCTTCAGATTTTCTGGTACGCCACCGGCATGATTCACTGTCCAAGGGCCGCATGTTTGAGACCCCTGATGTAGACGGTCCACTTTTGTTCCCTGGTGTCTCATTGCTCCTTTCTGTTAACGCCTCGTTGGATGTGATAATTTAAATCTGTTTGTCTTTGAATTCCGGGTTTCTTTTCCGGGAATGTCACTCAAACATGTCACTTGTGGTCCTGCACATTGCACAGGATAGTTACACCTACATTGCCATCTTTATCATGCAAACTGCCATGCTCTGAAGGCGGCAATGGGGCAGCCGAGTGCCGGATGATGGTGGGGTTGTCCCATTTCACAGATGAACATGAAAAAACTAGGCTTCCCAGTGTCCTTTTTAAATATATGAAATAACCTGGATTTCCTGCTAATGGGAGTGCCCTTCATTCCTCCTGGATTCTCTTCTATGAACTGATCCTTCACAGCCAAAAGGCTAAGTGTGCTGCATATCCAGGACAGGGCTGCAGACCATAAGGAGAACTGAGACCAAATCTGGTCAGATGAGCCTGATATAAAGACCAGCAAAAGGTGAGCATTTATATTCCTTATAGCACTTGGAATAATAAATACGCTGCACTTAGATCTGCGCCCCTGTTTCTCTTGTTTCTCCCACCACCATAGATAATCCATAGCCTTGGATATCATCTCCTTGTAAATACATAATATTGTGAGACATGCTCAGGAGCTGTGGGAAGTCCCAGGTACTTTTCCCCTAAAGACGTATTCTGTACTTTTTTTCTGACAATATTGCAGAAGAGGTTTTTTTATGTTCAAACCTAGAAGGAAGATGTGTCGCTTCTGTAAAAAATAAGACTTGAAAAATCTCAAAAGAGGAAGAACTGTTGGGATCCGGGATCAGGAGTGTGGAGTCAGGTAAGGCGTAATACAGCCGAAGATAGCAACCTGGGGGGGACAATGGGATGGATAGCAGCAGCAGTAGTCTCTATTGTGTATTCTCTATTGTGTGTATAGCCTACAGCCATCTCCATTGTCTATGTGGCCAGCAGCCATCTCCATTGTCTATACGGCCAGCATCCATCGGCATTGTTTATACGGCCAGCAGCCATCTCCATTGTCTATACAGCCCGCAGCCATCTCTATTGTGTATTCTCTATTATGTATATGTGGCGCCCCGCAACGAGTGCGTCACAGGAGTGTATTGCATTCCAAATAGCAGCAGCAATATTCTCTGACTAAGCAATGACACAGTTAAAATTCAGAGCTCCATACCCTACATGCACATCAGCATAGAGGGCCAATAAGGTCCTGGTGGGCGGAGTGTAGAGGTAGTGTGTAGTGGAGAGAGAGAACTTCAAAAACAATGTAGGAGAACGGAGCAAAAAGAACGAGTTCTGCAACGTAGGAGAGGGGGCCTGCACAGTCCCGTGCAGCCCCCTGGCCATCACCCCCGGTTGGGCGCCATTACCCCGGTGCCTCAACAACCGGACACTGGGCAACTACACGCGGGCCCAAAATCATGCCCGTGCCCATTTACAACCGGATTACTGGTTCCGAAGCTGGGAGTCGTTTATCACTGCCATGCAAACCAGGAGTGGAGGGACCGCTTTACAGGAGCACCCCACCACCGCCGCACACACAGAGTCGTCTAGCCAGCGGAGTACCCATTAAAAGGACCCAAGGCTCCCCACAAATCCGGCCAGAATTCCCCGGTAGGGAAATTGAAGCAGCCTCCTTGTACCCGATCTGGCACCCCAAGGCGACAACGGCAACACAAACTAGTTAGAATGGAAGAACACCACGGAGCTCTGAGAAACACTGGTTATTGCTGAGTCCACCCGGTCCGTTACCCGTCAACTGTATGCCATGTATCACCTGCCCGTTACAGAGACTATCAGCGTCCGTGCCTTTCTTTGAACTGTCCATCTCCGCAGGTAGAAGGTAACTGCAGCTGCCTCACAATATCTTGTGCAGCTCCTGGCTCCGGGGACTCCCGCTCATCCTGTGGGGAGCGTTCCATCTTGCTGCATCCCATCCCCCGGAGGCCCAAGCAGCGTCGGTGGACATCACCGGAATACTCACAGGTGGCGTCACGACTTGAAACAACCTTTTTAAATGTGTTCAGCCAATATTCCTATGAATCTGGACCACAGGGCTCCACTTCGGCAGGCGCGGTTCCGTGATAGGAGGAAGAAGCTATGCCTGCCCCGTGAAGTCCCGGCTACCGGTATGGGTCTAGACATATATAGCTATTGTATATTCCGCCCACAGCAGTCTCAAGTGTGTATGCTCTGCTACATCTAAATATACACATGGCTACTGTTGGAAGGCTGGGAGCAGTATATAAGTGTAGATGTAGCACAGTTGTGTAGATGTAGCACAGTTGAGTTTGACATAGCAGAGCTGAAATGGTTTGTGTATCGTTCATAGTTTGTTATTAGAGTGCAGGTCAATCTATTGTAGTACATACAGACATCACAATGCACAAAAAATACAGCACCAGCTCTGCTACATCCTACTATATAATTGTCTAATCGCGTCTTTCTGTCTGTAACGGAAATTCGCCGTGATAGGAGGAGCGGTGACAGGAGGAGAGACGGAGGAGCGGTGACAGGAGGAGCGATGGATGAGCGGTGACAGGAGAGACGAAGGAGCGGTGACAGGAGGAGCGATGGACGAGCGGTGACAGGAGGAGAGAGACGAAGGAGCGGGGACAGGAGGAGCGGTGACAGGAGGAGAGACGGAGGAGTGGTGACAGGAGGAGAGACGGAGGAGCCAGGACAGGAGGAGCGGTGACAGCAGGAGAGATGGAGGAGTGGTGACCGGAGGAAAGGTGATAGGAGGAGAGACGGAGGAGCGGTGACAGGAGGAGAGACGGAGGAGCGGTGACAGGAGGAGAGACAGAGGAGCGGGGACAGGAGGAGCTGTGACAGGAGTTGAGACGGAGAAGCAGGGACAAGAGGAGCGGTGACAGGAGGAGAGACGGAGGAGTGGTGACAGGAGGAGCAGTGACAAGAGGAGAGACGGAGGAGTGGTGACAGGAGGAGCGGTGTAGTTCACTCATGTTGACTGAAAAAGTTCTGTCAGTCACAGTATGTAAACTACATACATATTCTAGAATACCCGATGCGTTAGAATCGGGCCACCATCTAGTATATAACAGTGAGAGTGTAACATAAAAAGGAAAAACAGTACAAAAATATAGAAAAAAGTGGACTTTTTTGCCTAATGGCAGTAGCCACGCATTGGGTAATAAAGTCCACTTTTTTCTATTTTTTATACTGTTTTACCTTTTTTTACCTTATTGTAAGGAACCATCTGGATTTCCGGTTGGGAAAGCTTTGCACATAAATTGAGGTAATTTTTGGTGCTGTTCCAATTTTTCACTATAAATATAATGTATGTTTGGGTGGAGGCAGAGCATGGGTGGAGGCGGAGCTGGGGCGGGGGCTGGGCTGAGTCTCAGGGGGACCCCCAAATTTTGGCAGTAAGGGGCCCCGAAATTCCTAGTGGCAGCCTTGGGTGAATTAGCAACAGTTCAGGGTCGCCCAGCCGCCCTGAAAGTGAAATCATCATGCCGGTAGCTCGGGACAGCGGCCGCCTGCCAGCGCAACCACACTCACCTTACAGCGGGACGCAGCAGGCGGGCATCAGCGGCTGACAGGGACTCGGGAGGCAGCAGCGTTGCTATGGCACCCGGCGGCACGCTGGGATTGGATGAGACAGGGTTCAGACAGGGTTCAGAGGCGTGTCATCTACAGCATGCTACATCAGCATGCCTCTGACTGAACCCTGTCTGAACCCTCCAGAGCAGAGCGCATTACAGACAGGGCCAGGCAGTGCCATCCATTACTGTCTCTGTTGTGTCTGTGAGAGGCTGGCGGCCACCGAGTGAGAGGAGAAGGCCAGTCTGAGTCTCCCACTCCCTGCCTGCTGCAAAGTGCAGTGCCTGCTGTTCTGTAAGTGTCCATATCCTATGCATGATATCCTAGCTGCTGTTAGTGGCCATCTGATTGAATCTGCACTGACAATGGATCAATATATCATGGGAAATGTGTATAGTAACGCACATAGGGCAGGGTACTCAGCTCTCAGGCTCGGTCTGGGATGTCCCGGGTGGATGCCCGAGGCTGTGGCCCTGGTAGTTAATGGTTAAATAAAATGAGATAAAATAAAGATATATATATAAGTTCGTGATGCCACCTGCAGTACCTGGTGATGCTCACCAGCTCCGCTACAGCCCTCTGGTGGTCGTTGGTATTGCGGCAATGATGGTGTAGTCCCCCGCAGGCGGGACTGGACCGCCGGGGCAGCGATTCTATAAGAAACAGTTTATGCAGGAAAGAATGCAGCAGAGGCGATAACGAACTTCACTGGGTACTTTACTGGAAAACTTTCAATCATCTTTACAGTCTTTCAGTGCAGTAGATGTTATTATGACAAATGCTACGGGTGCTGCAAGTGGAATTTCTGGTTGGTAGATGGATCCCTCACTGTGTGCCGTTCCAGTTCCTTTCTTTCCCCTGCCTCCCAGTGGCAGTGAAGTCTGACTTCTTAAAGACTAGTCCGACCTCCTGCTGTTCCTTGTTCTCCTCTCCCTTATACCCGTCGGGTGAACCTTCTTTTGGGCTCCTTGCAGCATCCTGCTACTCCTGGCTCCCCTCTTTCTGGGATCTTTGGGAGTCAGAGGTGTACATGAAGATACCCCTTTTCTTCGGATTGTCTGTGAGCCTTAAAGAACTCTCAGGTGCGGGCTCCAGTACCCGGTTCCTTTCCTGGGGCAAACTCTGGGTTACTCTATTCCCCACTAGAATGAACTCCTGCCTTTGAGTTCCTTTCTCTCTTTCTCTCTCCTGGGATCTCTTCTGTCTGTTCTGGGTCCCTCAGCCGAGGAGACCCTCCTTGTTCCCTCCAGGCCGGCTGCCTGGCTCCCTCCAGACTCTCCAGCTAACCAACTCACTAGTCCCCCCTAGAGGTCACTATATACCCTCCAGGGGTCCCTCCCACCTACTGATCTAGTGTGTGGGTATTAGTTCTAGGGTTCCACCTACTGGCCATAGTTCCACTTGCAGTGGAGTGACTACACCGCTTTTCTATGTGTAGTAACCCTTTTGTGGCACCTACATAGTGGGGCGCCACATATAGTGCACCCCCCTGTATATACTGCACCCTGTATCTAGTACCTGTGCATTATACATAGGTACTATATACAGGGTGCAAAATACACAAGCATTATATACATGGTCCAGTATACACATTGTATAATATTGCACCCTCTGTACATACTGAACCCTGTATATAGAACCTGAATATACTGCACCCTGTATATACTGCACCCTGTATTTAATACTTGCGTATACTGCACCTTTATATAAACTGCACCTGGTATATAGTACCTGGGTATACTGCACCCTGTTTATACACTATCCTGTATATAGTGTGCAGTATATACATGGTGTAGTATAGACAGTGTATAGTACCTGTGTATATTGCACCCAATATAAACTGCACCCTGTACATAGTACTTGTGTATACTGGACCCTGTATATCCTGCACCCTGTATATTGTTCCTGTGTATACTGCACCCTGTATATAGTACTTGTATATACTGCACCTGGTATATACTGCACCCTGTATATAGTACTTGTGTATACTGCACCCTGTATATGGTACTTGAGTATACTGCACCTGGTATCTACTGCACCCAGCTTTATCTCTGTAGTAAGTTCGGTTCTGTTCCATGTCTCTGTAGTAAGCTTGGCTCTGTTCCATATCTCTGTAGTAAGCTCAGTTCCACTCCCATATCACTGTAGTAAGCTCGGTTCTGCAGTCTTATCTCTGAAGTAAGCTTGGTTCTGCTCCCTTATCTCTGTAGTAAGTTTGGTTCTGCTCCTTTATCGCTGTAGTAAGCTCGGTTCTGTTACCTTATCTCTGTAGTAAGCTCGGTTCTGCTCCCTTATCTCTGTAGTAAGCTCAGTTCTGTTTCCTTATCTCTGTAGTAAGCTTGGTCCTGTTCCCTTATCTCTGTAGTAAGCTCAGTTCTGCTCCCTTATCTCTGTAGTAAGCTTGGTTCTGCTCTGTTATCTCTGTAGTAAGCTCAGTTCTGTTTCCTTATCTCTGCAGTAAGCTCGGTTCTGCTCCCTTATCTCTGTAGTAAGCTCAGTTCTGCTCCCTTATCTCTGTAGAAAGCTCGGTTCTTCTCCATTATCTCTGTAGTAAGCTTGGTTCTGCTCCCTTATCTCTGTAGTAAGCTCGGTTCTGTTCTCTTATCTCTGCAGTAAGCTCGGATCTGCTCCCTTATCTCTGTAGTAAGCTCGGTTCTGCTCCCTTATCTCTGTAGTAAGCTCGGTTCTGCTCTCTTATCGCTGTAGTAAGCTCAGTTCTGCTCCCTTATCTCGGTAGTAAGCTTGGTTCTGCTCCCTTATCTCTGTAGTAAGCTCGGTTCTGTTCCCTTATCTCTGTAGTAAGCTCGGTTCTGTTCCCATATCTCTGTAGTAAGCTCGGTTCTGCTCTCTTATCGCTGTAGTAAGCTCGGTTCTGCTCCCTTATCTCTGTAGTAAGCTCGGTTCTGTTCCCTTATCTCTGTAGTAAGCTCAGTTCTACTCTCTTATCTCTGTGGTAAGCTTGTTTCTGCTCTCTTATCTCTGTAGTAAGCTCGGTTCTGCTCTCTTATCGCTGTAGTAAGCTCGGTTCTGCTCCCTTATCTCTGTAGTAAGCTCGGTTCTGTTCCCTTATCTCTGTAGTAAGCTCTGTTCTGCTCCCTTATCTCTGTAGTAAGCTCGGTTCTGCTCCCTTATATCGGTAGTAAGCTTGGTTCTGCTCCCTTATCTCTGTAGTAAGCTCGGTTCTGTTCCCTTATCTCTGTAGTAAGCTCTGTTCTGCTCCCTTATGTCTGTAGTAAGCTCGGTTCTGTTCCCTTATCTCTGTAGTAAGCTCTGTTCTGCTCCCTTATCTCTGTAGTAAGCTCTGTCCTGCTCCCTTATGTCCGTAGTAAGCTTAGTTCTGCTCTCTTATCTCTATAGTAAGCTCGGTTCTGTTCCCTTATCTATGTAGTAAGCTCGGTTCTGCTCTCTTATCGCTGTAGTAAGCTCGGTTCTGCTCTCTTATCGCTGTAGTAAGCTCGGTTCTGCTCCCTTATCTCGGTAGTAAGCTTGGTTCTGCTCCCTTATCTCTGTAGTAAGCTCGGTTCTGTTCCCTTATCTCTGTAGTAAGCTCGGTTCTGTTCCCATATCTCTGTAGTAAGCTTGGTTCTGCTCTCTTATCGCTGTAGTAAGCTCGGTTCTGCTCCCTTATCTCTGTAGTAAGCTCGGTTCTGTTCCCTTATCTCTGTAGTAAGCTCTGTTCTGCTCCCTTATCTCTGTAGTAAGCTCGGTTCTGCTCCCTTATCTCGGTAGTAAGCTTGGTTCTGCTCCCTTATCTCTGTAGTAAGCTCGGTTCTGTTCCCTTATCTCTGTAGTAAGCTCTGTTCTGCTCCCTTATCTCTGTAGTAAGCTCTGTCCTGCTCCCTTATGTCCGTAGTAAGCTTAGTTCTGCTCTCTTATCTCTATAGTAAGCTCGGTTCTGTTCCCTTATCTATGTAGTAAGATTGGTTCTGCTCCCTTATCTCGGTAGTAAGCTTGGTTCTGCTCCCTTATCTCTGTAGTAAGCTCGGTTCTGTTCCCTTATCTCTGTAGTAAGCTCTGTTCTGCTCCCTTATGTCTGTAGTAAGCTCGGTTCTGTTCCCTTATCTCTGTAGTAAGCTCGGTTCTGCTCTCTTATCTCTGTAATAAGCTTGGTTCTTTACTCTTATCTCTGCAGTAAGCTTGGTTCTGCTCCCTTATCTCTGTAGTAAGCTTGTTTCTGCTCTCTTATCTCTGTAGTAAGTTCGGTTCTGCTCCCTTATCTCTGTAGTAAGCTTGGCTCTGCTCCTTAACTCTGTAGTAAGCTCGGTTCTGTTCCCTTATCTCTGTAGTAAGCTTGGTTCTGTTCTCTTATCTCTGTAATAAGCTTGGTTCTGCTCCCTTATCTCTGTAGTAAGCTTGGTTCTGCTTCCTTATCTCTGTAATAAGCTTGGCTCTGCTCCCTTATCTCTGTAGTAAGCTCGGTTCTGCTCCCTTATCTCTGTAGTAAGCTCGTTTCTGCTCTCTTATCTCTGTAGTAAGTTCGGTTCTGCTCCCTTATCTCTGTAGTAAGCTTGGTTCTGCTCCATTATCTACTATATGTATCAGCCTGTTTTTAAATCCTTTTACCTCTGCTGCTTTAATGTAGCGGCCAGTGATAAACTGGCCAAAGGTGGGCCACTACCGCAACTTGCGGACCACTACCTTGTGATTGCTTCCAGGCTCAAAAGTGCCAGCCAGTGCCTAGAAGGAAGGGATGGGTGTGGACACAGTATGGTGAATAATGGGGAAATGTGTGAGAAAACAGTATTAGGAGCGAGGGGAAATGGGTGCAGAAACAGTATAGGGAGGTGGATGTATGAGGAGACAGTATGAGGGAGGGGGAATGTGTGAGGAGACCATTGAGGGGAATAGTGTGAGGAGCAGTATGGGGGATTAAAATGATTAAAATATGAGGGGGCACTGAACAGAGACCGGGTAATGTGGGGGGCGGGCAAAATAGAGAGAAAGTAGCAGAGGGGGACAGTGTAACAGCACAGCAAGGTGGAAAAGTATTCCGAGTAGGGGGAGTATTGTGGAGCCCACTGGGACGGGGTACTAAGTACCGGACCGGGGTTGCACTGGGGATGATCACGGCGGTCTTGGTCCGGACCGTGTCCTGAGCCCACAAGTAAAGGGGAATATTACGTCACCCATGGGTTGTGGTCAGTGAGGGGACCACCGCTGCTGTTGTTCCCTGCCAGGAGGATGGATGATGCTGCAGCAAGATGGATGAGCCTGCCGTGGGCCGGGGCTGCTCCTGACAGGATATGAAGGTGTAGTAAAGTTCTGTATGCAGGGAATCACACACGGGAGACTAAAGCAGGGTTCACCGGATTTTACTTCACAAGTTCTTTCTCAGTACAACATTTACAGTGCAGTTCTTTTACACCAAATAACTCCGGACACTGAACCTCTGCAGCCAGGTTTCTTTCCTAAGACCCTTCACTTTCTGAAAACTTTTAGGCTTTCCTCTCCTCTGTTTTCTCCGTGGGCTGTATGAAGGCAGCTCAGTCCCTTATTTGTGGCTTCTCCCAGTGTATGGGCAGCAAGCTTGGGTCCTATGTGCTGCTCTTTCTCCAGCCCTTGTGTTGGGTGACCAGACCTGTAATCTGTGCCTCCCCGTCGGTGTGTCCGTGTATCGGTGTGTAGCTACGGACACCCAGAGCCAACTCTCTAGTCCCAGCCTAGCCTTGGGTGTCCCTACCTTGCAAGGGGTCACCGGGCTCTCTCCTACCCGTGTAACTTCTGCACTAGGAAGGGATTCTCCTCACCGTCGTTCACTGTCACTGCTGCCGTGTTCCTCGGATCTGATAGCACAGATCCGGTTTCAGTCTCTCCCCTTTCTTTTTGGCTGCAGGCTATGGAGTGGGCTTTCTCTCCAGGGAACGGTGTCTCGCACCTCCATGGAGCCTCAGCCTTCAGGGAAGTGTCTCTCTGTCTTTTCTGGTCGGCTCACTCTGGCCTACCTTTGGTCTTTGCTTCTCAGCCTACTCCAGCCTAATGACTAACTACTTCCTGTTCTCCCTTTTTATCCTAGTGCTGTCACCTGACCTACATCCCACCCACTTCCTTCTAAACCCTATCACCCTTTTCCCGCCTAGAGTCCCGGGCTCCGGGTTGGGTGTTATTTTCTGTGGGTGTGTGTGTTGAAGGTGGTTTGTGTAAAACCTGTCACTATCTGCCTGGCTGCAGTTACTACCTGTGGTCACCCTAGTCGCAGGGGCGCCACACTCCCCCGGAGTTAAACCGGCGTGTCCCCACACCGTCCAGCATGGTTCCCCCTGAAAAACATTTTATTTTATTAAACATGTAACATTAAGCAGTATTTTTCTTCCTGTTATGGAGGCACAGGTTCTTAAACGTTGCATTAACTATATACACGTAAAACACAGTATTCAGCCGGTTCATGGCTGCAAGTGCTGAGGCCTTCGAGCCCTCGGGACACCAACTTGTGGAAATGTTCTTTCTCTCCGCGCCGGCATCTTACACCACACTTTCTTTTTAACCCTTTCGGGGCACGGGTTACTCAGTTCACTGCTAAAGTCCCAAGAGTCCTGTGGCATAATAATACCGCCTCACTATGCACACCGGGTTAAGTGCAAAACTTTAAAACACACATATTAAAGGCACATTACTTTTTTCAAAAAGTATAAAAAGACTTCAAAAGTGGGCTCAAGTGTTTCAAAAAGGCCCTTCAAAAACACCAGTGTCTGCTTCAGTTCGGGTTCCGTGCACACAGTCTCAATGTGCTCCTTGGTCATAAAACCAATGGGGAGCACACTGGGTGCTCAACTATATACAAAAATGTCTATATTCCATCATCGTTCATGATATCGTTGTCTTTGCAAACATACAAGACAAACAGGGGAAAAGGCTATTCATTCATTCAGGTATGGGATGGGGTCAATAAGGAACACATCACATTCTCACTTACTCTTGCTTGTAGAAGTCTGGGTTCCTCACTCCTCCTTCCATGGTAGAACTTCTTAGGTTCTTCTGCTTGGAAACCGCTGGACAGCAAATAGCTGTATTCAGTTTGTGTTCCCGTGGTCACCATGGTTTTTCCGGTGTCGTCCGACATGATTGGCTCCGGCAATTCTTTCTGCTACGACTCCACATTATCTTCAGATCCCGTGGTAGAATCCGGGTGTTCTGTAACTTCTGAGGGCAGTGCATCCACTTGTGGATTCAGAGACAGTCTCTGTATGCGTATGCCGTACGGGCCTCGCTCTCCTTGCACAATGAGATATGACACCCATTCTCCAACTATAACGTCTCTGTCGGGTGATCTGTAGGGAGGTGTTCTTCCACATCTCTCCTGTTTATAAAGACGTCTCTATCTGTCCCGGGTTCTCTGGTGAATGCATAACCGTCCTTATGCTTTATCCTAACAATTTTTCCTTCGGGCCACGGGGATCTATTAATATCTGCATCCCGCTGGGCTATTGCTTTAGAATGTTGGGTACGGGCAATCATCTCCTGCTTCTGGGCCAGCTTCTCCGCTTCTTCCTTATCCCATCTCCGGGCACATCTCCGTAGATACTCATCTCTAGTCACTATCTCTACGGGGCCTATTCCACATGCAGAATCCCCAGGGAAGCCCATCATGTCATCGTCTTTTTCATCCTTCTCCCATCAACAACGGAGCTGTTCTCCTCTCACCTCGGTAGATGCAGGGGCCAGTATCAGAGGCTCCAGTAACTCTAGGTATCCCTCTTCCAGGGCTCCAAGTGGGTCAATCACATTACTAGTGGTCTAGGGCACAGTCTCAGGGATGGTTACATCTACCAGCTCCACCAACGGTTTCTGCTCCCTGCTCCGGGTATCATCAGGGACATGAGCCCAGCCGGGCTGTACAGTCAGGGACTGCCGGGATTGGTAACAGTCTATTTGGACCCGGGTTCGCGATTCAGTTTGAACAACTGTTAACTGTTGGGGCAATAGTCTCAGCACACCGCGCCGGGTGTCATGGACCTCCGGGTCTCGCCTGCCGCCCTCTGTCATAATGCACTAGTCACCAAATATCTTTCCCTGGCCGAGTTCCTCCACGATTGCTTCCTGTGGGCCCTCCGGGATCAACTTGGGTCTCCCAATATCAGTGCTTAGCTTGGCGTCCTCTTCTTCCATCCGGGTGTCCAGCAATGACGGCTGCACATCATGCTGTTCCTCGCCCCGCCTTTTTTGGGTGTCTTCTTCCACTCCTGCCATATTCTCATTGGCTGTTGCAATTGGAGATGGAGGCTCTTCCTTAGGATTGATGGCTGGCTTTCCTGGAGTTAAGGGGAGCCAGGGCGGGCCTTTCTTTTCCCGCTCTGGACCGGGCCGGTCCACCATAGGGGGTCTGGGCACGCCTCCTCTGCACATGGCCTCAGGCCCCTATGACCGTCATTATGCCCAGATTATGCAGAATAGTCCAACTCACGTGTTTTAGGCACACGGGGTCCGGTTCTATTGGACAGGGTCCATCCTGTTCGTGACGCCATGTTGTGGAGCCCACTGGGACGGGGTACGTGGTACCGGACCGGGGTTGCACTGGGGATGATCACGGTGGTCTTGGTCCGGACCGTGTCCCGAGCCCACAAGTAAAGGGGAATATTGCAGGGGTTGTCGTGACGCCACCAACGGGTTGTGGTCAGTGTTGGGACCACCGCTGCTGCTGTTCGCTGCCAGGTGGATGTATGGATGATGCTGCAGCAAGATGGATGGGCCCGCTGTGGGCGGGGCTGCTCCTGACAGGATATGAAGGTGTAGCAAAGTTCTGTTTGCAGGGAATCACACACGGGAGACTAAAGCAGGGTTCACCGGGTTTTACTTCACAAGTCCTTTCTCAGTACAACAGTTACAGTGCAGTTCTTTTACACCAAATAACTCCAGAGGGTCACTGAACCTCTGCAGCCAGGTTGCTTTCCTAAGACCCTTCACTTTCTCAAACCTTTCAGGCTTTCCTCTCCTCTGTATTCCCGTGGGCTGTATGAGGGCAGTTCGGTCCCTTGCTTGTGGCTTCTCCCGGTGTATGGGCAGCAAACCTGGGTCCTATGTGCTGCTGTTTCTCCAGCCCTTGTGTTGGGTGACCAGACCTGGAATCTGTGCCTCCCCGTCGGTGTGTCCGTGTACCGGCGTGTAGCTACGGTCACCCAGAGCCAACTCTCTGGTCCCAGCCTAGCCTTTGGTGTCCCTGTCTTGTAAGGGGTCACCGGGCTCTCTCCTACCCGTGTAACTTCTGCACTAGGAAAGGATTCTCCTCACCGTCGTTCACTTTCACTGCTGCCATGTTCCTCGGATCTGACAGCACGAATTCAGTTTCAGTCTTTCCATTTCCTTTTTGTCTGCAGGCTATGAAGCGGGCTTTCTCTCCAGGGAACGGTGTCTTGCAGGATTCTGCGCCTCCAGGAAGCCTCAGCCTTCAGGGAAGTGTCTCTCTGTCTTTTCTGTTCGGCTCACTCTGGCCTACAATATAGAGGGTGGCATCTATAGGGACCAAGCTTGGTAAATCAATGGGCTCCCAACAGCTGATTATAAAGATCAGGGATGAGTGGGAGTGGATACTGATTCTTTACATTAATAGAGTTAAGTTCACTATAGCCACTAGAAGATCTGAGACCACCATCTTTTTTATTAACAAAAAACAACCCAGCGACCACAGGTGAGCTGGATGGTCTAATAAACGATTTTTACAAACTGTCTTCTACATACTCTTTCATGGCCTGACCTTCTTGACCCGAAAGATTATAAATTTTACCTTCAGGGAGATTTGATACCAAGTCTATGGGACAATCATAATATCTCTGGGGGGTGTAATTTTTCAGATTTAGACACAGAAAAAATTCTTGAATGCACAGGGTACTGATGTAAGTTAAGCTTTAGACAGGTTCGTAGATACATTTTTACTGGCACTCAGGACTTTAGCACACAATATTAAAGTGGTGCCAGTCTATAACCCGGTAATGTTTTCATAACCACAACATGCCCCAAACCACCGCTGCCGACAGGTTTTCAAGTACAAAAAATTACATAGATTCAAAATGTGAAGCCCCAAAAAGCACGGACACTTCCTTAGTAATATACTTCACCATGACCTGGGTGAGAGGTACATCATCTATAGCAGTGACCTGTATAGGAAAGCTTAATTTTAGCAAAGGTAATTCAAGATCTTTTGCAACTATGGCATCAACAAAATTAGCTGGAGACCCACAATTGTGGTGCCCCTGCAGCCAGGCTGCCACAAAAGTAATCCTATGTGTAATATCATGCCTGGAGATAAGTGGAGGACACATTGCTGAGACCTCCAAATACACCCAACAAATCTGAACATAAGACAAGGAAGTGCTGGGTGGAACAGACCCACCTATAGGGCAGTTCTCACTTCTGGCTGGAGGGAAGAGTTAGGTAAGGGGTGGGTGGCAACTAGGAGAGCATTAGTCTGTACCGAGTCGCTTTTGAGAGGGCATGGAATGTGGAGTGAAATGCTAGGCCAAGGGCCTGGTGAGACAAATCTGCTGACAGCTGTTGAAGCTAAGCAGAAGAGCTAGCTGCAAGGCAGAGTACAAGCCCCCAACTCGATCAGGGATACTTCAGGACTGGTCATGAAGCTGGAGGTCACTGAGCTTAAATACAGTAACTAACTTTGTGGACCTTCCAGAGGGTCATGGAGCTATATAGGGTCAGAGCACCAAAGCTGTCTTTTGCAGGACTCACAGCTACTTGCCTGGCAAGGAATGGCAACCACAAACACTGAGGAGAGGAAAGTGGTAGCATAGTGTCAGAACTGGGTCAGCTAGAAAGCCATATACCCTTTCTCAGCAAGGTGGACTCCAACTATCTCTTGGCTGGCCAGGCTGTGATCCTGGTGAACATTGGACCCCAGCTGGGTTGTAATCTTCAACCACAAGTAAAGGGTAAGAATCACAAAGACTGTGTATCGTCTGATCTTTCCTGCGTCTTCCTGCACCACTACCACTCCACCTCTCCTCCTCTGTACTATCCACCATCCCATCCAGCCCTCTACACCTTCCAAGGGATCTGTGCCCTGGCTAGAGAGGGCCTAGCACCTGGCTGCCCTACCATCTCCCCTTGGAAGCCTCACTGCAGTCCCTGGCCACCTACGGTTAGTAGTCCAGCTGGCATCACTACTATTATAGCCTGTAAATATCCCCTTTTTTCATGTCCGGTCAGGGTCACGACCTCTGGGGACCACCACTGTGACTCCTAGACTGCTTGTACCCGATGGTTGAGTACTCCGGCCCTGATGCCCGTGATACAATCAACAAAGGCCTGCAGCCGCAGAGATCTTTCAAGGTAAGATAAACAAACAGGTAGTAATTTTGCAGGATCAGCGGAAAATACCTGGGTGTCTAGATGTGCATCCTCATACCCAAAACGTGACTTGTTTTGCTTGCTCCCTTGCTTTTGGAGGAAGTCAATTCTGGGCTCAGGAGAAAATAAAGGGAGGTGCCACACGTGTTTGGGTGTGAGAGGATCCAAGATGCTGAATCTGCTCCACAAGACATTAGACCAAACAGGACAGGTCTTGCACCTGATCCAGTACCATTAGGAGAGGATCAATTGAACAAGAAAAGTGAAAAAACTATTTGTTCTTCTTCTATGTGGGCCAGAAATAATGTGACGTCTGTCCAAGGTTTCAGGTAAAAGGGGAATCTCAGACAGACTAAACACAAGCCACACCATCAGGCAGAACCCAGAGAAACCCAGACACACTTTAACCCCTGTACAGGGATCTAGATTTACTGCTAGGTCAAGGGGTTGCTGCCTATAGATGGGCTGCAGTCATGAGATTGGAAAGTTGCTAAGCAGGATCAAAGCTCGGAGGTCAAAAAGGAGAAAAACAGGATCCGATAGCATAGTCAGAGAGCCGGGTCAAAACCAAGATAGCAGAAAGGTCATAAGTCTGGAGAATAGTTCAAAACAGGCAGAGGTCAAACAGGAAAAACAGCAGTAAAAGCAGGATACCAACAAGTCAACCAAAGACTATTTCTGGCAGCTTGCAGCAAAAGGCTGAAGATATAAATTGGGTGTGGTACTTCCTATTTGGCTGAAACTAGGAGATAATGACTTTGGCTTTAAGCCCATACAAACACATCCACACTGTCAAACTGAAGTACTAAAGGTACCAGCTACTCCAACCCTAGTAGAAAAGTGAAGCCTGCACTCTCCAAAAATTCTAGCAGAGACTTCTTCTCTATCACCAGCACCACCTTTGGAGTGAACATGGTGGCGCCTGGTGACAGAAACAGAAGTTGCAGGAGTAGACTCTGGTGAGGATACTTGATAGTGCAAAAGTCACATGAGCAGAGACTTCTTTCCTATCACGAGAACCACTTTTAGAGTGAACGTGGTGGTACCTGGTGACAGGAGGAGTCATCACAGAAGCAGGTTCTGTTGGGGATTTGAGAGTATCCCCCCTCTAAGAGGGGCTTCTAGACCCTTAAGACCAGGCTTGCTGGAAAACAATAGATGAATTTTCCTGATCAAGACTTTAGCATGGATATTACTTGCTGGAACCCAGGATCTCTCCTCTAGGCCGTAACCCCTCCAATATACCAGATATTGCACAGAACCTCTTACCATACGAGATTCAAGAATTTTCTGTAAATTATACTCCAAGTTACCTTTCACTAGAAGACGACAGGTAGGACTTTTGACTGGGTGAAAAAGTGAATGACATAACTTGAAGAGAGACTTATGAAATACATTGAGCAGCTTAAAGAGTGCGCCCCTGTGGAGTGGTGGCCACAGCAGAGCATAGCAGCTCGGATTGGTAAATCGGTCACTTCACACCAACACCCGACACACCTCCTAGCCCAAAACTAAGTTACTTCAAGTCTAGCAACGGGATGGCAGGAGGAGATAGATGGATGGTGGGACGGAGGACAGAACCCGGGAAGATGGTGGAGGACCTGGAGTAAAACCCAGGAACACTAAGTTAGGACACGACACAAAAAAACAACAAAGAAAACGGGAGGAGTAAAGAAAAGGACACCTAAGCAGAGACACCCAGTAGCCTAGTCAACTGTGCTGGAGACCAGATTGAGAGCACCAGGGCTTGGCGGCCGAAGTCGCCAATGGCTAGACCGGGTCCCAGGCTGAGACCGCGGGAAGACTGAAGGAGTCAAGTGAACCCGACTGACCAGGGACAGGGGTGGACTGGGCCAGGACCAAAGTGCTGACTCTGCAGATGTGGCCGGGAAGCTTTAAGCCCCAACCACAGGTACCGGCGGGTGCAGGGACTTTAAGTCCCAAAACCCAACCTCCAGTGCAGTGAAGGAAAAGCTGTCGAACTAGAGCTAATAAACCCAAGGGGGTAGTACACTGAGAGCCCGTGACAATCAGACCGTAACTCGCATGTGGAATGGAGGAAGAGTATGCCCGAGAGGTACACAGAAAGGGAGTGCTGCAGACAAGCCAGCCCAGCTGCTGAATGAGCTCGGAGCCACTGTGAGCTGATTGTAAACTGAACTGTTTGAAGCTGAAGTAAAGACCCGGTAAAGCCCAGCACTGTTGGACTCTGATTGTGTGCCTGAAGAGAGGTGACTGTGACTGTGAAGAAACAGTGGGATGCTGCCTGAAGGTACTGGAGACTTTACACTTATACTTTATTCACGGTAACCCTGGGGACCAGCCCCACCCGTAGACGGCTCATACGACAGGCCCAGATGACAGCGAGAGAGAGACTGAGGGCCCGGTTCTGAGTACCCCATGGCCCCAGTGGGCAACTCAACTTGGTGCCACGAACAGGATCTACCGATCCGATAAAACCAGGTCTAGTGTGCCAAACACTGCGCTTTTACGGGGTCCAGAGCAATGGCAGCCCTAGAGGACTGAGAACATGTGCTGGAGTGGTACCCCAGGGGTTAAGTGCCATAGAAACAACAACAACGGTTAACTCCCCACACAACACCTGACACTGCACTAGCACCTCTAGGCCAGAGTGGGGGCTATAGCAGCTTCCTAAAATATTCTGGTGTCAAGAGGAAGTAGTTAGTTCAGTTCCTGGGAGAACTGAGGAAGAGAGACTGTGGTGTAAAGGAGCTGCCTTAGGCTTCTCAACAGTCTGCTACTCGATTCCAGGCCTAACCAGGGTCTGAGGAGAGGAGTTACAAGGAATAGAGGAACACATCTGGGAGATTGAGTTACCTCCACAACTCGCCCCGGACTGGATACCGGATCCGAAACTGTGACAGACACACGCAGCACAGTAAACACTGGGATAGTGGAGGTTATAGATCTACACTGTACCTCAGTGAAGGGTCAGAAAAGCACGGAAAGACTCAAGTTGCCTAGCAAAGGGGGTACCTGTGAGGAGAGACAGGGCCAGCAGCTCAGCTAAAGCAGCAGCAGGGCCACACACACAGCGCAGAAGTGGGAAGTCAAGGATCTGGTCAGGGTGGGAGCAACCCGGCCCCGGTACAGACTCCATGGACAGTACTCTGCTTACCAACAACTGCAGTAAAGACTTGGAAAACGACAAAACTGTGAGTGTGTGATCCTTGTACTCAAGCCCTACTTTCCCTCATAAACTGCCATCGCCTCCACTATCATCCCTATCCTGCAACATCCATTGCATTGATCATACACTATTACTACCACTGCCCCGTGGAACCAAGCTCTACCCACGGAGAGCCGTTACATCACCGGCTGCCAAACATCATCCCCGGAGGTTCTGCAGCAGCGGTGGCCACCCTGACCACAATCCGTGGGTGGCGTCATGACAAACTTCCCTGTAAATATTCCCCCCATTACTTATGGAACCCGGGACACGGTCCGGACCAAGACCGCCGTGATATCCCCAGCAGTACCCCGGTCCGGTACCGAGTACCCCGTCCCTGTGGGCTCCACACTGGCAGTGGGGTGTGTCCTGGCCTCTCATCATAGACCAGGCCAACAAAGAGCGCAAAATGAAATCCACACCACTCCCATTGTCCAACAGTTGGAAGGGCGGCTCAGGAGACTGTGTAGCCTCACTTGTGGGAGTGGCAGCTGACGACGAGATTGAACTACGACTCCCACGAAGGGAGGGTGAAAAAGAAGAGACAACAACAACGAACCAAGAGGGTGGTAGAGAGAACTTGGCAATGGCAGAAGGTGAACAGGATGGGATGAATTCCCACAGTCCTTTGCGGGCAGGTCGGATACCAGGGTTGGACCTAACGTTCCTGGATGATTACCCCTCAAGTTTTCCGGAAGAAGATCCGGCGCAATCGCGCCGGTTGGATACTCTCGTCGAATCGCTGACCCATCAGATAGGAAGCTGTAACTGTGCCACGGCCAGCAGTGCCTGGGGGTTCCCGCGTAGGCGATAGAAGGCACGAATCTCCCCGATAGCCCGAGCAGGATCCAAAATCTGTTGGTGCTGAGGACGACGTAGTATTCGGACCGAGGGGGATGCGTAACATCCCGGTGTGTCGTTTAGCCCCAATGTTTCAGCAACCCGCTTCCTTCTCAGCGGGAAGCCAACCGAGCAACAAGCCACTGTGCTCCTATGCCACGTGCATCCCTGATTTCCTAATGACCCCGAAGGTTGCTGAAGTGAAGCGGTGGCTGGTCCAGGCTGAGGTGAATGCACTTGTCTGGTGGGGTCGGAGATGAAGAACGAGGCTGTCCCGTATGGGCAGACCTCAATTCCTGGGCCTGCATAATAGTTTGAACTCTGGTCGAGTGACAGAGTTAAAATTCTGTGAGTTTGGAACATTGCTTTTCTTTTGTTTGCCCCAGTTTACCCTGAATGGTTACAAAACGAACTTAGAGATCATAGACTGAGTGTGATCCGAACTTAATATGTATATAGCTAGCGCACTTTGGTGTGCACCCTATTGGTTTTATAGTAGGTTTTATTGTGAGTTTTATGATAATGAATATGTGAGCTGTGCATGTGAGGTGTATGAACATGTTGCACTGAGGAATGTTTAGCACTTGTGACTGCATCGCTTAAAAACCCACTGGCGCTTCCCAACAATCGGTCAGTTTTAGTCCCTGTCGCAGCGCCCAGGGCTTGCAATGGGTTTTTCTTGTGCTGGGTTCCCAAAGCTTCAAGAGACCACAGAAGAAAGACGATGGTGGAACTGTGAACTGTTTGAATTTTTAAATTTTTATATCCCCTGCCCATAGTAATAATAGGAAATATCTATTTGTTATCATAACGTTAAAGTCACGCGCCTCCCGTTACAGGAAGAAACAAATGTACATATGTTGACCTTCTTGTTGTTTTATTCATAAAGAAAAATGTGGGCTGATGTGTAACACCGTATCGGTGCCTGGCACGCAGACGTGCTAATCTTTGCTCTGCGAGAGTGTGGCGTCCCTGCGGAGTCGTGGCTACAGCAGAGTATAGCAACTGGCATTGATAAATCGGTCACTTTACACCAACACCTGACACACCTCCAAGCCCAAAGCTAAGTTACTTCAAGCCTAGCAATGAGATGGCGGGAGGAGATTAGGTGGAGGGTGGGACGTAGGACAGAACCCGGGAAGAAGGTAGAGAACTGGAGTAAAACCCAGGAATATTAAGTTAGGACATGACACAAAAGGACAACAAAGAAAATGGGAGGAGTAGAGAAAAGGACACCTAAGCAGGGACACCCAGTAGCTAGAGACCAGACTGAGAGCACCAGCGCCCAGAAGCTTAAGCCACTGATGGCTATACCAGGTCCCGAGGGAAGACTGAAGGAGTCAAGTGAACCCGACTGACCAGGGACATTAGTGAACTGGGCCAAAACCAGAGTGCCGCCTCTGCAGATGTGGCCGGGAAGCTTTAAGCCCCAACAACAGGTACTGGCTGGGTGCAGGGTCTTTATGTCCCGAGACCCAACCTCTGGTGCAGTGAAGGAAAAGCTGTCGAACTAGGGCTAATAAACCCAAGGGGGTAGTATACTGAGAGTCCGTGACAGCCAGACCGTAACTTGCACGCAGAATGGAGGAAGAATATGCCCGAGAGGTACACAGAAAGGGAGTGTCGCAAACAAGCCATCCCAGCTGCTGAACGAGCTCAGAGCCGCTGTGAGCTGACTGTAAACTAAACTGATTGAAGCTAAAGTAAAGACCCGGTAAAGCCCAGCACTGTGTGGACTCTGATTGTGTGCCTGAAGAGAGGTGACTGTGACTGTGAATAAACAGTGAGATGCTGCCTGAAGGAGCTGGAGACTTTACACTTACACTTCATTCACGGTAGTCCTAGGGACCAGCCTTCCCCGTAGAGGGCTCATCACCTTGCTACGTTTATCATCATCCCCAGTGGTCCCGACTGCAGCGGTGGCCTCGTATAGCCACACACTACAGGTGGCGTCACAATTTATTCCATTAAAGCTGTTAACGCCTTTTATTGACCGCCCGGGACCACGGAGCCGGGTCACATCACCGTGACTACCCAGCAGGCCCAGACAATGGAGAGAGAGAGAGACTGAGGGCTCGGTCCGAGTACCCCATGGCCCCAGTGGGCGACTCAAAAGGATGGAGAAAGTTTCAAACTGAAAGCTACAGGGTAAATAACCGAAATACACTGGGCAGCATAAAGGATGGAGTAAGTTTCAAATGGAAAGCTGCAGGGTTGATAACCTTGATAATTTTGGACAAATATGGACAAATAAATCTGGGACCCAGCTTGACAGAAGGAACCTAAAGTTGAAATATTTCATGGACAACCATACTTTGTATCTATATTCAAATTGTGGACCCCTGGAACGTCTCTTATTAGCAGCTTAGGTTTGACCACCCTGTGCTCTCTTCAAGTTCTCCTTGACTTCAGACCAGATAATCTTTACTTTATCCATGAATATTTTAGTCTGTGGAGTATTCATTGATGTGATAGAGAAAGAACCAAAATGAGGATGCAGCCCAAGGCTATAGAAAAAGGGGGTTGTTTTGATTCTTAAAAAAATAAAAAAGCCCAGAAGCCAGCGCTGCCTGTGGTTAGAACGCAGTACAAAAAGTGCATATGCACATAGTAATTTCTAGCTGTACTTTAAACTGAAATTTTTAGCAAACAATTGATCAATTCTCTGAGCTGTCCCACTTTTTTTTTATTCTTGCAAATTCGGCTAATGGCAGATGATCCACCCAGTCAGACTAGTCATGCATCATGACACCAAAGATATTGCTTCAGTGTTTGATTAATACGTTCATTGGCCTCTGGGTGGTAAGAAGAAAAAAAGACAACCTAATATGGGTCTTTTTACAAAAAGCCTCCAAACTTTAGAAACAAACTGTCCCCCGATCAGAAACTATATTTTCCGGAATACCATCACAAAATGTGAGAGCCTAACATTCAATCTGCTCTCCCTGAAGTGCCTGCTCCCATTGTTTACTGAAGGGAGCTTTCAATTTATGTCAGATGGCTAATGATTGACAAATCACTCACGAGCACCAACGATACTCAACGAGTAACGAGTATTGCGAATAGCATACTAATCGTGCGAATAGCTAAAAGTAACGAATACACTCGCGCACCACTAGTTACTAGTACTTTGTAATAATCGCATATTCGTTCCGAATAGCGAGTACAATGTAAGTCAATGGAAAACGCAAGTAATTTTCTGCTGGACCCCACAAAGGGGTTTGGGAGCCTGAGAAAAAGGCTGAAATGGGTGGGAAAGTGATAAAACAGAATGGGAAGAGCCTGGAGAACATGACTTCATGCATTTCTGACTCACGTGGTTTGTGGGAATAACTTTGTTGCAGAATTACACTGTTACAGATACACAAGAACAACTACCAAACCTAACTTAAATCGCATTTAACAGGCCAAAAAGGTTCAGAAACAGTTTTTCATGCTTAATCACTTGTATACAAGGTTAAATAAACCAGAGAAACAAAAAAATATCGCTTTTAGCGTTTGTTTACATGTACTGTTCTGCCTTTTTTCCACCTTTTACAATGGGAGGGCCCTGCCTGACTTACACGTTTTGTAGGTCCCTCTGTTATACATCATTTTTAGTTAGCTACGGTATTTCCCAGCACTTTACAAAGCCAGCTACAACGTGCCATCACATATGTTGATGTTTGACTTCAGAGGCCTCAAGTGGTCCTGTAACATATGTTATGGAGGGACCACTCTTACTTTCACATTTGGTTGGTTCCACCCTCATTGACACTGTGATAGTGGAATGCATATTCCATAGAATTATAGCGTTGGATTTCACCCTTCTCCTCTTTCTCCTCCTCCTCGTCCTCCACCTCGATGATATTTTGCGTCTCTAAATTCAAATGTTCAGAGGGCCTGCAGTAGGCAAGAAACCTGAGTTTAGTCAGAGCCCTTATATGGCTCTGTAACATACATTTGGAAGTGCCCTTCTTTAGGAATTTCGGAAGTCCATCTTGTGTACATTTGAGAGTGCTCTCACTTATTCATATTGTAAGGCCCTCACGCTATTATTTAACTCATTAAAGGGCAGAGACTACATAGAAAAGGGCAAGATACATGGAGTAATAGAAGGTAGCAGTCAGTGCAGTCTGCAATCCTCAGGTTTGGCTGAACTCTGTGAACTGGAAAAATAATGCTGCACTTGTGGCACCCCAGGGGTTAATGTACCCCACAGTAACAACACCAAGTGTTAGCTCCCCACACAACACTCAACACTACACTAGCACCTCTACGCCAGAAGGGGGAGCTAAAGCAACTCTCCTATATACTCTGGTATGGAGAGGAAGTGAGTAGTTTGGTTCCTGGGAGGACTGATGAAGAAGGACTGTGGTGTAAAGGAGCTGCCTTAGGCTTCCCCACAGTCCACTGCTCAATTCCAGGCCTAGCCAGGGTCTGAGGAAAGGAGTTAAAAGGAAACAGAGGAACACACCTGGTTAACTGAGTTATCCTAAACTCACCCCGGAGAAGCGCAAGGAACGGATACCGGATCCGAAATTGTGCCTGCCACCAGCAGCACAGTAAACACCGGACTAGTGGAGGCTATATATCTTCACTGTACCACAGTGAAGTAACATGGTGGGGTCAGAAACACTAATACAAGACTCAAGTTGCCTAGCAGATTGGTACCTGTGAGGGGAGACAGGGCCGGCAGCTCAGCTAAATCAGCAGCAGGGCCACACACACGGCATATGACTAGGAAGCCAAGGACCCGGACAGGGTGGGAGCAACTCTGGCCCCTGTACAGACTCCGTGGACAGAGCTCTACTAAATGACACCTACAGTAAAGCCTTGGAAAACTTCAGAACCGTGAGTCTATGTAATTTTTGCGCTTGAGCCAAACTCTCCCTCACAAACTGTCATCCTCTTTATCCATTATCCTTGCCCTACATCATCCATAGACTTCCATCACTACTGCCCCGGGGACCTGGCCCTACCCGTGGAGGGCCGTTACATCAGAGGCTACCTTCCATCATCCCTGGAGGTTCTGCAGCAGCGCTGGCCACCCTGACCACATACCATGGGTGGCATCACGACTTCATCCCTGTAAATATACCCCTTCTACTTGTGGGCTCGGGACACGGTCTGGACCAAGGCCACAGTCATCCCCGGTGCTACCTGTTACTTGTTTTTCTGCCAGATAGGGTGACTGATTGTAGATTTTGATTGAATATGTATCCCTATTTCAGTCACAATGTGGCAAAGAAATTAGCCCTAGTGTTGAGTGAAGGTTGATGCAGGAAGACACCATCCCAAGGGCCTCAAATCACTAATGGTAACTAGGCTGTAGTAGGCATCCTGTGCTAGCTTGTCCACTGCACAATGTACATAGGGTTTGTAAATGTTAGCCCTATGGGCTGAGTTATGTTTGATTAAGGAAGGAAACAGGTTTTTATGTGAACGGGGGTAACGTTAACAGCAGTAGCATGAATTAACATTTTTGTTGAATTTAGGTTGGCTTGCTGTCACCTGGAGGGATTACAAACTGTGGAGATATCCAGTCCTTGTTGAATTCTATCAGAGTAATTCTGTCTGCGCTTATCAGTGTTGATTGACCCAGCGAAACTGAAAACATGCTCTGACATCACACTAGCGGCCAGGCAGGTCAGCATGCCCAAGGCATATAAGGAGAGGTCGGGCCAAGTGTTCAGTTAGATACCCAATAATTAAAGGGAACTGAAGCATCAGAAAGGATGCACGTGTGGCGCCCCGCAACGAGTGCGTCACAAGAGGGTATTGCAGACATAAATGCAGCCGCAATATTCTCTGACACAGCAGTGATCTGGTTAATTTAGAAATCCAACCCTACATGCATCACCTAGAACAGAGGGCCAATCCTAGGTCCTGGTGGGCGGAGTGCTAGGGTAGTGTGTAGGAGAACTGACACAAGAATCTAGAGCAGAACCTAGAACTGAACCTAGAACAAGGTCGTGGACTAGAACTTGGAGAGGAGCGGGGCTCCGCACCCCGTGTAGCCCCCGGGCCATCACCGGTCGGGTGTCAGCACCTGAGGCCTTACCAACCGGGATTGGGCATTATTCACACGGGTTTCCAAAAGACTCCCGTGCCCACAACTCACAGCCGGTTCCCTGGTACCGAAGCTGGCAGCAGTTCACCTCTGCTACGCGAACCAGAAGAGTGGAGGAGCAGCTTCACAGGAGCACCCCACCACCAGCCAACTTCCAGTCGTCTAATGAGCGGTGTACCCACTGAGGGATCCAAGGCTCCCCAAAACATCCAGAACGTACATCATGGATAGGGCATTGAAGCAGCCTCCCCGTACCCGATCTGGTATTCCTGGGCGACACTGGCAACCACTTAGTTAGAATGGAGGAACACTTGCGGATTTCTAAGGGACACCATCACTGCTGAGTCCACCCGGTCTACTACCCGTAATCTGTATGCCATGTACTGCCTGCTGGTTACAGTAAAGACCCGTTGCAGAGACTTTCTGTGTCCGTGCTTCCTTATGAACTGTCCGTCCGCACTACAAGGTAACCGCAGCTGCCGCACAACATCTCAAGCAGCTCCAGCCTCCGGGATCACCGCTCAGCCTGTGGGGAGCGTAACATCTTGCTGCTGTCCATCCCCCGGAGGTTCCGCAGCGTCGGTAACGATTACCGAACTACTCATAGGTGGCGTCACGAATAAATTAAAAACCCCTTTAATCTGTTCCACCAAGACGTCTTCAACACTTTGATCTGCACTACACCGGGCCCCACTACCGGCAGGCGCGGCCCACCCGTGACAAGGAGGAAGGAAGCATCGCCTGTCTAAACCGGAGTCCCGGCCACGGTGAGTCACACGTATGGTTACTTAAGTACCCCTTGACCATGTTCTGCAACTTTTCCTCCTTGGCATTGTTACAAGCACAGATAGCACTTGGTGTTGTGCTAGTTTATTGAAAATTGCCTAATTTGTGCACATTTCCCCCCCCACCCCTGTTGGACCTGGTGTTCATGTCTTTCCCAATATCCCTTGGTGTTGAAAAGACCTGGTATATCTGCCACCAACATTGTCTGAGGGAGATGTTTTCAGCATCTGATCTACAACGCCCCTTTGAAGGATTCATTTGTAAAACTGTTTGGTGACCTCAAAAGTAGAGAAGGAAGTTTCTCGTTGTACCGTGGATCGAGAAGGGTAACCAACCAGTATAGGTTGTTGGATAAAATGTGTATCACGCGGGGGTCTTGCCATAGACAGTTACACATGAACTGTGCCATGTGGGCCAAGCTGGCAAAAGGCAGCTCCACCTCCTCCACCTCCTCCTCTCCAGCCCATCCAGCTTTGACAGACATGAAGCTTGGGTTGGGTGTCCTCTCTGTAGCATTAGGACTCCCCTAGGTAGCACAGAAAAACAAGTCCTCTCCCTCCTCATCTTTCTCTGCATCATCCAATGTTGCCTCAGAATATTGGCTGGGATGGGTAGTTTCACCCATTCAGAAATCTAGCTCCATACCAACATGCTAGAGACTCAAAGCTTCATCTTTGAGATTATGCAGTGATTGTTTCAAGAGACACAGATGGTTACTCTGATAATAGCTTGATCACCGCTTAAGAGTTTGGTACAGTACTCAAAGTTCTCAAGAACCTCACAAATGTCAGCAATTCACACCCACTCGACAGATGTAATGTGTGGTGGCTGACTCTCAATCTGATGGGCATGTTGAAACTGGTATTTAGCTACTGCCCTCTGATGCTCACTAAGCCTCACCAACATATGATAGGTAGAGTTTCACCACGTGGGCAGGTCGCAAATGAGTCGATGCATAGCAAATTCAAGTGCTTTATGCAGTGCTTTAAGAGCAGCAAAAGCAGTAGAAGAATGGCGTAATTGGACACTAATACATCACACCTTCTCAAGAAAATATGGCAAGTCAGGGTAAATTTTCAGAAATGTCTGAAAAACTATGTTCAGCACGTGAGCCATGCATGGCACCTGTACCAGCTTGCCGACCTTTAAAGCCACTATCAGGTTACACCCATTATCACAGACGACGAGCCCGGGTTGGAGGTGCAGCAGGGAGAGCCACTGATCGGTCTGTTGTTTTAAAGTTTGCCATAGCTCTGCTGCAGTGTGTGGTTTCTGACCTAAAGAGATAGGCTTCAGCAGAGTGTGTTGCCACCTTGACAATACTCTGCTGTACAGGTCCCAGCTTGGCAGTGATGGGGAGGGTAATTCTGCAGAGGATGAAGAGGAGGATGAGAGGAGAGAGGAAGTGGAATATGAAGAGGCAGAAACCCTGACAGAAGTTGGGCCTTCCATTCTTGGAGTGGGTAGGAAGTGTGATGTTCCCATTTGCGCCGTTGTCCCATCTTCCACCAGGTTTACCCAATGTGCCGTGACAGAAATTTATTGGCCCTGTCCACAACAACTTGTCCAGATGTCTGTTGTTAGGTGGACCTTCCTGGTTATGGCGTTGGTGAGAGCAGATTGCTTAACACATACTTGTGTAACATAGGGACAGCACACCAGGCAAAATAGTGGTGGCTCGGCACACTGTATCATGGAGCAACCACAGCCAAGAGATCACTGAAAGACTGTGTTCCCACAAGCCTAAACGGCAACATCTCTACAGCTAGCAATTTGGCAATGTGCGAGTTTAGTATTTGTGCCTGTGGGTGCGTGGCTGGTTATTTACGCTTTATTTCCAAGGTCTCAGGAATAGAGAATTGGAAGCTTCACTAGGACAAGGAAGTGGATGTGATTGATGTTTGTTGTGTGTGAGCAACCACAGCTGCTTCACAAATTGATCCGTAAAAATGAAAAAGTACTTTTTTTTTCCACAAAAATATTTTTTTTCATCATTACGGATTGATTTGTGAAGTACCTGGGGGTTCAAAGTGCTCACTATGCATATAGATTTGTTCCATGGGGAGTCTAGTTTCCAAAATGGGGTAACTTGTGGGGGAGCTCCAATGTTTAGGCACACAGGGGCTCTCCAAACATGACATGGTGTCCGCTAACAATTGAGCTCTTTCTCTATTCAAATTGTTAGCGGACACCATGTAGCGTATGGAGAGCCACTGTGTGCCTAAACATTGGAGCTCCCCCACAAGTGACCCCATTTTGAAAACTATACACCCCAAGGGACAAATCTAGATGCATCATGAGGACTCTGAATCCCCAGGTGCTTCACAAATTGATCCGAAAAAATGAAAACATTATTTTTCTTCCACAAATATCTTATTTTTTTATTGTTACGGATCAATTTGTGAAGCACCTGGGGGTTCAAAGTACTCATTAGGCATCTAGATTTGTTCCTTGGGTGGTCTAGTTTCCAAAATGGGGTCACTTGTGGGGGAGCTCCAATATTGAGGCACACAGGGGCTCTCCATACGCGACATGGTGCCGCTAACAATTCCAATTGTTAGCGGACACCATGTTGCATATGGAGAGTATGTAGTGTACGTCAGGTTGGTCTGGTGAGTCAGGTTGGTGTGTGGAACGTATAAGGAATAGAGGAACGTGGGGTCCTCTTCCTCATACAGCCTAACATGTTGATCCAGAGGAAGGCAAAAAACCTCCATGTGGCAACATAAGCTCCACATTGGGGGAAAAAATTCCTTCCCGACTCCACATATGGCAATCAGACTAGTTCCCTGGATCAACGCCCCATCAACAATCTAGTATGTATAACGGTAATGTTATACTTTTCAAAAAAGGCATCACTCATTACAAGACTAGTGTAGTGTAGATCAGGTTGGTGTTTGTGGTGTAGTGTATGTCAAGTTGATGTGTGTTTCTGCGTCAGCCTGGTGTGTGTGGTGTAGTGTATGTCAGGCAGGAGTCTGCGGGTTATGTACGATGTCTTCAGTCTATGGATGTGTGATAGACTTTGAAGCAGTCTTTCATGTACAGTCCAGGTTTGTCAGGACAGGTTTCACATTGGAAACGGGTGTCCTTTCTTATCCCCCTTTTGTAGCAGACTCGGCACTTTTTTTGTGATCTTACTATCTTAGCTGTTTGCGGCACCTCACCAGGAAAATGTTGCCCTGGTACTATGCTTGAACCTTGAGTTCTAGGGGTGCTGGGGCCCGCTTCGTCTTCTCCAAACAGGAGGGCCCTTATCACCGCCTCCTGAAACTGAAGGAAGGTGTTGGTGGTCTGGCCTGCACGTGATAGCACGTATGCATTATACAGTGCTGTTTGAACAATATGCACGGCCAGTTTTTTGTACCACACCCTGGTCTTCCTCATGGCACTGTAGGACTGGAAGACTTGATCAGAAAGATCAACTCCTCCCATGTGCTTGTTGTACCCCGGGCACAGTCGGTTTGTAGACCTGTGCTGGGGTACCTCTGGTGGTGGTTGCCGTAGTGCTGGGACCATGGATTGTGGTCAAGAAAATGACGTCCCTTTTGTCTTTGAATTTGACCACAACCATGTTGCCGCTACATTGGGCTCGGCTCTCGCCTCTTGGGAGAGGCTGCCCAATTAGCGACATAGGGAGACCCCTTGGTTTCTGCGCACAGTACCGCAAGCGGCGGTAGTTCTGGCAGAGAGGGACTGAAATAGTGTGATACTTGTATAAAAGTTATCAACATATAGATGATTACCTTTATCAAGTAGTGGGTGGATCAAGTCCCACACTATTTTTCCACTAACCCCCAGTGGACAATCTGGGGGCTGGATCCTCGAATTCTTTCCTTGGTACACTCTAAAGCTGTAAGTGTACCCTGAGGTACTCTCGCACAGCTTGTAGAGTTTTATTCCGTACCTCGCCCTCTTGCTGGGCAGGTATTGCCGGAATAGAACACTACCTTTGTAGTGGACGAGGGATTCATCCACACAAATTTCCCGTTCTGGAACATACACTTCAGCAAACTTGTTGCTGAAGTGTTCGATGACTGGCCGAATTTTGAATAGCCTATCAAAATTCGGGTCATCGCAGGGAAGGCTGTCTGCGTTGTTCCTGAAATGGAGAAACTTGTGGATGACCTCGAATCGGTTTTGGGTCATCACCATGCCAAACACTGGAGGGTGATATAAAATATCTGTACTCCAGTATTGGCGGATTTCTGGTTTCTTCACAATCCCCATGTGAAGTACCAGGCCCCAATATTTCATCATTTCTACTGAGTCCATGGGATTCCAAAATGAAAATTATGAATTTGGGTTGGCGGCCAAAAACTGTTCGGCGTAGATGTTTGTCTGCTCCACCATGAGACGGACAATGGCCTCAGAGAAATAGATTTTGAAAAAGTCTATTTCCCTGAAGTTTGCCATCTCAATTTGGATTCCTGATTGGGGAATGAAATCAGGAATCTGTGGAGTGTAGTGTTCAGGGACGGGCATCCAAACGGGAGCACTAGTGCTAGGTTGGGAGTGACTAGCACCAGGTTGGGGGTTACTCACAGATGGCTGTGGGTCTTCCTCATGGCCTCCGGCTCCTCTTCTCTATGCTCCGGCTCCTCATCTTCATGCTCTGGTTCCTCTTCCCAGGGCTCTTCTCCCTCTGGCTCCGGACGAGGTCTTGTCCTCCGACGTCTTCTTGGTGGCGACTCGGTGTCACTGGAGGAGAAAGATTCGGAGGAATAGAGGAACGTGGGGTCCTCTTCCTCACAATCGGCTTCGGAGGCAACAAAATCATATGCCTCCTCAGCCGTGTACACCCTTTCTGACCGTGTTGAGCGGGATCGGCAGGACATTTTGTGTGCTTTGTGCGTGTGTACAAAAAATAAAATTTTATTATAGTGTGTGTGTACGTGTGTATGTGCAAGTGATTGGTGTAACTTTCAAGCGGGGGCTGTCATGTGCAAGGGAATTATGGCAGGGGCTGTCTGGTGCGGGCGGTATAAGACGGGGGCTGCCTGGTGCGGGGGCTGTCTACAGCAGGAGCGGGGGCGACGGCGGCAGAGAGCGGGGGAGGAGGTTCTGCTGCAACGGCGCTGCAGTAAAAGGAGCGGGGGCAGCTAGATCCTGTGGCGGCGGTGCTACGGCAGGAGCAGGGGCGACGGCGGCAGAGAGCGGGGAAGGAGGTTCTGCTGTAACGGCGCTGCAGTAAAAGGAGCGGGGGCGGCTAGATCCTGCGGTGGCGGTGCTACGGCAGTAGCAGGGGCGACGGCGGCAGAGAGCGGGGAAGGAGGTTCTGCAGCAACGGCGCTGCAGTAAAAGGAGCGCGGGTGGCTAGATCCTGCGGTGGCGGTGCTACGGCAGGAGCAGGAGCGACGGCGGCAGAGAGCGGGGAAGGAGGTTCTGCAGCAACGGCGCTGCAGTAAAAGGAGCGCGGGTGGCTAGATCCTGCAGTGGCGGTGCTACGGCAGGAGCAGGAGCGACGGCGGCAGAGAGCGGGGAAGGAGGTTCTGCTGCAACAGCGCTGCAGGAAAAGGAGCGGGGGCGGCTAGATCCTGCAGCGGCGGGGCTACGGCAGGAGCAGGGGCGACGGCGGCAGAGAGGGGGGAAGGAGGTTCTGCTGCAACGGCGCTGCAGTAAAAGGAGCGAGGGCGGCTAGATCCTGCAGCGGCGGTGCTACGGCAGGAGCAGGGGCGACGGCGGCAGAGGAGGTTCTGCAGCAACGGCGCTGCAGTAAAAGGAGCGGGGGTGGCTAGATCCTGCAGCGGCGGTGGTGCCGCAGCAGAAGAAGCGGGGACGGCGGCGATGTTCTGTAGAGCAAGAGGTGGGGGGTAACCGGCAGTAGAGGGGGAGCCGCAGGTAGGGGACAGAGATGGGGTGGTGAGGTTCTACAGCAGCAGCAGTGGTGCTGCTGCTCAGAACAAGCGGTGGGGGGTCAGCGGGCAGTAGAGGAGAGACGCAGGTAGGAGACAGAGATGGGGGCAGTAGGAGCGGTGAGGTTCTGCAGCAGCAGCAGAACAAGTGGTTGGGGGGGGGTCTGGGCAGTAGATGTGGGCTGAGAATCAGGCAGGGGACAGAGATAGGTTGGTGAGGTTCTGCAGCAGCTGCACAGAACAAGCGGTGTTGCTGCTGCAGATCAAGTGGTTGGGGGGGCAGAGATGGGGTGGTGAGGTTCTGCAGCAGCTGCACAGAACAAGCGGTGGTGCTGCTGCAGAACAAGTGGTTGGGGGGGACAGAGATGGGGAGGTGAGGTTCTGCAGCAGCTGCACAGAACAAGCGGTGGTGCTGCTGCAGAACAAGTGGTCGGGGGGGGACAGCGATGGGGAGGTGAGGTTCTGCAGCAGCTGCTGCTGCAGAACAGCGATTGGCGGGGGGAGAGGGTTACGGGGGGGGAGAGGTTCTGCAACAGCAGCTGCGGTAGTGCTGCTGCCGCAGAACAATCGGCGGTGGCAGGGGCGGCGGTGGCGGCGGCGGCGATCAGGGGGTTAAATCTTTATTTTTACCGGCGGCGAGCAGTCAGGGGCGGCAGTAGCAGGGGCTCTTCCCTCTTCAGCCTCCTCGGACAAGATGAGGCTGAGGAGGGAGGGCATAGACAGGTCACATCGCCCCTCCAGATGTCATTGGACAGCAAGCGTCACATGGACGCTTGCACCAATGAGATCGGGGATGGGGGGGCCGGTGAGCGGGGAGCCACCCTCCCAGGGGTCATCTACAGGTCCCTGGCTACGTGCAGCTCCGGTGTTTTTTTTCTAAACAAAACACCGGAGCTGTACCAGCGCAAAACTGCCAGGACGTTGTACAATGTCCTGTGTCGGTAACGGGCCGAAACACAGGACGTTGTACAACGTCCTATGTCGGGAAGGGGTTAAGTGTGATAATGTGCACAGCAGAACCACTAGTGAGTAAAATGGCCTGGTGCAAGCTTTGTAGCAGGCAGTAGGAAATGTTTGGACTACTGATTTCCGTTGGGCAATAACCAACTTTTTAGGTGTGGTAATATGGAGAGCAGAAGCACCAGCAGGTAAAATAACCTGGTGCAAGCTTTGTGGCAGCCAGTAGGAAATGTTTGGACTACTGCTTTGCGTTGGGCAATAACCGCCTTTTTAAGTGTGGTAATGTGGACAGCAGAAGCACCAGCGGGTAATATGGCCTGGTGAGAGCTTTGTATCAGGCAGTAGGAAATGTTTGGACTACTGCTTTGCGTTGGGCAATAACCGCCTTTTTAGGTGTGGTAATGTGGAAAGCAGAAGTACCAGTTGGGAAAATGGCCTGGTGCAAGCTTTGTAGCAGGCAGTAGGAAATATTTGGACTACTGCTTTCCATTGGGCAAAAACTGCCTTTTTGTAATGTGGACAGCAGAAGGCAAGCTGCATGTCCCTCCAGAAACAGCGGGGGAAAATGACTTTCTTGTGTGTCTTCAGCTCTGAAAAGAGCTATTTTTGGGGGCTGATATGGAGCTTTTAAGTGTGGCGCTCTGCCACTACAGGTAGCCACAGAACCACCTAAAGCATGGGAGGATTTCCACAGTAGGTACTCACATACACACACCTTCCACCCCAGGCCAGTAGGGGGAGCTCCACTTGCTGCCTTTAAGCAAGATCCCCTATAAATACTGGTGCTGGGGGAGGAGTTAGGTAGTGCAGTTCCTGGGAGGACTGTGAAGACTTCCTGGTGTGTTGGAGCCATGCTAGGCCCGAGCCAGTACACTAGCCTAGCCAGTGTGAGGGCCTGAGAGTGAGGTCGAAGGCAAGGCATAAGAAAGACAAGTAAAGGAGCAGACTGGGGGCAGAGGAGCCATACCAGCTCACCCCAAAAAGCAACTCAGACACAGGAGTCCGAGTCTGCAGGAGAGCATCAAGCCTAGCAGAAAACACCGGTTTACCGAGGAGTCTTCGGTCTCCCGGACACCCGAAATACAACCAACAGGGGAGCCAGAGACAGCAGGAGAGGAAATAGCGATAGCCCACACAAAGGTTCTCGACACTACGACACGGGTGAGAGAAAGAGAGACGCAGAGGAGGTCAGGCCTAGTTCTACACAGGTCAGGGGACTTCACCGAGGGAAAAGAGACAAGGAGGCCTTATCCAACACTCACTGTGGAACTCCAGAAGTGCCTTCCCAACCACCTGGAGTGTACTCTGGACCATGCCTGCCGTAACACCAGTAAAGGTACAGAAACGATTCTCAGTGTGTGTGTCCATTTGTCCAACCCTGAGCCTGTCCGGCCTAGAGACTGTTGCAGCGGGACAGCTGCCCAACTACCTCCCTGTGCAGATCCCGTCATCTCATCACTGCCCCAGGGATCCCGCTACGCCTGCAGGGAGCATTGTCAACTGGCTGCAATACCATTGTCTCCGGCGGTCTGACAGCGGCGCTAGTGAGATCACCAGAAACTGCGGGTGGCGTCACGAGACTTTATTACTTTCTTTTTATTATTTTTCCCCTTCTAACAAGTGACCCCCAGGGTACGGGTCTGGTCAGGCCACCAGTGACATTGCCTTACAGTAAATGTCTGGATACCGGGTCCCCAAAGACCCCTGGGTGCGTCACAAGCGACTTGTTTACACTGTCCCTGCTTGGGTATCTCTCCCTCCCTGTAGTCTGACTCTGTTCTGTGTCTTCAGTTCTCAAAAGAGCTATTACTTTGGTGGTATTATGCAGCTACTGAACAGCTCCTTTCAACTGGCCCTGCTCGAGTATCTCTCCCTACCCACTCTACAATGACAAAGTATACACTAGAAGTAGCCCTGAAAAGGGCTGTTGTGTTATGAAGAGGCCTAAACACTATCCGTAGCACTCTCTCCTAGCCAGGGGCGGATTAAGATTAGCCAGGGCCCGGGGCTGTTTTGAAGGCTAGGGCCCCCAACCCCAAGTATGTTACATTCTCCAGACCCAGTATACAGCAGGAGGCCACCCTATTGAGAAACTTGGAAGTACCATTAAGCAAAAAAAATCAAAGATGCTGTAAGACATTAACCGTCAAACCAGCAGCTCTGGGAGTCAATTATGACATCCTGCAAACAAATGCAATCTTAAAAGATCCAAAACCTGACAAGTTCAATAAATGCAATATTTGTGAAGGTGATATCAAAGAAAGGCGATGTACAATATGAGACATACTGGTAGGATGTTTTCATTGTGAGCCCCAATGGGGACAGTGTTGATGATGTATGTAAAGTGCTGTGGAGTTCATAGAGTAATATAAATGTAAAAAAATATTTCTTCATATGTCGTCACAATACCGTGATCTGAGGATCTTCTATTTCGAGGTCAGGGACTCTCTGACGCCATGTCGCTGCCTGTCTCGCTGTCTTCCTCTTTTGACACTGCAGTGCGGTGGACAAGAGAGCATTAACTGGTTAATAACAAGAAGTATGGAGTGTGTACTAACTGAGCCATACACCCTCCCCATACCATGAAGTATCGTGTGTGTGTGTACTAACTGAGCCATAAACCTCCCCATACCATGTCCAGCAGACATTGTAGGATTACTATATGGATTTTATTATTAGGGCACGGACACATTGGGTGAAACTCGGATGAGTGCAATGTGTGATTTTATCGCAGTGCAGTCGGACCAATGTTAATCAACGTCTGAAACACATTGGTGAGTGTCGGACGCTTTTTTCTCATCCAGATTCTGGATGGGAAAAAAGTCACAACATGCTGCGACAGTATGTGATTCATGTGCGAGACTCGCCAATGCAAGTCTATAAGTCCGACAAAATCATGGACCGCACACTGACAGCACACGGACCATCCGAGAGGCATCTGTTTTTTTCACTGATACATTATCATTCTTCAGCTGAGACAACTGTAAAATGTTCCTGTAAATGATTCTACAGTAATAGCTGCTGAGAAACAAAACAGATTGCACATGGATGTGATCTAAGAAAACTGTCGGACACTCGCACAGCATTTGGATGTCCCAGTGGCCAGCTACACAGACAGCCCGCCACAGCCACACACAGAGCCACAACCACACAAAAACAGTTAGCCACATAGACAGCTACACAGACGCAGAGAGCCACACAGAGAGACACAGCCACATAGACAGCCACACACATAGCCACAGCCAGCCACACACATAGCCACAGCCAGCAACATAGACAGCCATAGCCAGCCACACACAGGCACACACAGACACAGCCAGCCAAACACAGACACAGCCAGCTACACACACAATATCAGCCACACACACAATCAGCCACACACATACAGCCACACACATAGCTAGCCACAAAAACACAGCCAAAGCCAGCCAGCCAGCCTTACATACAGCCACACACATACAGCCAGCCACATAGACAGCCACACACACAGCCAAAGCCAGCCACACACAGGCACAGCTACCCACACACACAGACACAGCCAGCCACACACACAGCGAGAAATATAGACAGCCATAGTCAGCCACACACAGACATACAGCAAGCCACAAAGACAGCCACCCACACACAGTCAGCCACACACAGCCAAGCAACCCCAGCCACACACACACAGTCAGCCACTCACAGCCCCAGCCACGCACAGACATAGATAGGCACACACAGCCAGCCACAGCCACATAGCCCCAGCCACATAAAGACACAGTCAGACACACAGACAGCCACATGCAGCCACACAGCCCTAGCCACACATAGACACAGTCAGCCACACAGACACATTTTGCCACCCACAGCCAGCCACGCAGCCTCAGCCACACAGACACAGTCAGCCACAGACAGCCCTAGCAACATAGACACATAATCAGCCACAGCCACGCAGCCCCAGCCACACACAACCAGCCACAAAGCCCCAGCCACACACAGCCAGCCACATACAGCCAGCCACAAAGCCCCAGCCACACACAATCAGCCACACAGAGCACCAGCCACACAGAGCCCCAGCCACAAAGCCCCAGCCACAAAGCCCCAGCCACACAGAGCCCCAGCCACACAGAGCCCCAGACACACAGAGCCCCAGACACACAGAGCCCCAGACACATAGACAGAAAGACACACACACTCACACAAACACACACTACCCACCACCACCATCTGCTGCTGCAGCTCATCATGATCTTTATCTCTTTACACATTTTGCTGGCTCCCGTGCTGTGGAATGGAAGTTGGAACAACTTCCGGGGCCTGCAGTAGAGATGGGGAGGCGGGGCCCAGAGATTGACTGGAGATAGGAGGACCCAGGTGATGTGAAGGGCTCACGTCACACAGGTCCTCCTATCTCCAGTCAATCTCTCTGGGCCCCGCCTCCCCATCTCTACTGCAGGCCCCTCCATGCCTCCGCTTCTCCCTGGAGGGAGAGGAATGGCTGCAGTGCCGCCTCTATCTCTGACACTGTCTCCTCCACGGCGGGTCTGTTCACAGGCGGCCGGTCCCCTGGGCCCCCCAAGAAGCCTTGGGCCGGGGGCGACCGTCCCTATCGCCCCAATGTAGATCCGCCATTGCTCCTAGCCCTCTCCCTATGCTTCTCCAACGCTGGCTCCGAATGCAATACGGGCAAAATGGTGGCGGCAGGGCTTAAATAGACCCTATATTGCTGGGTGGCCAGCCAATCACAGTAATGCCACAGCCAAGATGTCTGCGGTATTACTGTGTTTGGGTAAGAAGGCCAGCATGTTTAGTGGCTACAGAGGCGGCAGCAGGGCGAGACATCCGAATATAGCGAGGCAAGTACACAAATACCCACAGAATAACGAGTAATGCGAATACCATACTATCCATGCAAATAGCGAATAGTAACAAATACACTTGCTCATCACTACCACCATCCAGTTACAAGTCTTACTTTTTGAGGATGGAAGATCAAAAATGAAGTCTATGGAGCGGTGGATCCAAAGGCTCTTAGGGTAGAAGCTGGAGAAACTCGGCGGGATGGGTTTGGGGTATCTTGGCTTGGGCACAAGTTTCACCTACAAGTACATATTCTTATGGTAGGTCACCAAAAATTCTAGGTTACCAGCCGAATAATATTGTTTATACCAGGGTGACCTGCAAGCACAGAATTATGGAACGCCTGAAGAATACAAAGTTGTAATTGGGCAGCAACGATTAGTTTTTGGCTAGGAGTAGTGTCGGGAGCTTGTTCTTATTATCTGTGGATCTCCACCACAAGATGAAAGGAGACATATGACACAATTATGCCTTCAGCTGAAATAGAGCAGGATCAGAGTCATCAGACCGAGAAGAACAATAACTTTGGTAGAGTGCATCAGCACTTATGTTCTTAAGCCCCTATCACACTAAGCAAGATCCCTAGCGAGATCGCTGCTGAGTCACAAGCTTTGTGGTAACCACCCAGCATGTCCGAGACCGCATTTCCAAACATAAGTCAACGATACGTTGTAAAAATCTGTTACTACCGCTACCATATAATTTTGTGACTAAAGAACATAACTGAGATATCATATTATTGAACATGTTCCACCCATGAGACGGGAGGAGACCGTGTTAAACGGTTAAAAGAGAGGGAAGCATTCTGGATTCTTTCTCCTCAGACATTAGAACCTAAAGGGTTGAATAGGAAATATGAGGTTACTAGCTGTGAGCCCGATGCAAATGCATCGGGATTCTAGAACGTGCGTTAATTAGATTATAGTAGCTATATTATTATTATTATTTTTTTTTTTTTTTTTATTTACATTTTTTTTGAATAACTTAATGTTATGAATATTTTATTTATTAGTTTTATTTTATTAGAATTAGTTAATGTTATGAATTTTTATATGGAATAATTTTTTTTATTATTTATTATTTTATTATTGTAATTATTTATTATTTATTATTTTTAGAATATTATTATTTTTTTTATTTTAATTGATTTTTTTTTTATTTGAGTAATTTGATTTTCTTAGAATTAGTTAATGTTATTAATCTTTTAACTAGATGGTGGCCCGATTCTAAAGAATCGGGTAGTCTAGAATCTATATATAGTTTATTTAGTAATAGGGGAGTGCTGTGAAAGTAATTGTGAGTATACGGTGGCTCAGTGGTTAGCAGTGAGTGCGGTGGCTCAGTGGTAAGCAGTGAGTGGGGTGGCTCAGTGATCAGCAGTGAGAGCGGTGGCTCAGTGGTCAGCAGTGAGTGCGGTGGCTCAGTGGTCAGCAGTGAGTGCGGTGGGCCAGTGGTCAGCAGTGAGTGCGGTGGGCCAGTGGTTAGCAGTGAGTGCGGTGGGCCAGTGGTTAGCAGTGAGTGCGGTGGCTCAGTGGTCAGCAGTGAGTGCGGTGGCTCAGTGGTCAGCAGTGAGTGCGGTGGCTCAGTGGTCAGCAGTGAGTGCGGTGGCTCAGTGGTCAGCAGTGAGTGCGGTGACTCAGTGGTCAGCAGTGAGTGCAGCACGGGCTGGAGGGGGCAGAGGAGGAGGAGGCAGAGGAGGAGAGTAGAACTGGAGGGTTAGAGAGGAGGGTCAGGGGAGAGCGGGGCAGGGAGAGCGAGGCTGGAGGCAGAGGAGAGCGGAGGCTGGAGGGCAGAGGAGAGCGGAGGCTGGAGGGCAAGAGAGCGGAGCTGGAGGGCAGAGGAGCGGAGGCTGGAGGCAGAGGAAGCGGAGGCTGGAGAAAGCGAGGCGGAGAGGCGAGGCAGAGGGAGCGAGGCGGAGAGCGGAGGCAGAGGAGAGCGAGGCGAGGAAGCGAGGCGAGGAGAGCGGAGGCTGGAGAAAGCGAGGCAGAGGAGAGCGAGGAGAGAGCGGAGCTGAGAAGAGCGGAGCGAGGAGAGCGGAGGCTGGAGAAGAGCGGAGGCTGGAGAAGAGCGGAGGCTGGAGAAGAGCGGAGGCTGGAGAAGAGCGGAGGCAGAGGAGAGCGGAGGCAGGAGGGCAGGGAGAGCGGAGGCAGGGAGAGCGGAGAGAGGGAGAGCGGAAGGAGACGGAGGCAGGGAGAGCGGAGGCGAGAGAGCGAGGCGAGGAGAGCGGAGCAGAGGAGAGCGGGAGCAGAGGAGAGCGGAGGCTGGAGGAGCGGAGGTGGAGGAGAGCGGAGGCAGAGGAGAGCGGAGGCGGAGGGGAGAGCGGAGGCGGAGCGGAGCAGGAGGCGGAGGGAGAGCGGAGGCGGGAAGAGCGGAGGCAGAGGAGAGCGGAGGCAGTGGAGAGCGGAGGCAGAGGAGAGCGGAGGCAGAGGAGAGAGGCGGAGGCAGAGGAGGAGCGGAGGCAGCAGGAGAGCGGAGGCTGGAGAGAGAGCGGAGGCAGAGGAGAGCGGAGGCTGGAGAGGCGGAGAGAGGCAGAGGAGCGGAGGCTGGAGAAGAGCGAGGCAGAGGAGAGCGGAGGCTGGAGAAGAGCGGAGGCAGAGGAGAGCGGAGTGGCAGAGGAGAGCGGAGGCAGAGGAGAGCGGAGGCTGGAGAAGAGCGGAGGCAGAGGAGAGCGGAGGCTGGAGAGAGACGCAGCTGGAGAAGAGCGGAGGCAGAGGAAGAGCGGAGGCTGGGAAGAGCAGAGCAAGGGAGAGCGGAGGCAGGGAGGGGCAGGGGAAGAGCGGAGGCAGGGGAGAGCGGAGGCAGGGAGAGCGGAGGCAGGGGAGAGCGGAGGCAGCGGGAGAGCGGAGCGGGAAGAGCGGAGGCGAGGAGAAGAGCGGAGGCAGAGGAGAGCGGAGGCAGAGGAGAGCGGAGGCAGAGGAGAGCGGGAGGAGCTGGAGGGGCGGAGGCGAGAGAGAGGGAGAGCCGGAGAAGAGCGGAGGCAGAGGAGAGCGGAGGCTGGAGAAGAGCGGAGGCTGGAGAAGAGCGGAGGCAGAGGAGAGCGGAGGCAGAGGAGAGCGGAGGCAGAGGAGAGCGGAGGCTGGAGGAGAGCGGAGGCCGGAGAAGAGCGGAGGCAGAGGAGAGCGGAGGCTGGAGAAGAGCGGAGGCTGGAGAAGAGCAGAGGCAGAGGAGAGCGGAGGCTGGAGAAGAGCGGAGGCAGAGGAGAGCGGAGGCTGGAGAAGAGCGGAGGCAGAGGAGAGCGGAGGCTGGAGAAGAGCGGAGACGGAGAAGAGCGGAGGCTGGAGAAGAGCGGAGGCTGGAGAAGAGCGGAGGCTGGAGAAGAGCGGAGGCAGAGGAGAGCGGAGGCTGGAGAAGAGCGGAGGCAGAGGAGAGCGGAGGCAGAGGAGAGCGGAGGCTGGAGAAGAGCGGAGGCAGAGGAGAGCGGAGGCTGGAGAAGAGCGGAGGCTGGAGAAGAGCGGAGGCTGGAGAAGAGCGGAGGCTGGAGAAGAGCGGAGGCTGGAGAAGAGCGGAGGCAGGGGAAAGCGGAGGCAGGGGAGAGCGGAGGCTGGAGGGCAGAGGAGAGCTGAGGCTGGAGGGCAGAGGAGAGCGGAGGCTGGAGGGCAGAGGAGAGCGGAGGCTGGAGGGCAGAGGAGAGCGGAGGCTGGAGGGCAGGGGAGAGTGGAGGCTGGAGAAGAGCGGAGGCAGAGGAGAGCGGAGGCTGGAGAAGAGCGGAGGCAGAGGAGAGCGGAGGCTGGAGGAGAGCGGAGGCTGGAGGAGAGCGGAGGCTGGAGGGCAGGGGAGAGCGGAGGCTGGAGAAGAGCGGAGGCAGAGAAGAGCGGAGGCTGGAGAAGAGCGGAGGCTGGAGAAGAGCGGAGGCAGGGGAGAGCGGAGGCAGGAGGGCAGGGGAGAGCGGAGGCAGGAGGGCAGGGGAGAGTGGAGGCAGGGGAGAGCGGAGGCAGGGGAGAGCGGAGGCAGGGGAGAGCGGAGGCTGGAGGGCAGAGGAGAGCGGAGGCTGGAGGGCAGAGGAGAGCGGAGGCTGGAGGGCAGAGGAGAGCGGAGGCTGGAGGGCAGAGGAGAGCGGAGGCTGGAGGGCAGAGGAGAGCGGAGGCTGGAGGGCAGAGGAGAGCGGAGGCTGGAGGGCAGAGGAGAGAGGAGGCTGGAGGGCAGAGGAGAGCGGAGGCTGGAGGGCAGAGGAGGGCAGAGGGCAGGGGAGAGCGGAGGCAGGGGAGAGCGGGGGCAGGGGAGAGCAGGGGCAGGGGAGAGCGGGGGCAGGGGAGAGCGGAGGCTGGAGGGCAGAGGAGAGCGGAGGCTGGAGGGCAGGGGAGAGCGGAGGCTGGAGAAGAGCGGAGGCAGAGGAGAGCGGAGGCAGAGGAGAGCGGAGGCTGGAGAAGAGCGGAGGCAGAGGAGAGGGGAGGCTGGAGAAGAGCGGAGGCAGAGGAGAGGGGAGGCTGGAGAAGAGCGGAGGCAGAGGAGAGGGGAGGCTGGAGAAGAGCGGAGGCAGAGGAGAGCGGAGGCTGGAGAAGAGCGGAGGCTGGAGAAGAGCGGAGGCTGGAGAAGAGCGGAGGCTGGAGAAGAGCGGAGGCAGAGGAGAGCGGAGGCTGGAGGGCAGAGGAGAGCGGAGGCTGGAGGGCAGGGAGAGAGCGGAGGCAGGGGAGAGCGGAGGCAGGGGAGAGCGGAGGCAGGGAGAGAGCGGGGGCAGGGGAGAGCGAGGGCAGGGGAGAGCGAGGGCAGGGGAGAGCGGAGGCTGGAGGGCAGAGGAGAGTGGAGGCTGGAGGGCAGGGGAGAGCGGAGGCTGGAGAAGAGCGGAGGCAGAGAAGAGCGGAGGCAGAGGAGAGCGGAGGCAGAGGAGAGCGGAGGCAGAGGAGAGCGGAGGCTGGAGAAGAGCGGAGGCAGAGGAGAGCGGAGGCTGGAGAAGAGCGGAGGCTGGAGAAGAGCGGAGGCTGGAGAAGAGCGGAGGCTGGAGAAGAGCGGAGACAGAGGAGAGCGGAGGCAGAGGAGAGCGGAGGCTGGAGAAAAGCGGAGGCAGAGGAGAGCGGAGGCAGAGGAGAGCGGAGGCTGGAGAAGAGCGGAGGCAGAGGAGAGCAGAGGAGAGCGGAGGCTGGAGAAGAGCGGAGGCAGAGGAGAGCGGAGGCTGGAGGAGAGCGGAGGCAGAGGAGAGCGGAGGCTGGAGAAGAGCGGAGGCAGAGGAGAGCGGAGGCTGGAGAAGAGCGGAGGCAGAGTAGAGCGGAGGCTGGAGAAGAGCGGAGGCAGAGGAGAGCGGAGGCTGGAGAAGAGCGGAGGCTGGAGAAGAGCGGAGGCTGGAGAAGAGCGGAGGCAGGGGAGAGCGGAGGCAGGAGGGCAGGGGAGAGCGTAGGCAGGGGAGAGCGTAGGCAGGGGAGAGCGTAGGCAGTGGAGAGCGTAGGCAGGGGAGAGCGTAGGCAGGGGAGAGCAGAGGCTGGAGGCCACAGGAGAGCGGAGGCTGGAGGCCACAGGAGAGCGGAGGCTGGAGACCACAGGAGAGCGGAGGTTGGAGGCCACAGGAGAGCGGAGGCTGGAGGCCACAGGAGAGCGGAGGCTGGGGGCCACAGGAGAGCGGAGGCTGGGGGGCAGAGGAGAGCGGAGGCTGGGGGGCAGAGGAGAGGGGAGACTGGGGGGCAGAGGAGAGGGGAGACTGGAGGCCAGAGGGGAGGCTGGAGGCCAGAGGAGAGCGGAGGCCAGAGGAGAGCGGAGGCCAGAGGAGAGCGGAGGACAGAGGAGAGCGGAGGACAGAGGAGAGCGGAGGCTGGAGGCCAGAGGAGAGGGGAGGGCAGAGGAGAGCGGAGGCCAGAGGAGAGCGGAGGCCAGAGGAGAGCGGAGGCCAGAGGAGAGCGGAGGCCGGAGGAGAGTGGAGGCTGGAGGGCAGGGGATAGCGGAGGCAGGGGATAGCGGAGGCAGGGGAGAGCGGAGGCAGAGGACAGCGGAGGCTGGAGGCCAGAGGACAGCGGAGGCTGGAGGCCAGAGGACAGCGGAGGCTGGAGGCCAGAGGACAGCGGAGGCTGGATGCCAGAGGACAGCGGAGGCTGGAGGCCAGAGGAGAGTGGAGGCTGGGGGGCAGAGGAGAGCGGAGGCTGGAGGCCAGAGGAGAGCGGAGGCTGGGGGGCAGAGGAGAGCGGAGGCTGGAGAAGAGCGGAGGCAGAGGACAGCGGAGGCTGGAGGCCAGAGGACAGCGGAGGCTGGAGGCCAGAGGAGAGCGGAGGCTGGAGAAGAGCGGAGGCTGGAGAAGAGCGGAGGCTGGAGAAGAGCGGAGGCTGGAGAAGAGCGGAGGCAGAGAGAGGGGAGGCTGGGGGGGGCACAGGAGAGGGGAGGCTGGGGGCACACAAAAGGGGAGGCTGGGGGGGCACAGGAGAGGGGAGGCTGGGGGGCACAGGAGAGGGGAGGCTGGGGGGCACAGGAGAGGGGAGGCTGGGGGGCACAGGAGTGGGGAGGCTGGTGGGGCAGAACACTCACCGGGCTGTCGGCGGGGCTGTGTGCGGGGCAGGTGGCGGAATGGTGGTCCCAGATGGAGGAGGAGAGTGGGCGGTGCCGGCGGAGGCCGCACACCTGAGTGTGGGCTGGGCCGGCCCGGTTCCCGGATGTGGGTGGGACTCAGGGTGCATCTAGGCACCCTGCCGCCGGAGCCGATCGGAGGGCGGGGGGGTGCTGGCGGGTCTCAGGGCCGCCGCCCCTGCAGCGTCCGCTCGGCCCCGCCGCCCTGCAGCCTACAGTGCCACAGCGTCCGTCTCTCCTGAGGGCGGCGCTGATGTTGGTGGCCCCGCCCCCTTCTGTCATGCCGCTCCCCCTGGCTGCCGCCGCTCTGGACTCAGGGCTCACACTGTCCAATGGACGGTGCGGCCCTGGGTGGGAGCACACGGCTCTGTGTGAGGGGGCGGGTGGCGGGATAGCGGCGAGCTTTAGCGCCCACTGCGAGCCGCTATGCAGGTTTGACAGCGGCTCGCGGTGAGCGCTACGCGCTCACCGCTCGTGGGTCTGGAACTTCCGTTTCCGGTCTGTGACACAGGGCAGAGACCGTCACGGAAGTTGGCCAGATTCCACAGGAAGTGGCCTTCGGGTTTTATATATAAGATTATAATTATATATATTTTTATTTTATTTATTTTTTTTTTTTATTTTGATTTATTTTAATATTTATTATTTTTATTATTTGTATATTAATTTTTTATTTTAATGAAATTTATTTGTATTAGATTATTTTTTTTTATTTGAATTAGTTAATTTAATTAAGATATTAATTTTATATATTAATTTTTTTTTTTTATTATTTTTATTTTATTATTTATTATTTATATTATTTACTATTTTTTTTTTTAGTATTTTTATTATTATTAAATTTATTTATTATTTGTTATTTTAAGTGAATTTATTTGTATTTTTAAATATTTTTATGTTATTTATTTATTTATTTTTATTGTCTTTAATGTAGTGAATTTTTCCCATTGATAAAAATGTATGAATGAGCCTTGAATGTGATTGGTTGCTGTGTATGTGAATGTGATTGGTGCATTTTGGATCCGTGGGCGGGCTTCCAGAAACTCGCGGCGGCATCTTTAATCGTCAGTGAGCGGAGCGGACCGAAGACAGAACATCCAGGACTGGAGCTCGCTGAAGGAAGAAAGAAGACCCCCGAGCCGGAGGAAGAGGATGCCTGTGCGGATGGAAGACTCGTGACCCGGCTGAAGGAAGAGGACCCTGGGCCGGATGAAGACTGGACCTGACGAATCAGATGTCATGAAGACAGGTAAGTGATCGACGGCGTTGGGGCTGTGCAAACATTGTGGGGGGGCTGTGTGGACATTGGGGGGGGGCTGTTTGGACATTGTGGGGGGTCTATTTGGACATAGTGGGGGGCTGTTTGGACATAGTGGGGGCTGTGTGGACATTGTGGGGGGGGGGCTGTTAGAACATTGGGGGCGTTGAAGTGGGGGGGCTGTTGACATTGTGGGGTTTTTGACATGGTGGGGGGCTGTTTGGACATGGTGGGGGGCTGTTTGAACATTGTGGGGGGCTGTTTAGACATTGTGGGGGGCTGTTAAGACATTGTGGGGGGCTGTTTGATTGTAGGCATTGGTGTGGGGGGTCTATTTGGACATTGTGGGGGGGTCTATTGGACATGTGGGGGGGGCTGTTTGGACATAGTGGGGGGCTTTGGACATTGTGGGGGGGCTGTTTGGACATTGTGGGGGGGCTGTTTGAACATTGTGGGGGCTGTTGGCATTGGGGCTGTTTGACATGTGGGGGGGGCTGTTGGACATGTGGGGGGTGTTGCATGGTGGGGGGGCTGTTTGACATTGTGGGGGGCTGTTTGGACATGTGTGGGGGGGGCTGTTTGGACATTGTGGGGGGTGCTGTGTGGACATTGTGGGGGGGTGGCTGTGTGGACATTGTGGGGGGGTGTGTGGACATTGTGGGGGTGGTTGTTGGACATTGTGGGGGGGCTGTGTGGACATTGTGGGGGGTCTTTGGACATTGTGGGGGGGTCTAGTTTGGACATGTGGGGGGGGGCTGTTTGGACATATGTGGGGGGGCTGTGTGGACATTGTGGGGGGGCTGTTTGGACATTGGGGGTGGGGGGGCTGTTTGGACATTGGGGGGGGCTGTTTGGACATGTGGGGGGGCTGTTTGGACATTGTGGGGGGGGGCTGTTTGGACATGGTGGGGGGGGCATGGGGGCTGTTTGGACATTGTGGGGGTGGGCTGTTGTTAGGACATTGTGGGGGGGCTGTTTGGACATTGTGGGGGGGGCTGTTTGGACATTGTGGGGGGGGTGCTGTGTGGACATTGTGGGGGGTGCTGTGTGGACATTGTGTGGGGGTGCGTGGGACATTGTAGGGGGGGGTTGTGTGGACATTGTGGGGGTTGGGGTGGGTTTGGACATTGTGGGGGGGTGCTGTTGTGGGGCGACATTGTGGGGGGTGGTGTGAGGACATTGTGGGGGGGGCTGTGTGGACATGTGTGGGGGGGGCTGTTTGGACATTGTGGGGGGGGGCTGTTTGGACATTGTGGGGGGGGCTGTGTGGACATTTGGGGGGTGTGGGGGTGAGATATTTGGGGTGTGTGTGAATACTGTTTGGGGGGTGTGTGAATACTTTTTGGGGGGGTGTGAATACTTTTTGGGGGGTGTGAAAACTTTTTGGGGGTGTGTGAATACTTTTTGGGGGGGTGTGAATACTTTTGTGGGGGTGTGAATACTTTTTGGGGGGGTGTGAATACTTTTTGCAGGGGTGTGAATACTTTTTGCGGGGGTGTGATACTTTTGGGGGTGTTGTGAATACTATTTTGGGGGGTGTGAATACTTTTTGCAGGGGTGTGAATCCTTTTAAGGGGGTGTGAATACTTTTTGGGGGGGTTGTGAATACTTTTTGGGGGTGTGGTGAATACTTATTTGCAGGGGTGTGAATACTTTTTGGGGGTGTGTGAATACTTTTTGGGGGTGTGTGAATACTTTTTGGGGGTGGTGAATACTGTTTGGGGGGTGTGAATACTTTTTGGGGGTGTGTGAATACTTTTTGGGGGTGTGTGAAACTTTTTGGGGGGTGTGTAATACTTTTTGGGGGGTGTGAATACTTTTTGGGGGTGTGTGTGATACTTTTTGCGGGGTGTGAATACTTTTTGGGGGTGTGTGAATACTTTTTGGGTGTGTGTGAATACTTTTTGGGGGTGGTGTGAATACTTTTTGCAGGGGTGTGAATCCTTTTTGGGGTGTGTGAATCCTTTTTGGGGGTGTGTGAATACTTTTTGGGGGGTGTGAATACTTTTTGGGGGTGTGAATACTTTTTGGGGGGTGTGAATACTTTTTTGGGGGGGTGTGAATACTGTTTTGGGGGTGTGAATACTTTTTGGGGGTGTGTGAATACTTTTTGGGGGATTGTGAATACTTTTTGGGGGGGGGTGGAATACTTTTTGGGGGTGTGTGAATACTTTTTGGGGGGGTGTGAATACTTTTTGGGGGGTGTGAATACTGTTTGGGGGTGTGTGAATACTTTTTGGGGGGTGTGAATACTTTTTGGGGGGTGTGAATACTTTTTGGGGTGTGTGAATACTTTTTGGGGGGTGTGAATACTTTTTGCGGGGTGGTGAATACTTTTTGGGGGGTGTGTGAATACTTTTTGGGGGGTGTGAATACTTTTTGCAGGGGTGTGAATCCTTTTAAGGGGGGTGTGAATACTTTTTGGGGGGGTGTGAATACTTTTTGGGGGTGTGTGAATACTTTTTGCAGGGGTGTGAATACTTTTTGGGGTGGGTGTGAATACTTTTTGGGGGTGTGTTGTACTTTTTTGGGGGTGTGTGAATACTGTTTGGGGGGTGTGAATACTTTTTTGGGGGGTGTTGAATACTTTTTGGGGGTGTGTGATACTTTTTGGGGGTGTGTGAAAACTTTTTGGGGGGTGTGAATACTTTTTGGGGGTGTGTGAATACTTTTTGGGGGTGTGTGATTACTTTTTGCGGGGGTGTGAATACTTTTTGGGGGTGTGTGAATACTTTTTGGGTGTGTGTGAATACTTTTTGGGTGTGTGTGAATACTTTTTGCAGGGGTGTGAATCCTTTTTGGGGGTGTGTGAATCCTTTTTGGGGGGGTGTGAATACTTTTTGGGGGTGTGTGAATACTTTTTGGGGGGGTGTGAATACTTTTTGCAGGGGTGTGAATACTTTTTTGGGGGGGTGAATACTGTTTGGGGGTGTGTGAATACTTTTTGGGGGGGTGTGAATACTTTTTGGGGGTGTGTGAATACTTTTTGGGGGTGTGTGAATACTTTTTGGGGGGGTGTGAATACTTTTTGGGGGTGTGTGAATACTTTTTGCAGGGGTGTGAATACTTTTTGGGGGGGGGTGAATACTTTTTGGGGGGGGTGTGAGGACATATTGGGTGACACAGGGCTCCTACAGATACATGGCAGATGATGCTGGACGCTGATTGGTCGCTTCTTCCCATAGAGAAACATGGCCATGTTTCTCTATGGGAAGAAGCGAGGAATCAGCGTGCAGCATCATCCGGCATGTATCTGCAGGAGCCCTTTGAGCGGACCTGAATGGAAACTGTGTCATTTGTAAAGACACAGTTTTCATTCTGGTCCGCTCAGAATCGTGGCTCAGGCAGCGACTCGCAATGGCCTCACGGCCATTGCTCGCACTGCCTGAGCGGGAACTCGCTAACTTTGTGGCCGAAAATCGAACCAGAGGCTCGGCCACAAAGTTAGCGATTTACCGCTCAGGCAGCGACTCGCAATGGCCTCGCGGCCATTGCTCGCGCTACCTGAGCGGTAAATCGCTAACTTTGTGGCTGAGCCTCTGGTTCGATTTTCGGCCAGCGACTCGCAATGGCCGCTTCGTGGCCATTGCTCGCACTCAGCCAGCGACTCGCATTGGCCGCCACGTGGCCAATGCTTCGCGAGTCGCGTGGCTGCAGGGAAGCCACGTCTTTGACGACGGAAGTTGAGCCGAATATGACGGAAGTGAGCTACGGCGATTATATATAAGGGCCCTTTCACATCAGCGTTTTTTTAAATTTGCGGCAGATGCGGTGAAAAAACCGCATCTGCCGCAACTGCCGCATAACGGTTCCACTTGCGGCACGGTTGCGGTTTTTTCCATAGGAAGTATAGGGGGACTTGCGGCAGATGCGGCAAGTGCGGTATTGCACTTGCGGCAGGTGCGGCAGAGAAAAAAACCGCAGTAAGCCGCGGTTTTTTTCTCTGCCGCACCTGCCGCAAGTGCAATACCGCACTTGCCGCATCTGCCGCAAGTCCCCCTATACTTCCTATGGAAAAAACCGCAACCGTGCCGCAAGTGGAACCGTTATGCGGCAGTTGCGGCAGATGCGGTTTTTTCACCGCATCTGCCGCAAATTTAAAAAAACGCTGATGTGAAAGGGCCCTAAGATCCTTTTAATTGTTTGTTCATCATTATATTGATTAACTTATCGTATTAGTGCAGTTTTTTATAACCTGACGTCTGGTACACTGGGTTGCCATTGTTTTGTTGTATCATTGTCCTATATATTATAATCATGCCAATGTATTTCTTGCCATTGAGCTTTGTATAATGGCTTTTTTTTTATATATACTGATTTGTACCTTAATTCATCCATTTTCTCTTTTTTACCATTACTTTTAGCCTTCTAGATGTGTCATTTTTCAAGTTTGATCCCCATACAGAGACTCCCTTGAGTCCCTTTATCAGCGCTCTGTTTTATTGATCTGCTTCCTTTCTCCTTTTGCGCATGCGCGATGTGCATTCCACGACGTGGCCACTTGTGTTCCAAATACCAGAAGCAGGCATCCGCGTCACTTCCGCACCACATGTAACAGGCGGCGGCGCGGTGACACGCCGCTCACAGCCTGATCTGATTACCTCATGGCATAGTAAGTATCGCATGGAGCAGGGGGTCCCTATGTATGGATGGGGGTCATACTTACCCACGTTGTGGCCATTTTCTTTGGCATCATGCTCGTCAGACTTTTATACTGGCCTGATGGCATCTTGTCCTTATTCATACCTGGCACATGGGAGTTTCATGTTTTTTCCTTCTAATATTCCTGACAGGCTTTCCCCAAGCTGTGAGCCCCACGCAATATTGGAAGTCTACATCAGGAAGTTTCTATGTGACTTTTGTTTCATTCCTTCAGCATTTGTTTTTTACCATATAACATTTATATTTCTTTTATACACAGACTATAAAATTTATACCAAGTGATCCTCACATCTAGGAGTGCTGTCTAATAGTGCATTATCCAGGCGTCCTTAGAGTCTAGGTTTTTGACTGCTTTACAACATACGGTAGGTATTTAATTGTACCACAGTATACTGTTCCTGGAATTTTATTCATTATTCCTTTTCTATTCTTTGACTGGTCTTTTTTCCTTATCTACTCCATATAGAGATTGAATTTACGTGGCCAACCTTTACTGTACACCAGATTGCCATTTCTTTTGTCAAAAAAGTATCTTATTTCAAGGTATATGTTTTTCTCTTTGAGGTTTAATTGATGTTTAGCATGCAGTTCTCATCTAGAAAAAAGAATACATTTATCAATTATGATTGTATCAATAGCACTTTTATTTTTCATTGATGTATAATTATTGTATTTTTTTGTATGTGGCTGAATGAAGCGAATTATTTATGTAAAAAAAAATTTTTGGACAAAGTTTTTTGTACTTTTATGTATGTTCACTGAAAATGTGTTATTAAATGTTCTCTTGTAGTCCATCAAACTGATGAAGGCCGCATGTGGCCGAAAAACGTTTTTTTGATTACTGAGACTTGATTGGGGTCCTGAAAATAAAAAATACAGCATCCAGAAGATTTTTTGCTTCCTGTATTTCTTGATATAGTGGGCTAGAGTTCTATGTATATATTGAATTCTATTTCCTCTAAGTACCCTCATTTCATTGGTGAGCCAAGCTCTCTATATATTTCATAAGTTTTGTAACGCAACAGCGATCTCACTATGTGTGACACGTAGCAGCAGCCAGGCCACTGCTGTGAGATCGCTGATCGTTACAAACCGTTCTGGACTATTTTTTGGTCATTGCGCTCCTGCTGGGCAGTGTGCATCGCTGTGTTTGACAGGGACAACGACCAACGATCTCAATACAATGCCCGAGAGTGACAGGGTCCCAACGACCACTGTATCGTTGCTGCTTCGCTAGTGAGATCTGACTGTTTGACATCTCACCAGCGATCACGTAGCGACGCACCAGTGATCCCTACCAGGTCGGATCGTTATCAGGATCGCTGGTGTGTCGCTAAGTTTGACAGGGTCTTAAGTAGCAGGTAGGCACGTCACCACAAAATTAAATCTAGAAAAGAACAAAGCCCACCTAGCTTGTCTAGAAATGAGTCTCTTAGCTGATTCAAGATACTGTAAGTCAGATTTTTGTGGTCCGCGATAACAGTGACTTTATGTTTGGCACCTTGGAGGAAGTGGCGCCATTCCTCGAAGGCCCTCTTTATTGCCAACAATTCACGATGCGTTCATTTTTCTCGGCAGAAGAAATTTTTTGTGAAAAGAAGACGCACGGAACAAATTGAGTGAGTGACAAAGTACTGGAGGGATATATGGCTAGTCCTGTGTTGAGACTCCTAAACGAGGCCTCCACAGACTCTATTTACATATTCAAAATTCCCAGGGGGCAATGTGTCTAGCAATTCACTGTGTTTGAGCACTTTAGCTGGCTGCCCGCAGTGTTTTCTTGGACTGGTTTCACTGAGATCAGTGAATACTTTGTGTTGAAAATACTTTGTGATGACACCGCTCCAACTCCAACTTCAGAAGCATGCCTCCACAATAAAAGGAAGCTGCAGATTGAATGAACCAATATTGGATCAGACGAAAAGCAATCATTTAGCTTGAAGATTTCATAGATTGCCTCTGGCTTCCAATTAACCACATTAGCCACCTTCTAAGTCATACCCGTAAGTGTTTTTGCAAACTTGGAGAAGTTTTTAATGAATCTGCGATAATAATGAGCAAATTCAAAAAAAGACTGCAGGACCTTCAGGGATTTAGGTTGCATCAACTCCTTAATGGGCTGAACTTTAGAGGGGTCCATGCAAAAGCCTTTCTTTTGGTGTATAGAAGGAGTTTAAAGTGTTTTTACTTTGCTGTGTATTTTCTCCCTCTGTCTTCCCTTCCTCATGGTGTGTTATTGCAGTGGTGAGACTAGTGTACTTGTAGGCCTGCACTCGAGCCAGGATTAGGGCAGGGCAAGCAAGGGCCTAGTCATGTGATGACGATGGGGGAAGGGCCTATATAGGGATGATAGGGAGCGCATGGTCCAGCCTCGGTGGAGCTTCAGGAGGAGACCTCTATTCCCTCTCACTATAAACAGCGCCTTTCTCCTATTCCATTCCCATTGTCCTTCTAGTTTTGCACCGCACGCTGGGTGTCCATACGCTCAACGTGACACCAGTATCTCCATTGTAGGTTCATGCAATCCAAATGTATATGTGGCTGAGCTGACATTACAATTAATATACTATGTATGTGGCACTCCTGTGGGTCCAGTTGACACAAAGGTACTGCATCTCAGGCAGAGGTGTGGTACCCCACTCCTGGGTAAGGAGGAGGCACTATCCGGTACCCACACACCCACATTCAACACCACCCCACTGCAAGCCAGGACATCTGGGCTGACCCTATTGAAGGAGGGCCCAATCTCAGGCTGGAAGCAGGAGTAGGTAGAGGGGGTGGGTGGAAAGTAGGAAAGGAGAACAGGAGGACTTTGAGGATTGAGAGGAGAACAGGACAGACATCCTGGGGACTGGAGCCACGGGAGGCCCATCCCAGGGCAGTGGAGAGTCAGAGGGAGGAGACGGGAGACAGAAGGGGTCCTAGGGGCACAAAAAGTGGAGAACCCACCTGTGTCGCTCAAATCCACGCTGACCAGAGTCGGATGGAGGACCGGGTCACAGAGGGAACTCCCCCAGACTAGTAGAGAGACAAAGCCTCAACTAGCAAAAAGGAGGCTGCTGTAGTTGTACATGCAGTAGCCACAGCCGCACACACTCGCTAAAAAGGCGGCCGCATAGGGTCTGGGGATGGAGAGGACGTCGCCTGAAAGGGCCCGAGGCTGCTGGCTCGGGACACTGTGCGCGAGGCGCAGGCCAGGAGTGCGAGAGCCAGCGCAGTGAGATGACCTGGAAAGGTACATAAAAAGGGGGTGCCGGTAAAGTGCACCCAATCTACCCGGGAGGTGGCTTGGTCACCAACCCAGAGGACTCTGCACCTGGCTGGCTGTTGTAACCTGGAGAACGGTGAGTAAAGTGTGAAGACTGCACCCTGCTGTGTTCTCAGATTATTTCCCACGTCCTCAGGCCTGCACAGTCACCATCACCACCATCCAAAAAGGTTACTACATCCACGCTGGGGCCCCGCTCCACCTGTAGGGAGCTGTACCATCTTTGCTCCCGTCACCAACTGCCCCAGTAGTCCTCAACCGCAGTGTCGGCCATCCCTTGCTGAATACCATGGGTGGCGTCATGATTCAATCCAATATAAATTATCCCTGATTTTATGACATGGCCAGGGCCACGGAGTCGGGTCACGAGCCTGTGACCTCCCCAAAGAACTGTTCAACCCGGTTCCGAGTACCCAATAGCCCCTGTGGACGTGTCATGAACTGATGTTTTTTCTGGTGCTAAATTCATGTTGGCCCAGCCTCTTAAATCTTTTGTTAACAATTTATGTGTTATACCCAGGGCCGGACTGGGACCAGAAAGCAGCCCTGGAAAACAAACCCCACCAGCCCACACACTATATCACCCATTAGCCCCGATCATTGAAGTTTGCTTTTAAAGAGAACCTGTCACTTCCATTAAGCCCCCCAGGCTATCACTACCTGCCCCTGCATCTTCCTATTACTTCTCTAACTATCCTTTCTGTGCTAAATGTGCCCTGTGTCTGCGTAATAAAAGCTTTTTATCACTCAAACGCATCATTTCCGGCACTCCGCAGGCTGGACTTCAGGCTGCACAGTACGCATGCTCTACGAAGCACATTACGTCAGCTCATCTGTGATGATATCTGTGATGAGCTAACATAATATGCTCCACAGAGCATGCGCAATGCGCAGCTCTGTGGATGAGTACTGGAAATTACAACACTCGGCGTCATACCCACCATTCTGCAGAGCGGAGCTAGCCAGGCTGGGGGCCGGGGGTGCACATTTGGATGTCAACATCACGCCCATCGGAGCATGATAGACTATACAGGAGGCGGCCATGGGACACAGAGAGAACGCCCAGGGGGTCTAGCAATGGTAGCCCCTGTTCATTATCATACTAATGAGTGAGTGATAAAAAGCTTTTATTACACAGTCACAGGGCACATTTAGCACAGAAAGGGATAGTTACATTAGTAATAGGAAGGTGCAGGGACAGGTAGTGATAGTCTGGGGGCTTTATGGAGCGGACAGATTCCCTTTAAGTTGCCGTGGCCTCATCACTTTCTTAAAGGAGTTATTTGAAGAGCCACATGTGAATGGTGCAGCAGAGTGTACAATCTACCACATCTCCATTCACATGGTGATCCACAAAGCCACATTTCTCAGGATTGTGGAGTCCCAGCAGTCAGATACACAGTGAAGGGAAAGTCATCACCTGTACAGAAAGGAAGTGATGACTCCATATTAGGGATAATCAAATTAAGCAACATTTAAATGCTGAAAATCAAAGTTCAAAACCACCTCTCTGAAAAAAGGACAGGAGAAGTGGTACTGTACAGTGTATATATACAGAATAATACAGATACTGAGGATTACACCCAGTATACAGGACAGGAGAAGTGGTACTGTACAGTGTATATATACAGAATAATACAGATACTGAGGATTACACCCAGTATACAGCACAGGAGAAGTGGTACTGTGCAGTGTATATATACAGAATAATACAGATACTGAGGATTACACCCAGTATACAGCACAGGAGAAGTGGTACTGTGCAGTGTATATATACAGAATAATACAGATACTGAGGATTACACCCAGTATACAGGACAGGAGAAGTGGTACTGTGCAGTGTATATATACAGAATAATACAGATACTGATGATTACACCCAGTATACAGGACAGGAGAAGTGGTACTGTGCAGTGTATATATACAGAATAATACAGATGCCGAGAATTACACCCAGTATACAGGACAGGAGAAGTGGTACTGTGCAGTGTATATATACAGAATAATACAGATACTGAGGATTACACCCAGTATACAGGACAGGAGAAGTGGTACTGTGCAGTGTATATATAGAGAATAATAGAGATACTGAGGATTACACCCAGTATACAGGACAGGAGAAGTGGTACTGTGCAGAGTATATATACAGAATAATACAGATACTGAGGATTACACACATATGCACATGCAGCCTGCCCTCTCACACACACACACACACACACACACGTAGCAGCCTGCCACAGCCCCCACACACATGCACCAGCCTACCCAGTCAACCACACAAATGTAGCAGCCTGATCCAGCCCCCACACACATGCAGCAGTCTGTCTCGGCCCCCCACACACACATGTAGCAGTCTGCCCCAGCCCCCACACACACGTAGCAGCCTGCCCTGGCCCCTACACACACAGCTGCTTGACCCGGCCCCCACATGCACGTAGCTGCCTGCCTCAGCCCCCACTCGCATGTAGCGCCTGCCCAGGACCCCACACGCATGTAACAGCCTGCCCCGGCCCCACACACATGCAACAGCCTGCCCTGACCACCACACACAGAAGCCAGTCCTCACACACACACACAGCAACCTGCCCTGGTCCCCACACACATGGAACAGCCTGTCCTCAAACACACACATGCAGCCTGTCCTCACACACAGACACACACACAGCGGCCTGTCCTCACACGCACTCACACATACACACACAGCGGCCTGTACTCACACACACTCACACATACACACACAGCGGCCTGTCCTCACACATACACACACAGCGGCCTGTACTCACACACACTCACACATACACACACAGCGGCCTGTACTCACACACACTCACACATACACACACAGCGGCCTGTCCTCACACATACACACACAGCGGCCTGTACTCACACACACTCACCCATACACACACAGCGGCCTGTACTCACACACACTCACACATACACACACAGCGGCCTGTCCTCACACATACACACACAGCGGCCTGTACTCACACATACACACACAGCGGCCTGTCCTCACACATACACACACAGCGGCCTGTACTCACACACACTCACACATACACACACAGCGGCCTGTACTCACACACACACATACACACACAGCGGCCTGTCCTCACACATACACACACAGCGGCCTGTACTCACACACACTCACACATACACACAACAGCGGCCTGTACTCACACACACACATACACACACAGCGGCCTGTCCTCACACATACACACACAGCGGCCTGTACTCACACACACTCACACATACACACACAGCGGCCTGTACTCACACACACTCACACATACACACACAGCGGCCTGTACTCACACACACACATACACACACACGCGGCCTGTCCTCACACATACACACACAGCGGCCTGTACTCACACACACTCACACATACACACACAGCGGCCTGTCCTCACACATACACACACAGCGGCCTGTACTCACACATACACACACAGCGGCCTGTCCTCACACACACTCACACATACACACACAGCAGCCTGTCCTCACACGCACTCACACATACACACACAGCGGCCTGTACTCACACACACTCACACATACACACACAGCGGCCTGTCCTCACACGTACACACACAGCGGCCTGTACTCACACACACTCACACATACACACACAGCGGCCTGTCCTCACACATACACACACAGCGACCTGTACTCACACATACACACACAGTGGCCTGTCCTCACACACACTCACACATACACACACAGCAGCCTGTCCTCACACGCACTCACACATACACACACAGCGGCCTGTACTCACACACACTCACACATACACACACAGCGGCCTGTCCTCACACACAGACACACATACACACACAGTGGCCTGTCTCACACACAGACACACATACACACACAGCGGCCTGTCTCACACACAAACACACATACACACACAGCGGCCTGTCTCACACACAGACACACATACACAGCAGAGTGTCTCATACACACTCATCCATGCACAACAGCCTGTCCTCACACACATACAAACAAATACACACACAACAGACTGTCCTCACACACAGACACACAAACACACACAGCGCCTGCCCTCGCACACAGACATACAAACACACAGCAGCATGTCTCACACACAGACACACAAATACACACGCAGCTGCCTGTCTTACACACACACACACAAATACACACACAGCAGTCTGCCCTGCCCCACCCCCACCCCACACATCTCAGGTCAGACAGATAAAAGTGAAAGTATCTTGCCTTAGCTTTGCTTGTTGTCCCGCACTGCAGCCCCCGGGTCCGCAGCTGAGACAGATCACAGGAGGAGTGAGGAGGCGACTCAGTCTATGACTGTGACAGTCACAGGCTGCTGACTGCTGCCTGCAGGCCAGCTCCACTGCCTGCACGCGGGCCCACTTGGTATTAGCCTGGGTGGCTGCGATCCGTTTCTTGGGCGGGAGAGCAGAATGTGTGCTCTCTCCGCCCACAAAGAATGTGCTATACAGCCTGCGCTCTCCTTAAGAGCCGCTGTCAGGGCTGCCCGCCCGCCTACTGGTGTGAGTCTGTGTGCCAAGAGGTAGCGGCCGGCGTCCTTCACCAGACCCGGCATGTCGGCGGGTGGCGGGCGGCCGCTGAAAAATCATTGAAAAGTTGGCCTGCGGCTGGAGGAGCGGGTGCTGTGGCCCCGCCCACTCCACAACCACCGGCCCATCGGGAGAAGTCCAGAATCTCCCGCCTGTCAGTCCGGGCCTGGTTATACCTAAACACTATGTGTGTATTTTAAACTAAGTTAAATCCTTATTGCATTCCCTGCTTGCGGGTAACAAACCAATACAAGACCATTGACAATCACTGCTACAGCGTTCTTTGATCGTGCCAACAGCATCATGACTGACATCTTTGCATACGTAGGGAGGAGGAGAAGATGCTTGTGTAATCCTCCATGTTTGTCAGTCAGACCTGAGCTGTAGCAGTGATCGACAGCTGTCATTGAAGAACCTGCTATGGTAGGCGTGGAGCGCAGAGAGGATTAGTGAGAAACGGGCTAGTTTTAGTTTCAATGCAATAGCACGATAAGATCACCCTCACATCAGCATTATAGCATCCAAGCATACTGAGGAAGGAAGAAAAGATGTCTCTCTTCTCCTCCTCCCTGTGCTTCCTTCATATGCTAGTTGGTCACTCACGCCACCATAAGCATGATCCCATCCTTGACAGCGGTCACTTACTAGTCCACAAGTGGCATGCCTAGACTGCAGTAAGGATTCATCACCAATTGTACACATACAGATACTTTATAATGTTTAATATAACAAGGAATCGGTAAAACCAGTATTAGTAGGCTGATAATACGCTCTAATACCTTTATGGGGTAAATCCTGCTGTCAGTCTGCATTTAAATCCATTTCATCACTGCTAAGCATTATTTTAGTTATTGTTCCCATCATGGCACCATGGCACTTTGTTTTACACAAAGTGATGTCCCGGGCAAAAACAAAAGTGGGGCCCTATATTTAGCACTCAAATGATTATATTACCAGTATTTCCATAACTTTTAATAAAACACATGACTGATACCTGGCATCCATGCACCTCAGCAGATATTTGTCGATGTAGCATCATCAGCTTATGTCACCTCCCGATGCAACAATCAATGAAGCTGGACAACCACTTTAAGTTTAAGTCAAAAGATTCACTTAAAGAGGGTTATTCGGGATTCCATTTACATGCCTCTTGTGCCCGTCACCGTTCATAGTCTTAGACTGCTCCTGTCAGCGATTTTGCCGCTTCCGCTGCTGTTGATCCCTGGCCCTGGCGGACCTGTGTCTGTTAAATACAGTGACATCATCACTCCTGATGCCAGTGCACAGTGCAGGCATCCAGGTGAATGACAGTGGGTATTTCTCATTATATTTTTTATCACTTTAAGATTGCGCTTTTTCTTTCTCATATTTTTCTTCTTTTTGATCTTTTTACTTTAGGGTTGAGTTGTTGCCTTATATGTTGTTTTACTTGTGTGACTGGTGTTGATGTGCTGAATAAATCTCATCAGTGCCCAGTCCTGTGTTGCTACCTAAGGGCTCAATCAGAAGTCTGATTTGCACGTGCAAGTGCTATCCATGTTTTTCTCAGATAGCACACTTATCTGTGATCAATCTATGGGGATATTTCCACTTACATGAAAATCGCAGAGACTTGTCCAATTTTGAGCCGACAGGTTGACCAAAATCAGCAATGCAAGTTAGTGAGCCAAAGGCCGGCCTTAGGCTGAATGGTGCCCTGTGCTGCCGCTCCACTTTCACATGTCTAAGGCCAGCCCTGAATGAGTATTACAAATAATGAAGTAAAAAAAATCACCAAATACTCAACATGTGCACATGGACTAGAGTCAGACAAACATAAATATAGTTGTACTACATTTGACCACTCTAATTTACATTTTTGTTTTATATTTTCTTGCTCCTCCATAGGAGCCCCACATAACCCCCTATATACAGGATGAGCACTTACATAGCCCCCTATATACAGTATGAGCCCTCACATAGCCCCATACATAGAGTATGAGCCTCCACATAGCCCCTATATACAGTATAAGCCTCCACATAACCCCTATATACAGTATAAGCCTTTACATAGCCCCATATACAGTACAAGCCCCACATTGCCTTCCGAATACATTTCAAGCCCCACACAACCTGTATATATAAGCACACATGATGATGTGACGTCTTTGTTTCTGCAGTCCCACACAATGATTGGTGGAAACCGGAGCCAGCGGCACTGCCCTCCACCACTGCTGTCTGCATCCTATGGATGTAGCAGAGATATCGACTAATTGGAAGAGGGAGGGGACTGGAACAGTCAGTCTGTGTGCCCATGACACAGTCCTGTGTTTGAGACGCCTAACCGAGGCTCCACAGACTTATTTGCATATTCATAATTCCTAGGAGGCAATGCGCCTAGGAATTCACTGTGTTGAGCGCTTTAGCCAGCTGCCCGCAGTGTTTTCTTGGACTGGTCTCCCTGAGATCAGTGAATACTTCATGATCAGGATTAGCAGTTGTTTGCATGCAGTGTGTTTTCGCTGTGCCCAGAATCCTGATTGTGGGCACAGATCCCATGTTCTCCCACAGAGGAGAGAGGCAGTGTCTCTAGATCATGGGTATTTCGCCTCAGAGGGCTCGATGTGACCTGTGGGTTCCACTTTGTCCATGCCTGTGCTAGCAGTCTGGCTATAGACATCATATATGGATTGGTCCTCTGCAGGACTCTGTATGGTCAGACCTGCAGCAGTTGTGTCTGGGGCACAGTGAGATTTATGGCAGCACTTTGACCCTTCATACTGGTTGGTATCCGATGACGTCACACTGAGCGCCCGACCCCTGACTTGCATGAGGAGTCAATGTGCAGCAACAAATCCCTCTGATCCTACATGAAGGTATCCAGCCCTGGACAAGTGAGGAAGTGAGCAGAGTCCGACCATCTCCTGCCTGCACAAACATTAAATCTCCTGTCCCATCACTGTCTGGAGGCCTCACTTACCAGGATACCACGATGTCAGGCCTCCCCCGCTGCTCACAGGCTTCTCTCCGGATGGCAGCATCACGTGAGTACTGTGCTGTGATGTAGGCGGCCGGCACATGTACTCATTTAGAGGTATAGTGCCGGCCACTGCCTGTGAATTAGCGGATGACTGGGTCAGGGTCTTCAGCGTGGCCTTTGCAGGACGTGAGGTAGAGAGATCATCAGCACATCAAGGTATTTGTGGCTAGAGGCCAGTCTGCCCCTGGCTACAAATCACTGTATGTGCTGATGATCTCTCTGTACCTCATGTCCTGCAGAGGCTGCCCTGTCCTCTGTAATCTGTACCTCCATCATGCCTGGAGCCGCACTGTTCACCTCATCTCAGTTTCTGGACCTGACAAGCTGAACAGTGCGGCTCCCGCTCCCGACATAAGATACATAGAACACTGAGAGCCCGGCATTCAGTAATACAAGAGGCAGAGAAATAAGTACATTTCTTCCCCAAAAAGCAATAATTGAGTGAGCTCCCAGCTGGGGGGCCCTCCATGGCTAGGGGCCCTGGGCAAATGCCCTGTCTTCCCCTCCCCCACCAAACGCCTGCCCTGCATGGCACATTAGTACCATATCAACCTATATCAATAAACTGCTCAAATTAAAAACAAACATAGTTTACAAATGGAACTAAAAGATGTGCTTGTAAATATTCACATTGCATTATAAAATCTGAATTCTATTATTACATCACTCTCTACATATACAGTACTTGTAAATGTAATATGTGGCATGGACCTTTCCAATAATTAGTGCTTATTGTTAGCTATTCTGTTACTATGAGTACCATATAAACATTGCTGCTCTTTATTTGGTGACGTATAATTTGGTTGAGCACATGTGTGTCATCCATTACCGAGGCCTCCGCTGTGTGTACAGTACTTCAGTGCTTATGGCGTGAGCCGCATCTAATGTAATCAGAATGAAAAATTAAAACACAGACGGCTCATTGTGCATGAACTTCAAAGGCTTTCATCTGTACCGGACCTCTCAACAACATTCCCACAAAGATCACCCCTGCTCACCTATTTCATAGATATCATCCTTAAACTAGCATTTATCACTTCAAGTAATGTTTATTGAGTTTTCTTGATAATCAGTGTATTACAATGGGTTACAGCATTAAGTATTCATTTTAGTGTAATTAAAGTAGTATAATGTACAAATTCTTTAACTAATAACTATATTGTTAATAAGTATGCTTGATATAATCATCAATAATCTTCGTTTACAGAACACAGTGAATAAGGTAATAACACAAACATTCTAACAAGAACATCTTACGGCTCATGTTACTAATAACATTCTACTAATAAGGAATCTTTTGTTGCTTTTTGTTGCTTGAGTCTTATTTCATAGCGCGTATATCTAAAAGGTTCAAGGTCCCCTACTTGGTTGCTCAAATAAGTATTTAGTTTAATTTGAAAGTCTGCGACTGTCAGATCAATGTCATTAGGGCTAGATTAAATTAAATGAAATGGTTGATGATGGAGTCTTGCCACGGATCCCATTTATGATGAAATTTTACTTGGGTGTTGTTTTTAATAGAGAAATGGTATTCCAGATTTTTGTGGAATGATAGGGTTTCTAGAACATCTTGGATTTTTGGAGTGATGGTGCTTTTCCAGTTGGAAGCTATTAGTTTGCTTGCAATTAGAATAATATGTATAACTATGGGTCTATATTGTTTTGTAATTGTGTCAATGTTTAGTAATAATAATGTTAGTTCCGGTTTTAAAGTAATGCTTAGATGAGTGATTGAGGATATAAATTTTTGTAGGTCTCCCCAGAATTCTCTGATTTTGGGACATGCCCAGAATATGTGTGTTATATTTCCTGTTTGTTTACAGTGTCTCCAACATTCATTTGTAAGTTCTGGGTTCATTAAGTTTAATTTGTGGGGGGTGAAATACCACCGGGTAAGCAGTTTATAAAACGTCTCAATCAATGATACACAAGGTATGTATTTATAGATGGAGGCCATTACTTTTTGAAGCTTTATTTCTATTGGGGTTTCTGTGATTTTTAGTTCTTTCTTCCATGAGTCCAATTGTTTGAAAGGCTTAAAGTCTTCATCGTCATTAAATATTCTATAAATATTTTTGGTTTTCCATGTACTCTGGTTATTAATGTCCTTTAGGAGGTTAGCAATATTGCTTGGGAGGGAAAGTGGTGGGGATTTTTTCGAGAGTATTTTTTCCAGTAGTTTCCAAGTCTTTTTCTGTGTCTTTGGTAGGTTGAATTTGTTTACCAGGGTCTGGAAGGGCTTAAGGTTGTCTTTATCCATGATATCCTCTATGTTGTTGATGCCTGATGCTTTCCAGGTTTTAAATTTTAGTCTAGGTGAAAATACAGATAAGGTCTCAATCCTCATCCATTTCATTTGCTGCGAGTTGAAGTTTTTCCTAGAGGATGTCTCGAATTTTTTCCAGGTTGTTATGGAGTATTTGGTGATTTCCTCCTTTGGAAGTCGCTTTTTGGGGTTACATAAATGGGAGATCACAATTCTCCAACCACAGTATTTGTACAGTATGAGTCTTCTAGGCTTGCCCATGCTGGTTTGTTTTCTATAGTCCAGTACTTCTGGCTGTTCTTAATGAGGATAGCTTGGTGGTAGGCTAGTAGATTCGGTAGTCCTAAGCCCCCATTGAGCCTGTGTTTGTTGAGTATATTTTGAGTGACTCTGGCTTTAGTTTTGCTCCATACAAATGAGTTTAGTTGAGTTTGTAGCTTTTGAAGAGTTTTCTTTTTGATTGGCAGTGGAATGGTTCTGAATATATATAGTAGTTTTGGTAGTTCTAGCATTTTGTATACACTAATTCTACCCATCCAAGAAAGTTCTATTTTTGATAGGTGTTGTAAGTCTTTGTCAAGGACTTTGTATATTTCTGTCATGTTTTGATCCATACAATCTTTTAAATTCTTCGATAGTTTGATTCCTAAGTAAGATAACTTATCTAATGACCACTGGATGTTGAATTCAGATTCTAGTGCTATAAGGAGCTCCTGGTCCACGTTGATATGTATTGCCTGAGTTTTATTTAGGTTGATTTTATATAGGGATGCCTTTGAGAAGTGACTGAATATCTCCATGGTTCGTCTGACCGAGCTCAGTGGGTTTGTCAATGTTAAAAGTATACCGTCAGCAAAGAGCGATATCTTGTATTGTCTCTTATTAATAGGTATGCCCCTTATCTCAACATCCACCCGAATTCTTTCTGCCAGAGGCTCAATAAAAAGATCGAAAAGAGTTGGAGACAAGGGGCATCCTTGTCTTGTTCCATTTGAGAGCTCTATTTTGTTAGAGAGAAAGCCATTTGTTAACACTCTTGCTGAGGGTTTGGAATAAAAGGCACCTATAAGGTCAAAGATTTTTCCGCTGAAGCCGAATCTCTTCAGAGTTTCCATTAGGTAGTCCCACTGAACTCGGTCAAACACTTTTTCCGTGTCTATTGCTGTAAAGGCAACAGGTGTTTTATTATTTTCGGAGTCCTGGATTAAGTTGAGTGTTCTTCTGGTGGCGTCTTCCGTCCCTCTATTGGCTATAAATCCGACTTGATCTCTATGGATAAGTTTGGGTAATACTTTTTGAAGTCTGGTAGTCAGAGTTTTTGCCATTATTTTAATATCGGAATTCAATAATGAGATGGGTCTATAATTCCCTACTAGGTCTCTATCCCCTTTTCCTTTATTTATTATAGTCATTGTGGCCTCTAGCATTTCATCGGGTAATTTTAAGCCTGTAGATATTGAATTAATGAGGGTGGTTAAGTGGGGTGACAATATTGTGCCGAATTCTTTATAATAATCGTTGGCTATACCATCTGGACCTGGGGCTTTATTAGACGCTAAAGATTTAATCGTGGCTAGTATATCGCTATTTTGATAAGGTGCATTTAAAAAATTTAAATCCTCATTTGACAGGTTTGGTAGTTTAACACAATCCAGGAATTCCGTAATTGATTCAGAGGATGGTTTATACTCTTCTCCGTTGTCTTTTAAGTTGTATAAATTTTGGTAGAACGTTTCAAATTGTTTTGAAATTTCCTTTGGGCTTTTATAGGTTTTATTGTCACTGTCTTTGATTTTTAGTATTTTTGTCTTTGACCTGATGATTCTAGTTCTTTTGGCTAAGAATCCAGAGGGTTTATTCATTAAATTGTGGAAGTTGGATTTTGAGGTTAGGATGAATCTCTCATAATCATTTGATAGGATCGATTTGAGTTCAAGTCTTAATTTTAGTATTTCTTTATGGGTGTTGGATGAAGGTTTAGATGCTTGATTATTTTCTAGTGCTTTTATTTTAGTTGAAACGTCTTCTATTTTTTTTTTGTTTGAGTTTGTTATTTCTGGCATTTAATTGTATCATAACTCCTCTAATGACTGCCTTATGTGCTTGCCATAGGGTCGTAATGGAGACATCCTCCGTATTATTATTTTGAAAGTAATGGTTTAACTCTTCTTGAATTTTTTGGCTGTAAGTTGGATGGGCGAATAGGTAAGAGTTTGCTCTCCAAATTTTATTCGGGTAGAGGGTATTGGTTATGTCGAATGTAATAGGGGAGTGGTCTAAACAAAATTTTGGGGTGTATAGTTATTTCTTTGATTTTTTTCTAATGTTTTAATGTCCGATAGGACCAAGTCAATTCTGGAAAATGATCTATGTGGGTCTGAGTAGTGGGAAAATTCAACAGGTGTTGTATTTAGGCATCTAAAGACGTCATATACCGTATATACTCGTGTATAAGCCGAGTTTTTCAGCACAGAAATTGTGCTGAAAAGTGCCCCCCTCGGCTTATACACGAGTCAGTGACGGCTGACTGTGTGGGGCCGGTGTCCGGGGGCTGGAGGAGGCAGGAGGAGGCAGGGGGAGGCTGTATAGTGAGCGGCCGGTCACGTGGGGCCGCTCATTAGTGCAATGCAATATGCACTGCATCCCCCTGTCCATCAGCGGCAGGGGGAGCCGTGCATATTACATAGCACTGTCTGTGCTCTCCCGCCCCCCTGTGGTAGTATACAGCAGCCCCCCTGTGGTAATATACAGCAGTGCCTCCCCCCGTGGTATACACAGCCCCCCCCCGTGGTATACACAGCCCCCCCCCCCCCGTGGTATACACAGCCCCCCCCCCCCCGTGGTACGGTAGTATACAGCAGCCCCCCCGTAGTATACACAGCCCCCCCCCCGTGGTATACACAGCCCCCCCCCGTTGCTGGCGCACACCTGTAAAAAGAAGATCTTTCATACTTATCCTCCTGCTGTCACCGCGCGCATCCTCCGCTCTTCTTGCTTGCACCCGGGCCCCGGCGTCCATCCATATGATCGCGCACAAATAATGACGTCATTATTTGTGCGCGGTCACGTGGATGGACGCCGGGGCCCGGGTGCAAGCAAGAAGAGCGGAGGATGCGCGCGGTGACAGCAGGAGGATAAGTATGAAAGATCTTCTTTTTACAGGTGTGCGCCAGCAACGGGGGGGGGGGCTGTGTATACCACGGGGGGGGGGCTGTGTATACTACGGGGGGGCTGCTGTATACTACCGTACCACGGGGGGGGGGGGGCTGTGTATACCACGGGGGGGGCTGTATATACTACGGGGGGGCTGCTGTATACTACCACGGGGGGGGGGGGCTGTGTATACCACGGGGGGGGGCACTGCTGTATATATACCACAGGGGGGGCTGCTGTATACTACCACGGGGGGGGTGGCTGTATATACCACGAGGGGGGGGCACTGCTGTATACTACCACAGGGGGAGACTGCTGTATACTACCACAGGGGGAGACTGCTGTATACTACCACAGGGGGGACTGCTGTATACTACCACAGGGGGAGACTGCTGTATACTACCACAGGGGGAGACTGCTGTATACTACCACAGGGGGAGACTGCTGTATACTACCACAGGGGGAGGCTGCTGTACACTACCACAGGGGGAGACTGCTGTATACTACCATAGCGGGAGACTGCTGTATACTACCACAGGGGGAGGCTGCTGTACACTACCACAGGGGGAGACTGCTGTATACTACCATAGCGGGAGACTGCTGTATACTACCACAGGGGGAGGCTGCTGTACACTACCACAGGGGGAGACTGCTGTATACTACCATAGCGGGAGACTGCTGTATACTACCACAGGGGGAGACTGCTGTATACTACCACAGGGGGAGACTGCTGTATACTACCACAGGGGGAGGCTGCTGTACACTACCACAGGGGGAGACTGCTGTATACTACCATAGCGGGAGACTGCTGTATACTACCACAGGGGGAGACTGCTGTATACTACCACAGGGGGAGACTGCTGTATACTACCACAGGGGGAGACTGCTGTATACTACCACAGGGGGAGACTGCTGTATACTACCACAGGGGGAGACTGCTGTATACTACCACAGGGGGAGGCTGCTGTACACTACCACAGGGGGAGACTGCTGTATACTACCATAGCGGGAGACTGCTGTATACTACCACAGGGGGAGACTGCTGTATACTACCACAGGGGGAGACTGCTGTATACTACCACAGGGGGAGACTGCTGTATACTACCACAGGGGGAGACTGCTGTATACTACCACAGGGGGAGACTGCTGTATACTACCACTGGGAAGGCTGCTGTATACTACCACTGGGGAGGCTGCTGTATACTACTACTGGGGCTGCTGTATATACCTCTGTGGCTGCTGTATACTACCACTGGGGAGGCTGCTATATACCAATGGGGGGGACTGTATACCTGTGCTGGAGTCCACCCTCGGCTTATACACGAGTCAATAGGTTTTCCCAGGTTTTGGGGGCAAAAGTAGGGGGGTCGGCTTATACACGGGTCGGCTTATACACGAGTATATACGGTAATTCTTCGCGGTTCATCCATGGGTCTAGGGTGACATTAAGGGCTCTCCTCTTATTTGTAGTGTCTAGCATTGGATTAGGGATGGCGTTGAAATCTCCGAATATCAAGAGGGAACCTATCTGATGGGATCTAATTAGGGTTAATAATTTTTTCAGGAAAGTAATTTGGCCCTTATTGGGGGCGTAGATATTAGGTAGGGTGTACAATGTATTGTTTAACTTGCATACAACTATTACATATCTGCCCTCAGGATCGCTTATCACTTTTAATTCCTCATAAGTAATTGACTCTTTGATGATAAGTGCTACTCCCGATTTTTTTTGTTTATTTGAAGCTAGGATAATTTTTGGGAATGCTCTGTGGTTACATTTTGGAGTTTGTTCTTTGGCAAATTTAGTTTCCTGTAATCCTATGACTTCCGCTTTAAATTTTAAGATGTCTTTCCATATGAGATCCTTTTTTTGAGGTGAATTAAGCCCATGGACATTGATAGACATAAATTTTATTGTCATGGTCGTGCTTTCATTCTGGCTTGTAAACTGGGTTAAGTCGGGACCTTTAAAGATTTTTTTGTCAGTGATATTTTCTAGAGTGTCAGTAGTTGAGCCTAACTGTAATAAACAGAAACATAAATACAGAAAAAAAATTGTGGTATTTCACAGTTGGAGATATATTGCAGTGAATGTCTCCTTTTGGGGCTAGTGTTTTTAGCCTACTGTGGTGCTCTCAGCTCTAATGTGGGACAGGAGCCGGAGTTTCCCAGGTATTCTCTAGTGTTTTCATCTTTTTTTTCCCTCCTTGGATGGGTTGTTGGAAATTTTCAGGTTTTTGAGTATTTTCAGCCCTTCCTCTGCATGCTCTATAGTTATGTTTTTTTCTTTGAAGGTGAAAGTTAGATTGTTGCTTGGATGGGCCCACCTGTACAAGATCTCGTTCTTTCTCAACACTTCTGTGACAGGTTTAAGGTCTTTCCTCTTCTTTAATTTCTCTTTGGAGAGGTCTATGTATACTTTTAGATTATCATAGGGAGCTGGTAGTGCTTTGTGCTTTTGTATGAATTCCATGACTTTATCTTTGGTTCGAAAGGTTGTGAATCTTGTGATCACGTCTCTCGGGATTTCGTCCGCTAAGAAGGTTGGTTTCGGGAGCCTGTGGACTCGTTCAAATGAGTATTCATAATCTGGTAGGTTTGGTAGCGTTTTTTTGACTATTTTCGTAACATGAGCTAATAGATCTGTATCTTTAACCTTTTCCGGTATTCCTCGGAATTTTAAATTGCTTCTTCTGTCTCTATCTTCACTGTCAGCCAGCTTGTTTCTAAGGTATTTCACCTCTTCTTTTAGCTTATCTTGTTCTTTCTTAATGTTTTCCGTGTCTTTTGATAGGTCTTCCACTTTTCTTTCAGTTCTCTCGGATCTTGAAGCTATCATTGCCATGGAATTTTTCATGTCTTCTAAATCAACCTTGAGCGATTTGTTGTAAGCTTTGAAGAGGTTATGGAAGAAATCCTTGTCCATTGGTTGACCTACATCATAGTTGACTAAGAATTCTTCCTCCCCTGAGTCTCCTCTTGCTCCTTTTTTAACTGGGCTTGATGATGAAATACTGCCCTCTGATTCCGAGTCATCCGGGAGTTCCGCGTCAAGGGCAGATCTACAGCTGCTTCCCATCTCTTTTCTTTTCTTATCTTGGACAATTTTGTCTTCTGGTGGCAGGATGAGGTCATATGTCAACATGTTTTTGGTGCTTCTCTCAGTGTTTGGCTTAGGTATAGTTGCGTGGACTTGTTGTGATGGGGGGGTTAGGTCCATACCCTCCTCTTTTGAAGTGTCACTAATTTCTGTCTTATTGTTTGTAGAGTTTCTGTTTTTTGTAGGCATTTTACAATGTTAGGTTGTTATAGACTCTCTTTGGTGTTGTAAAGACTTAGAGGATTATTTCCTGGCTCTTTTATTATTTGTCTAGAGGGAGATTCTACCCTTCGCTTCTCAGAGTGTTATGTAAGGCTGCCTTCAGACTTGCAGATGCATCTGCAGCGTTTTGCAGATGCATCTGCAAGCATCTGCATGCAGACCGCGGCCCCTATGTTTATAATGGAGCGCATGGTGGTCTGCAGATGCTTGCAGACCGCCGTGCGCACCCATTCACTCCTATATGTGATCTGTGCGCAGGCGGATGCCTGCGTACAGATCACACACTCCCGCCCGCACCATGGACGCGAGATGTCGCGTCCCTGGTGTGGACGAGAGTGTGTGATCTGTACGCAGGCATCCGCCTGCGCACAGATCACATGTAGGAGTGAATGGGTGCGCATGGCGGTCTGCAAGCATCTGCAGACCGCCGTGCACTCCATTATAAACATAGGGGCCGCGGTCTGCATGCAGATGCTTGCAGATGCATCTGCAAAACGCTGCAGATGCATCTGCAAGTCTGAAGGCAGCCTCCTCTATGTATCTCTTTTAGTTTAAATTGAGTAACAGGCAGTTTACAGCAAGTACTGATAGTTTGGTTAGTATTGTGGGCTCAAATGTCTGAAGTCATCTAAAGCGTAATGATTTACCTGCGGCTCAATTTGTGTATATGAACGGGTCCACAACAGTGAGTGAGTGGATTAATTATATTACTAGAAGGAAGAACTGTTACCTTGATCAAAATAAGGCTGGTATGTTATTTTGGCTGCTTTCTCAGGCAGGATGAAAATATATTATGGGTGGTAGGTGGTTCGGACACTCTTTTATACTGATGTCAGTTATGCAGTACCAATCACAAACACAGTATATCTGATGATTCTGCAGATTCCTCCGCTTCCCGGGTCCTAGCTGATTGGGTTTACGGTGGTCGCCTCTTCTTAAACTAGCATTTATCATGACTATATTTTCTTTATATCAAGTGCAATGGTTCATATTGAGTTCCATATTTCTGCAGGTGGCATATTGTGAGTACCAATCATTTCTATTAATAATGGGCAATCTGCTAGAGATCTGAAAAATTAGGCAATTTGTGCCTTTTTAACTACGGTATATTGTATTCAATATTTTTGATTTGCTCCCACCTTATCAGTGTAAACTGCCCATTATGAAGCTACTTCAAAAGGACAAAACGATTTATTGTGCTATTTTTACACCATCGGCCTGTGGAAAAAAAAAAAAAAAAGCAAGCAAACTTTTTTCTCACTAGAGGGATCTATAGTATATAGGCCTTTCTATGTACCGTATCTATATTTTCTTCCACTTCACATTTATTTTACTCACTTATAATATCATCAGCACTTTACACACAGCATCATCACTGTCCTCATTGAGGTCCACAATCTAAATTCCCTTCTAGTATGCTTTTGACTTGTGACAGAATAACCACATGAACACAGAGAGAACATAGAAACTCCTTGCAGATGTTGTTGTGTCTTCAACCCAAGACCCAGCACTGCAAAGGAACAATAATAACTACCTAGCCACTAAGCTGCCCATACACATGGCAGCATTCTGCGTTCCTGTATTGTTAAAGGGATTTTTCTGGACTTTAACATTTATGACCTATTCTAAGAAGAGGTCATCATCAATGTCTGATCAGTGGGAGTGCCACACAAATAAGCGGTTCTTGGTGTCACCACAAGCTGACACTGAGTTGTGGCAATGTGACTTATATAAATCAATAATGGTACCTTTACACGCCGCAACAAGGTGCGCTACGGTAGGTTACATCTATCTCTGGATACACCGCCGGGTGCCACAAGTTACCTTCTGTAGCTTACATTACCACATTTACACGCCACAATAACAAGGTAATATGGACGGAACAAAGGCAGCAGGGACAACACATAGGCGTGCCACAATTGTGGATTACGAGAATTCCGTACGTTGATAGGACAACGCAATAGCATCATGATTGACCAGCCAGCACAGGAGGCTGACTAATACATGACGCTCGAGCAATTGTGTAGTGTGAGTGGTCAGCTCCTTAAATATACCGCCCTATGCAGTGACTACCAATCGTAACGCAGGAGCTTCCTCCAATGAGCGCTGAAGGGGGGTGGTTTCCCGGAGGCTGTGTCACGCCCCGGGGAGTTATCTAGGTGACGAATAAACCTTACCCTGCCATATTTACACACCGATACAACCCGCAACCATCGCCTTGAAATCCACCTGTTTTAGGGCACTGCTCTGAAACAGGTGCCTCAAGTGACGGGTAGCAACAACCGTGTTCACACTCCGCAACAGCGGGTTGATTTGGCGGTGCAAGATACATTTCTCTCATGTACCCGGTTGTTGCCACCATCCTGTTGCGGCGTGTAAAGGTACCATAAGAGGCGATTGTGCAGTATCTGACCAAGGCCACTATTCTGTCAATGGAACAGTGTAGCTCCACAACTGAGTAGTTGTAGCCATTGGCGGGCCCAGGAACAGCTGATTGTAGGGGAGACCTGGGTGTCGCACTACCACTGATCAGACATTGATGACCTATCATAGGAATAGGCCATCAATGTTAAAGTGCTGCACAAACCCTTTAAGTGTCTTCACAGATTTACTGTTGTATGTGTATTATATTGGTGTAAAGAGGTAAGCCTTACACCACCTTACCAATGTGACCATTGTGACTGTTTTATGAATGATTTTCACATATGGATTAATAAATAGTTGACAAAGCTTTTCCTGTCTTCTACAATGTTAGTCACAGACAGCACATGGAGTGCAGAATAATGACATCCATTCGCTAGTTGTGATTTTCACAGACCCATAGACTCGTATTGGTTACTTATCATCCGTTATAGCAGCATAAGACAGATATGTCCCCCACATACTGACTACTTGTTCTATCTGTGAAGGCCACACACAAAATATCTACGAGACAAACAGGTGTCTGAATAAAGCCTAAGAAGATGGAAAGCTGTTGGGCGAGGATACGTGTGGTGCGAGGACCAACATCAGTTGAACACCTGGGAGAAGTTAAAAGGGAGGCCCTAGTGATAGGGAGAAGGGAGAGGGATCACCCTGTAAAATTCATCTGAGTCTGAACCCTGTCATCTTCCCCGATGTGCAATCTCACGCCTAGGTCCCGTCTGACTCTGGGCTTGCCCTGAATAATGCCTAGTGTGTGAGAGAATAGACAGCCATGATGATTTGGGGCAACCATTTTGTTCTTAGCTGGACTTATGAGCAGATATGGTGTTGCAGCTAATGAGATTCAGACCCTGACAGATGCTGTAGATTGTAACAATTGTCTACAGCATTTTCTCGGACTTTGGTAACTAATGGACTGGTTTTCTCACCTAGGGAAGCAAGACATTAGTCTTAATACTGCAATAAGACAACACAGGAAGAGGGACAAAAAGCGGGACAAAACATAAAGAAAGGAACTGCACAGCTTCTCGAGAAAGGGATTTTAAGCTTTAACTGGAAGAGAATCCACAGCTACAACTGGAACAACTTCACCAGAGAGGTCAGTATAGAAGGTTTAAAACTGGCAAAGGAGAGAACTAGAAGTGAATTCATATAGAGGGAGTGGTCCTAAGGTGCAGCAGCTGAGATTAAAACTACAAGGATTGTCAGCTGAAAGGAACTCTTAACCCGGTCAACACTGAAAGGAAATAATTCCATTTTATTTATGATACTCACCAAACAGGCTCAAAAGAGGACCTAGTATCATTTTAATGCTGTGACATTTTGATGCCAGATGTTCCAAAGGTCTCTGCAGGACACAACATACTCATAACAAAAGCACAGTGCAAGGGAAAAGCAATCATGAAAATATGTGACTGCAGAATAGGAGACTGGTTTATAGATCTTTCTTATTTGGAAGCATAGAGAATGTTTGTTTTAGAGAAGTCTTAAAATGTTTGATTTAGAGAAGTCTTAGAAGTTCTTACAGTAAGTCCTGTAGGTACTAATGGTTGCTTATTTACATGTTTAACTTATTTACATTACGTATTCTCTATAACGGGCAGGGATCTGACCTCTGGTACTACGGGTGGATCTATGCAGTACAGGTCTCTCTGATGACCTGACATGGTCTCTAGTGTCTACTGCTGGTGTAGTGGGTGCACTAGTCACTACGCTACAAGTGGACCTACATAGTACTAGTATTCTGGACTGCCTTCTCCTGACTATTAGACTCACCACAGGACTGTCAGATTCTCCGCTAGCAGGGGGTCGATTCTCTTGTTCCACTGCAGGTGTGGCATCTGTTTCTGAAGCCACTTCATCAAGAGTCCCTGCTTCATCAGGTGCATTAGGCTGGCGAAAGGTTAGGACTGGTACTACGATAGCCTAGTTCACTTTCGTCCATGACCGGGGGAACTCTCCTAAGATCGTATGGATCTTCTCTTCCACTTCTTCTGTGTGCTGAGGGGTGTCTGGGTCTTCCTCTTTGTCTTTCAATTGGTCAGGACACACCTTTAGATGATCTCTTGAGACTGTCGCTGAAGTTTCTCCTCCATCTTTGCTGATGAGTAGGGATGGGCGAATCTACTCGCTAGGACTCGTTACTCGGCGAGTAGTAAGGGACTCACAGGACTCGGTACTCTGCGAGTTTCCCAGTGATTACTCACACAGTAAACGAGTCCAATGCAAATCAATATCAATCCTAGTTTTGTCAGAAACGCTGACAAAACTAGGATTGCCATTCACTTGCATTAGACTCGGCTACTGTGCCAGTGATAGCAGGGAAACTCGCAAAGTAACTGCTGTTACTTTGCGAGCCGAGTCCAGCTGTCTTCTCTGTACAGGCTGCCGCAGCTCCAGGGTCCTAGGGCCCGCCTGCTCACAGAGATGATGTAGCAGAGCAGCGATTGTTCTCAGTCTGCTCATTCCCTGTGCATAGACATCTATATCTATGCACAGGGGATGTAGCAGAGAGGACATCGCGTTTTGGACTACGTCGGACGGAAGAGGATTTTTTTAATTAAAGATGGAGTCCCTAATGGCTTTTTTTTTTTATTTCTAATAAAAAATTTTCTCTGTGTTGTGTTTTTTTAACCCTTTATTGGAGATTCTTAGTGGCTGGGTCAAACGTGGCCTGACATTAAGAATCTCGGGCTTAATACCAGCTTGTATAACAAAGCTGGTATTAACCCCTTTATTACCCAGCGTGCCACCGCCACCAGGGCCGCTGGAAGAGCGGGGTTCATCGCCAGAGGATGGCGCTTCAATGAACGCGCCATCTTCTGGGGCGGCTGCGGGCTGCAATTTGCAGCGGGGGGTGCCCAGAAAGCTTGGGTCTCCCTGCGCTGCGGATTCCAGCCCCCAGCTGCTTAGCTGTACCTGGCTAGACATAGAAATTGAGCGGAGCCCCACGCATTTTTTTTTTATTATTTCATGAAATTCATGAAATAATTAAAAAAAAAGGGCTCCCCTATATTTTTGTGTCCGGCCAGGTACAAGTAGGCACCTGGGGGTTGGGGGCAGCCCGTCGCTGCCTGCTGGATCCGGCTGGTTCCAGAAATACGGCGAAGCCCACGTGAAATTTTTTTCTGACAAATCCATAAAACAATGTAAATAAAAGGGACTGCATCTTTATTATCCCCTGGACCATGGACGAGGGGTTAATAAAGATGCAGTCCCTTTTTTAGGATTGTTTTATTGATTTTTCAGAAAAAAAATTACATGGTCTTCGCCGTATTTCTGGTACCAGCCGGATCCAGCAGGCAGCGACGGGCTGCCCCCAACCCCCAGGTGCCTATTTGTACCGGGCCAGACACAAAAATATAGGGGAGCCCTTTTTTTTGTCTAGCCAGGTACAGCTAAGCAGCTGGGGGCTGGAATCCGCAGCGCAGGGAGGCCCAAGCTTTCTGGGCACCCCCCGCTGCAAATTGCAGCCCGCAGCCGCCCCAGAAGATGGCGCGTTCATTGAAGCGCCATCCTCTGGCGCTGAACCCTGCTCTTCCAGCGGCCCTGGTGGCAGTGGCACGCTGGGTAATAAAGAGGTTAGGGCCAGCTTTGTATTATCAGCTGGCCCTAAGCCTGAAATTTATGGCGGTCACGCCAATATTAGACATGACCGCCATGAATTTCTATTAAATTGTTATAAAAAAAACACAACACAGAGAAAATTTTTATTAGAAATTAAAAAAAAAAGCCATTAGGGACTCCATCTTTAATTAAAAAAATCCTCTTCCGTCCGACGCAGTCCAAAACGCGATGTCCTCTCTGCTACATCCCCTGTGCATAGATATAGATGTCTATGCACAGGGAATGAGCAGACTGAGAACAATCTCAGCTCTGCTACATCAGGCAGCAGGTGGGCTCTAGGACCCTGGAGCTGCGGCAGCCAGCTCAGAGGAGAAAGCAGGACTCTTATCTGTGCGAGTTTCCCAGCGATTACTTGCAAAGTAAACGAGTCCAATGCAAATCAATGGCAGGCTGAAGCTTCCGAGACACATCTGTGATTTGTAAATCGCACACTACTCGCTGTTACTCGCTTCCCCATTCATTAACATTGGACTCGCTAGACTCGCAACGAGTAGCGAGTCCCGGGCTCGGACTCGCTAGAGTCAAGCGATTCCGAGTAATTTAGGATTCGCCCATCACTACTGATGAGGTATAACTTGGTATTATCAAAATTCAAAGGCAAGATGGTGTATGGCTCAGCTTCCCACTGGTCGTCCAATTAGTGCATTCTCCTCTTTCTTTTTAGGACCTGTTCTCCAGGTGACAAGTGCACTGCAGGGGCTTGCTGGTTATTATTTCTCTCTTGCCTCTATCTTGCCTGGGATAGGCTTCTCTTCACACACTCTTGAACTTTGCGGTATTGTTGTGTCCGCTCGGTATCCCAGTCTGCATTTGGTGGGACTGTCACGGGTGTTAAGAATCCCATTTCCAGGTCAAAGGGTAACTTGCCGTGCCTTGCCCGCATCAAGTAGGCCAGGACACAGTTAGTAGAGTTTACTGGAATATGGTTGTACAGGTCTACCAGATCCAGCAATTTTCCAGCCACAGGTTACACTCTTCAAGGGGAAGAGTCTTCAACAGGTCTATTACCACCTGGTTCATTTTCTCACATAACTCGTTTGTCTGAGGTGTTGTCCTGATTTTCTTGCAGCCGTACAGGTTACAGAACTCCTTAAACACCTCTGCTTCAAAGGCTGGGACTTGGTCGGTAAACACTCGTTCAGGGTAGCTGTAAAGGTACCGTCACACAGGGACATATCGCCGGCGATGTTGCCGGCGATCGCGGGAGCGCGCATCCCTGACAACATCGCCGGTGAGATGTCAGACTGAGCAACTTACCGGCGATGTCGCCGGCTAGTTGCCGCGGCTATCGCTCGCTGGGTTGCCCAGCAACCCAGCGAGCGATCACTCGCAATGTTGGAGATAGGCGGAATCGCCCGCAATATTGCAGGTTGCCGCGTTACACAGGGCGATCAGGCATGATCGCCTGAGCAACATCGCCAGATTTCCCAACATTGTTGGGAAACCTGGCGATGTGACTCAGGCGATTCATCGCCTGATTATCGCCCTGTCACACGCGGCAATTCGCCGGCGATGTCGCCGCAACCTGGCCACGCCCCTCAGTTGCCGGCAACATCGCCGGCGATATTTCCCCGTGTGACGGTACCTTAAGGTCGACAAAAATGCTCTTGGAATGCTTTGGTTGCTCTCTTAGCTGTTTGATCCTTCACTGGCATGACTACAAGGAAACGGGAACAGTTGTGTCCTATGGTGAGTATGTGGACATAGTCTGACCGGCTCGGGGCTAACTTTACATGATCCAGAGCCATGACTTCAAGCAGTTGTTTCATAATGATTGGCTGTAAGGGGGCTCTCTGGCTGTCACGATCTTTCCTTTGCAGGTTGCATGGACCACACTCTCGACACCACTTCTCGATAGCTTTCCTCATGTCAACCCAGTAGAATCGTTCACTTAGCAGGACTTCTAGCTTCTTCCACCCGAAGTGCCCTGCTCCATCTTGATACACTTCAAGGACCATCGAGGCATCTCTCCATGGGACCACAATCTGCCAGACAAGTTCACAGGTGCGAGAGTTGATACTTCTCTTACACAGCTTCCCCTCATAGATGAACAATTTACCCTTCTCTTTCCACAACCGTTGAGTTTCCTGTGGAGCATCTGGACCAGGGTGTGAGTCAGCTTGTGTGAGCAACTCCATTACTAGGCGGACGGCTGTGTCGCTATCTTGCGTTTCTGCCCATCCTTACTGGGGCAACAGGTTTTGGTCTCTTGTACGGCGTAGTGCTTGTCCCTCACGCAATGGGAGCACTGGGATGCACTGTGCCAGTGGAAAGCCGGTAGGTCTATTTCCTCCAGCTCTTTTGGGTCTTCTCCTACATCTGGTGAATTGGGCATTCTGGACAGCGCATCAGAGTCAGTGTTCTTGTGTACCGCTTTGTACTTAATTACAAAGTCATAATTGGACAGCCGGGCCATCTATCACTGTTCCAGCGTACCTAGCTTTGCAGTTTCCAGGTGAGTCCACGGATTATTGTCCGTGAAGATGCTAAACTTTGGTGAAGCCAAGCAGTGTTTGAATCATTCGGTCACAGCTCAGACTATGGTGAGAAACTCCAGCTTCAAGGAACTATAGATGTCGGGATTCCTTTCAGTGGGACGAAGCTTCCTGCTGGTGTAGGAAATCAGTTTGTCTCTGCCTTTCTGCACCTAGGACAATACAGTTCCCAATCCCACATTGCTGGTGTGACACCCCTGCGGGGGATTGCCACAGGACCCATCGGTGCAGGGAGGGATGAACACTTTCGTACACATAGCACCTTCCACCCCAGACCTGGAGGGGGAGCCTCACTGGCTGTCCTTAAGCCAGATCCCCTTTAAAAGATCCAGGCATGAGGGGAGGAGTCAGTTCAGTTCCAGTCATACAGAGAAGAGAGCAGTTGTAAGGAGCTGGCTGCTGGGACCCGTTAGTCCCAGAGCCAGAGGACACGGACCAGCTGTGCTGAGCCCTAGGGAGAGGGACGGAGGCCAGTGGGAGAAGCAAGAAAAAGGGAACAGACTTGTGAACCCTTTAGTTATCGGACACCAGAGTCCGCAACTGCTGATAAGATATAATAGCAGGAATAGTCCGGACAGATCAGGAGGATCCAGTCCCCCTGAAGTAACAAATATAAGAATCCATACTTGACCAAGTAAAGGACCAGGGACCTAGCTGAGAATAGGAATCCCATGGAGAGTTCCTCATTGTCAGTTGTGGAACAGCAGCCAGAGAGGGAGAAGTAGCGGCAGGTTCAGCTACAGGCAGAGCTTACCCCAAAAAGACGCACACACTAACAGAGGAGGCCTCACAACTCTCCAAGGTGAATGCCCCAAGCTGCACCGATACCTGGTTACCCTCCTGGACCGTGCCTGTTACCGGACAACAGTAAAAAGGTACTGAAACCAAAGACTATTGTGTGTGTGTGCCTGCTTCCCCGCGCGCCACCTGCAGAGTTCACAGCAGGATCAGTACTACTACTCCCCTCATCCACCCTGCTGCCCTGAGGTAAAGCTCCACTTGTGGGGAGCTGTACTACTCTGAGCTGCACCTCCATCACCTCAGCGGCCGGCCGCAGCGCTGATATCGACATTACCAGGTACCACAGGTGGCGTCACGATACCAAATCCCCCATCATCATCACCCCCATCCCTTACCACTGAGGGTCCGGGGCACGGAACCGGGAACCGACCAGCCGTGATTCCCCCATCGAAGCAACCGCCTATCCCGGTATCCGAGTACCCCCTACCCTGTCAACCGCCTCACTGGCATGTGTGTAGAGTATAAATGGTTGGCCATATTAAGGGTAGGCCAGGACTTCGTCTCCCGTAAGAGCCAACTCAACTTATGGAGGACTCAGGTTCTTGGCCTTCTTGGACTGGCCCACTACGAGGTCATGCAGGGGTGCCGCTATCTTAGTGAAGCCCTTGATAATCCTCTGGTAGTAGCCAACCAGTCCGAGGAACTGCCGTACTTTCTTGATAGTGGTGGGTCTCGGCCAGTCCCTGATCACGGTGACTTTGTCAGGGTCTCGTGCTATGCCTTCTGCACTTACCACGTGGCCTTGGTACTGCACCTTGTGCTTTTAGAGGTGACACTTGGACGGCTTCACCTACAGGCTAAATTTGGATAATGCCTCATACACCTAGGCCAGGTGTTTCAGGTGGTCCACGTACGTCTTCGAGTAGACAATGATGTAATCATGGTACAGCAGTTCGGTTTCGAAGTTTTTATGTCCCAGACAGCATTCCATTAACCTCTGGAATGTTGCCGGTGCATTGCAGTGTCCGAATGGCATGCAGTTGTACTCGCAGAGGCCCATTGATGCCATAAATGGGGTCTTCTCTCTGTCCACTTCTGCCACGGGAACCTGCCAATACCCAACAGTGAGATCTAAGGTTGAGAAATAGTTAGCAGATTTCAAGGCAGCTAATGATTCCTCAATTCGTGGTAGTGGGTAGGCATCTTTATGTGTTGTGCAGTTTATCTGCCTGTAATCAACACACATCCTTATTGTACCATTTTTCTTTCTAACGATAACTAACACAGCTGCCGAGGGGCTACAACTATCTCTGATCACCCCAGCCTCCTTCATCTCCGGTAACAGACCCTTGGCACATTGATAGTGAGCTGGGGGTACAGGCCGGTACCTTTCATTAATGGGCGGATGGTCTCCGGAGGGTATATGTGTTCGATCCCTTTTACATGCCCAAAGTATAGGGGATGTTTGCTGAATAGCTCTAGATGTGTAATTACCAACTTAGAAAATAATGAGGAATAAGATGTAAAAAAGATTTTTTATTAACAAATCTTTTTAAAAAGTCAGGGGACCCAGTATAAGTAAACAAAGCAAACCAAAACATACAAAGAGGAATTACAACCGCATAGATGCAGCAACCTGTGAAATCCCTATATACTTGTCCTACCTATCAATAGAGGTATTTATGATAAGTCCTCAATGGCAGAAAAATTACTGGGCACTGCAGCTCTCACCCTATATGCCTGTGTATGACCTCATACATATACAGGTGCCAGTGTTGAAGGTCCGGAATAGCGGTGCACACTTAATAAAGTGAGAACAAATTCTTTAAGAAAAAATGAGCGGTACTCACCATGTTGAAATCTTCTATCTTTTATTTGCCAGATTGTAGGCACGACATGGCTGCTGTAGGGGAGGGAGTGTGGAGGAGTGACGACGGGCCGTTTCGCGGTGCTGTACCGCTTCTTCCAGTGAGATCTCCTGGTGATCTGACCGGAAGAAGAGGTACAGCACCGCGAAACGGCCCGTCGTCACTCCTCCACACTCCCTCCCCTACAGCAGCCATGTCGTGCCTACACTCTGGCAAATAAAAGATAGAAGATTTCAACATGGTGAGTGCCGCTCATTTTTTCTTAAAGAAGGTATTTATGATAAGCCCAGGGAAAGGGGGTACTCGGATACCGGCCTGGGTTTGATGGATTTAACTGGGGGAATCACGGGTGGTCAGGTTCCCGATTCCGTGCCCTGGCTGTCATTTGTTAGATGGGGGATATTTACAGGGATAAAGAAAGTACGTGACGCCACCTGTGGATTCCGGTAATTTGGATACCGGCGCTGTGGGCTGGCCGCTGAGGTGATGATGGGTGCAGCTCGGGTGGTTCAGCTCCCCACAGGTGGACCTTTTACCTCAGGGCAGCCGTGATGGAGGATGAGGGGAGTAGTTGTTCTTACCCCTCTGGTGAGATGCTGATGATGCTGAGGCCCTCTGGGCACCGGCGAGAAGAAAGACAGAGACAAGTTCAACTCCAACTCCACTTTACTAGTACCAGCAGATGTTAAGGTGAACACGGTACAGTCTGGTTTAACGGGTTTAGCTGACGGTTCAGGGTACCCCCATGGAGTCTCCAGATGTTCCTTTCTGAAAGTCTTTCAGGGTCTAATTCTGTCCTCTCTATTTCACCACCCTTGCAGAGCTCTCCTGCCAGTCCCCTGGTCTCATATGGTGGAGCATGGGTCTTCTTTTACCGATACGGACGGGGTCCAAGTAAGCAAAACCTCCCGCCACCGGAATCCAGACCGTTACTTCTGTAATCTTGGACCAATTTTGGTCCTGAGGGGCGAGGTATCTTCTCGTGGTGCCTATGGCTACTCGGTGATTAAGGGCCCGCGGCTTGTCAGTTTGCGGCCAGGGATGAACTGCTGACCGCCTCGGCTTCCATGTCGCCGGTGTTTCCCAGATGTTACCAGCCGGCTCCAACCGGTTCTTGTCCGTCCCCTTCTGTCCCGGGACCCCTCCTGGAGCTGGGATCCCTCCTGTCACAGAGCTGTCAGGCTCATCCTGTCTGACTGCCTTCCCAGCACTAACTGACATAACTCTCTCACTAACTGTCACTGAAGTCTCCTGCACTAACCTAGGCTCCACCCTCTTTTGGATCTACTGAATAATCAGTCCCTTACTCTAAGGTGGCCTAGTGTTGTGTGTGAATTCAGACTCCATAGGTTAACCCTAAACCCACAGCTACAGAGGCACCACATATATTTTGTAACATGCAATACTTCCCTGTGGCGCCTAGCCATAGGGGCACCACATTTACACTAGAGATGAGCGAGTATACTTGTAACTATTCGGTACTCGACAAATAGTAAAGTATTCGGGCTACTCGCTACTCCACAAGTTTCCTTGCGATTACTCATTAGGAGTAGAGAGTAGTACATTCACTTTCACAGTGTATCTATATAACTGCGAAAATGAAATAAAAGTTATTAAAAGGTGTTAAAAATAAAAAAATAACATACTCACCTAACCGACGGCTGTCCCGGGACCTGAAAAGAACACATGCGCTAGGACCCTACGTCTGATGGCCAATCAGATGGCCGGTAGCAATCAGGTGGTGTGTGACGTCATACACCACGTGAATACTACCGGCCTTCTGATTGGCCATCAGATGTTCTAAAACATTGATGGCCTGCCAGGACCTTAAGTCTGATGGCCAATCACACACCATCTGATTGCTACCGGCCATCTGATTGGTCATCAGACGTAAGGTGCTGGCAGGCCAGCGGATGTGTTCTTTCTGGTCCCGGGACTGCCGTTGGATAGGTGAGTATGTTATTTTTTTATTTTTAACACCTTTTATTAACTTTTATTTCACTTTCCCAGTGTATATAGATACACTGCAAAAGTACTCGCATTTCCAATTGACTTATATTGGACTTGCTACTCGTAACGAGTAGCCAAGTATTAGGACCTACTCGTTATGAGTATAGTGAGTACGAATATTTCACTACTCGCTCATCCCTAATTTACACCCTAGGAATGTGGTGACCCCACTCCACGTTGGCTCTCCCTAATCTGATCCTATAGGCAGATCAGGCTGTATATAGAAACATTTTAACTCCGGAAGCAGAACTTAACTTAATATGGAGTCCAAAAGTAAGATGGCCATCTGGTGTTTGATGCTGTGTACGTATGCACGTCGTTCTTTCAAGAAGAATAAAAACAGTATGATTCTTCAGGTTTGACGAGTCCAAGACCCAGGCCTTGGACTATGCTGGACAGCTATTGGAGCAATAATAACCCCTGTGAGGCTATTATACATTTTAAGCCAGGACAAGTGTGTTATCTACATCACACCCCCTCCAACTGAGCTTGGATTTCTCTAGCATGGTCTTCCCTTGTAGTGGATGTTTGTTTGACCTGTTACTTGGTGATGATCTATTCTTCCCACATCTTCGGACATAAGCCAATTTCTGGGCAAGATCTCCTGAGGTACCCTTACTTTTTACCTCATGTGATTAATGTAACAAGGCAATTCTAAACATCTTCTCCATCTTCTGATGAGCCCCATGATATAGGATGGGGTGAAATGTGTCAAGCCTGGAGAATCACACTGTTTTATTCTTCTTGGAAAAACAACGTGCATACATATACAGCATTAAACACTGGATGGCCATCTTACTTTTGGACTCCATTTTAAGTTAAGTTCTTCCTCCAGAGTTAAAACATATCAATATACAGCCTGCTCTGCCTATAGGATCAGTTTAAGGAGAGCCACCGTGGAGTGGGGGCACCACATTCCTAATGTTACGACCATCCGCTGCGAGTCTGAGTTGCTGCTAAGGCAACACCCCGAGAAACCCCGAGACCCTTTACACCTATACAGGGATCTGGAATTACAGCGGCGCGCAGGAGGTAGCTGCCTATGATGAGCAGCGGACGAGAGCAGGAAGGTCGCCAGGAAGGGAATAATAAGGCAGGACCCGAAAACGTATTCAGGAGTCAGGGTACCTTTACACACGGCTACATTTGTAGCTTGTCACCAGGTAACTTACTGGTTGCAGTGAAATCATGGAGACAAGGTTCTATCTTGTTGCTGTGTACAAATGGAATCATGTATCCATGATTTCACTGCAACCAGTAAGTTACCTGTAGCCACCCTAGAAATGTAGCCGCGTGTAAAGGTACCCTCAGAGTCAAAACCGGGAGGGCAGCAAAGCTACAAAATCTTCAGGCTGTAGAAGGGTCAAAAATCCAGGCAAAGGTCAGAGTCAAAATACAAAACACACACCAGATTACTGGGGAAACCAAGACTATATCTGGCAGCCTGCAAGATAAGCTCCAAGGTATTTGAAGGGCGCGGTTCCCTCTCATAGACTGGAGCTCACAGCCTAATGACCTCATCCGGACCGCCCCTAGAACCAGGTGATACACGACTGGTACCAACCACCCCACTTCTGATAGAAGAACGAAGCCTGAGCCTACCAGACGCCTCTGCAGGAACCTCTCTTCTGTAACCAACATCACCCACAGGAGAAACATGGCGATACCCAGTGACAGAGGCAGGTGTCAAAGGTGAAGGTCCACATGAAGACATGGCCCTCCTATCACCGTCACCACCAGCCAAAGGACTCCAGCGCCTCCCAGCGGCCAGGTCAGGAACACTAGCCACCGAGTCCAACGGCGACATGACACCAATGGTGTAAATACCTCCATTGATAGGTAGGACCAGTATATAGGGAATTCACAGGTTGCTGCAAGCATGCGTATGTAATTCCTATTTGTATGTTTTGGTTTGCTTTGTTCACTTGTACTAGGTCCCCTGACCACTTTAAAAGATATGTTAATAAAAAATCTTTTTTTGCATCTTATAACTCATTATTTTCTAAGTTGGTAATTACACATCTTGAGCTACGTGATACTCCTATTATTTTTGATATACTATAACTAGGTGTTTGCTGAATACTCTTGAACCACCGGTAAATCCCATTCTTTTGACACCAATCTTCCAGCTGTTCTGCAGAGCCATTGTCCTCTGCCTGGTCAGACGGAATCAAGGGTTCCACTGCCTTTATTGAGAGGCGGTCGACAGGGTATGGGGTACTCGGGTACCGGGGCTGATAACGACTTCGATGGGGGATCACGGCTGGTCGATCCCCGGTCCATGCCCTGGACCCTCAATGGCGGGGAACGGTGGGGGATAAAGGTAATTGTTAACGTGATGCCACATATGGTACCTGGTAACGGGTATATAAGAGCTGCAGCTGGCCGCTGAGGTGATGGTGAGTGCAGCAGAGTGTGTTACAGCTCCCCACAGGTGGAGCTTTTCCTCAGGGCAGCGGGAATGGATGAGGGGAGTGGTAGTTGCGTCTTTCCAGGCAGGGCGGTGAATTGCGGCGGTTAAGCAGGCACACACCCACACACTAATTGTTGTTTCAGTACCTTTTACTGGTGACAAGGTTTCAGGTACAGTCCAGAGTATTAACCAGGTTCCCGGTGCAACTTGGGACTTCCACCTTAGAAGGTTATGAGGCCTCCTCTGTGTCTGTGCTCTGTGGTTTGGGGTAAGTTCTGACTGAGCCTGAACCCACCGCTTCTTCTCCCTCTCTGGGCTTTGTCCTAAACTGACAATGAGGTCCTTCTATGGGTCCCTGTTTCTCCTATGGCCCCTGGTCCTATACTTGGTCAGTTTAGCGTCTCTTACTTGTTCTCTTCAAGGTTGAACTTCTCCTGAGTCTTCCGGGCTGTAGCAATAAATGGTATCAGCATCGGACTCCGGTGTCCGGGTGTACTAAAGGGCTGTAGCAACTGGTTCCCTTTTCTTGATTCCCTGTTTCTTCTGCTTGCCTCCGACCCTTTCCCTAGGGTGCAACACAGCGGTCAGTGGTCCCTGGAACTGGGCCTGATCCTTCCCAGTGACCAGCTCCTCACTCCTCCAGCTCTCTCCTCAGACTGACTCTTGGGACTGACTAACTCCTCCCCTCAGGCCTGGATGTTTTCAAAGGGGAACTGACTTAAGGCAGCCAGTGGTGCTCCCCCTCCAGGTCTGGGGTGGAAGGTGTGGCGTGCGGTGCGAACCAAGGTGTAATTCCCTCCTTGCACCGGTGGATCCTGTGGCAATACCCCGCAGGAGTGCCACATTCCCCCCTAGTTAAATACAGTCTTCCGGGACTGAAACATTTTTCCATAAACCATAACATAAATAACTATTTACATTTATCATTGAACAGAGTCTTAAAATTGAAAAATTTACAAAAACTAGGTATAAATAAGAAAACAGGTAACCAGTCCATACAGCGCTAGTCCATTAGCTGCAGGCTGTTTAAAGGCTGTTTAAACGGGTGTTTGCCACTACTAGTCCTGTGGCTATGGACTATTTTTGAAAATAAGAAAGGGGGAAATTCAAGAAGTCCAACAGGTAAAGTTTCTGTAGGCATAAAGGTCAACAACACAACAACAAACAATACGGGTGCCTCGGAGTAAGAGTCCTAGGTACTGCAGGGGCCTCTACTGGGTCATAAGCGCTGCAGGCCTCCTGGCCATGGGGTCACCTATTGGCCAAGATTTTGCTCTCCCTATTCAGCTCCTTATGCCAACTTCTCTCACCCGTCTTACTGGTGTTGTGTACCTGGTCTGGGTTGTTTTTACCCACTCTTCACCCTTTTCTGTACATTATTTACATTTTCCCATATTTTTCAGTTCACTCTCTGTACCTTAGTGTTGGGTGTCCTAGATTAACACGTGTTGACCTACGTAGTTCTGGTGTAGGATTGGCGAGAATGGCTCTATGTGTAACTGGTAAGTCTAGTGGATGCATTCTCAATATTTGCTCGAACTCCTGCACTACCCGGTAAACTCTGTGCTTCTGGTGAGAAGGGGTGGCATCAGTTCCTATATGCAACTGCTGACACCACTCCTCTAGTTGTCCTTTGGAATTGATATCCTCTGCCTGGCTAGATGAGGAAACAGGTCCCACTGCCTGTATGTTGTCGTTACAAACAGTGTACAGCTTTGCTGCCGTAGCATGCCGGGGTCGATTTGCTTCCTCTTTCCCACAATTTAATACATGGATTGGTACTCGTCCCTTGCTTACATCCACCAACCCTCTGGCTGTCAGTAGCATAGGTCTGTGCTCTGAAAATACCGGCTCTACAACTGCCTGGTATTCCTGTCCTCTGCGACCTATCACTGCTCGACACCATATCATCATTTCGGTTTTTGGTGGTAACACAAGGGGAACCGGGTCTGGTACCCACACATTGCCAATTTTCTCCCCAGACAGATTTACCTGTTGTTTGTGGATGAGGGCTCAGATCTCTCTTTGGATTACTCTTGTCCGCCTATAACCAGCAGTCTCAGCAATCTGTCGGAGTAAAAACAACACTTCCCCAAAGCAGTTTTCAATGACATTTGTACCAATTACCATGTAGGGGTATTTTTCATTAGAATTGTCTTCTACCACAAATAACCCTTGGCCTTTTAATTCCTCCCTCCTCAACTTCATTGTAGCTTCTCTGTACCCCACCTGTTTTTGTGGTTGTCCATTAGCTGCAACAATATAAAAATTGGGGTTTGGGGGTTCAAGATCATTATCAGACCAAAATTGTTTGTAAAGGATATGTGGGATCGTAGTGACCTGCGACCTGGTGTCCAGTAGGGCCGACATAGGGATTCCTTCTAGCGTAATATTGAGGTACGGATGGCCTCCCATGTACCGGTTACGCCAGTCATTTGGGCCCAGCTGCTCTACTCCTGGGTGCCCAGGAATCTCATGTTTGAAGGACATCCTCTTGCAAAGTGGCCCAGTTTGTTGCATCGCAGGCAGATGGGTTGTCCTGAAGAATCCGTGTAGTCTCTGGCTCTGCGTTGGAATGGTGTGTCGGTCCCCTGAACGGGCGACTTGTTGGTCCCCTCCACGGGCGACATGGGTCTACGTTGGAATAGTGCGTTGGTCCCCTGCACGGGCGACTTGTTATTCCTCCGCATCCATGGGACATCCTCAGGGCTATCAGCTAGTTGGATTTTGCTTGTTGGTGGTGCTCCAGACATAGTTTGCAAGAGTTTTAATACATAGTCCATGTTTTTGGTTAACTGCAGCACCTGGTTACGCATGTCATCATCTGCTACAGCTTGACTTTCTTCTTTTGCAGGTTCTGTAGAAACAGGTTTAAAGTCTATGGGAGAGGTATTAGCCTGCCAGGATTGGATTGCAGGTTCAGCAGGCACTGGATCTCTTAACACGGTTATAGCTTGATCTTTAAATCATTAAAGTTCACAGTTGGGTGATCCAATACCCACATATGTACCTGTTGGCGGTGGTAGTCTGACCTCAATCCCACTGTAAACTGTTCTGCAAGCATTTTATCCTCTTCCAATACACTTGCCGGGTCTACCTGTTTTAAGGACCGGATTGCCCCTTGTAAACGGAGGGTATAGTCTCTGATGGTATCCTGCGGTCTCTGTTTACACTGGTAGAAGAGCATCCTCAATTCAGACTGTGTGTTTTTCAAAGACAGTTTTTAGTTTATCAAACACTTTAGCAGCAGAGTCCCTGTCAGTATCACTCCAGGACTCAGCCTCTAGCTCTGCTGCTCCTGTTAATTGTCCCAGCACAACGGTGGCCCGCTGCTTCTGTGTCATCGTATACATGTCCAGCATTGCACACATCTTTTGCTTAATGATTGCTAAGGTACCGGGTTTGCCTTCATATGTTGGTAACCATTTGGCACCCGGTATATATGGCAAGGCTAGAGGCATTATTTGGGCCGCTGCTCTGGTTGCTGCAATCCGGACATCCCTTCTGTCAGGGACCTGTACATCATCCGAGTCACTCATGATGGGGCCCTCCTAGTTAATTGCTGCCAACCAGTGAGATGAAACAAACTTTCCCGAACGTCGGCGGCTCTGCAGAGGGAGCGGAGCACCTCGGGTATTTCCGGAACTGTGGGCTGCACTTCGTTGATCTCTGGCAGAGTGAAGGGGCGGGGCTTATCTTCCCGCTATTTTCTACCCGCACTGTGGCGCAGCTCAGTTTCTGTAATGGCGGACCGGTTATACAGTTCAGAAACAGTTAATAAAGTTCAGTTCTTGGCACACAGTACCCGGTTTTACCGGGCACGGGATCCTGTTTGTGATGCCAGGATTGAGGCACAATTCAAGATTAGTACAGGTACCCTCCCCTTGCGGACATCGACTACACCCTGGCTGTCAGGATGGTGGGCCTACTAATCAGAGTACACAGATTCTACCAGGGCCTGATCATCTTTGCCCCTGATGCTTATTGCCGCCCAACACCATATTAACATTTCAGTTTTGGTGGATATCCCAATGGGGAATGGGTCACTCATCTGTGGCGCCCCACTGGTCGGTGCGTCACTAAGGGGTACTGCACCCAGACCAGGTGTACGGTATCCTTGTGGCCAGTGAAAGGGGAGGTTGATATGTGGCTTTCACCCTGCATCCACACACACTTAGCTTCAGGGGACCAATTAATTAAACCTGTTACCTAGGTAACCGGTCCCGGGGGGAGGTTATAAGAGTGGTAGTGGAAGGCCGGAAGATAGGAGAGTAGAAGTAGTCGAGAGAAGAACAAAGTACAAGAACGTCAGAGGAGGACCCTTCAGGGGATGCACAGAAAGAGCACCCAGAAAGACTGGTGCAAAAGGCAGAAGGAGGAAACCCAGAGCCAGACCGTACGGTAACAGGTCTGGGTGAATCCTAGTCCACTGCGGAGAACCGACTCCGGGAGCAGTATGGGCAAGTTCAACTCTGAGCCGCCAACACCAGTCAGACCCAGGAGAGTTTAGCCTCTGGGCCACCTGCAAAAATCACTAACGCTAAGTGCCTGGACCCGCGTAAAGCCACAGGGGTCTACTCCCGGAGGTGGTCCATGTTCGCCCACCTAGTCGGAAAAGGGCGCTCGGACCCCAGGGACACTGGGAATGTACTGTGCCGCGTTCGGCTTAATGGTCATGAAGTGACGGCTCTCCTTGACTCAGGGAGCAACGTGACCCTCGTGTGTGCCTCCTTGGTCTCCAGGACCAAACCCACCGACCGAAAGGTCAGGGTGATGAGTGTCCATGGGGATCATCGCAGGTATCCGACGAAGCGTGTCACGTTTGCTACCCCAGCCAGGAGGGTTCAACATGTCGTGGCGGTGGTAAAGGATCTCCCTTATGATGTTGCGCTGGGGAGGGATATGCCCTTGTTTCGGGAATTGTGGAGCGAGTATATGGCCCCCCGGATGAAGGACAGACAGGGCCCAGAGCCCGAGAATCCCGCCGCCGGGATACCCAGAGGACTTGAGATGCCTGATTCCCGGGTGCAGAGCTCAATGCGCCGATTAGCCGTCCGGAGCGGTGCAGCAGTGCCGCGAGCCGACCCCGTGTTGTTCGTGGGGCCCCAGGCCTCAGTTGTTGGTGCCCGTCCGGGATTTGGGGGTGCCGGGGGTCCGAACGGGTTGGTTGCTCGTGGGGTCTGGCACCGCTGGTATCCCCGGGTGCCCCTGCTTGGTTCCGCCGGTTCTCCGCGCCGTGACGCGGTCTGCACGCAGGGGTTATGGCCTTGTGTTCAGCCCCGTACGCTTGAAACATAGGGGGGGGGTGTGAGGCACCGACCGGGTCGGGCCCCTGCGACCGGTATGTGCCTCCCTGGGTGCGTCCTCCATATTGACAGGTTGCACTCCATCCCAGGATTTTGTGTTGGTTCTGCTTACTGACTTGGGTGTGATAAAAGGAAGCTAGACCACGGGGTGTGGTCTCTAGTGAGGAAGTGAACACAACTCCCTGAGCTTCTGAGAGAGAAACATCCCTGAGCCAGGCCTGAGACATTGTGGCTGGTTTTGACGGGGTAAGTCCTTTTGGGTGAAGCTGAGAAGCGGCCCCTGAAGTAAGGAGAATCCGGAATAGTGCACCGGACTATTGTTGTCTACGTTTTTTGGCCAAATAAACCCGTGTGCCGTGACCAGTGGTGCTGGATCCCGTGTCTTTGCCTCCCTGACGCCGCTACACCTTACAACGCTCATAAGCCACATAAAGACACCCCATTCATTGGTCACTACCCGGGCCAGCTACCCGTGACTGTGTGATTGTTAACCTGTTGTTGAACTGCGTTTTCCAAGTGACCAGTAAATACCAGTGCAGAGCAAAGAAAGCCTCTCTTGTCTTATTACTGTTAAACTACAGAGCTGCTACCACGACAACCAGAACATCAGCAACTCTGCCCCGGGGATCCTGCTCCACCTGCAGGGAGTAAAACCAACTGGTTGCAATACCATAATCTCCGAAAGTCTGACAGTGGCGCTGGTGCTATCACCAGGAACTGCAGGTGGCGTCAAGAACAATTCAATCCATTTCATTATTTTATTTTAACACTTTCTTAGTGACCACCAGGGCCACAGACTCGCAACTATTGTCAGATCATCATCTGGGCCACGAGTAATATCATAATCAGCCCAGTACCAATTGTAAAGGATATATGGCATCATTGTCATCTGGGAGTCAGTGTCCAGTAAAGCATTCATTGGGATGCCATCAATCATGACTGGGAGGACTGGTCGTCCTCCAACTTACTTGTCTTGCCAATGATGCGGACCTGATCACCTTATTTCAGGGTGTTGGCCCGCTGCCCCAGGGATTGCCTGTTTAAAGGACAGGATCTTGTGAAGCGCCCGCATTGCTGCAGCAGTGGCAGATGGGTTATTCAGTTGAGTCATAGCGATTGCTGTCTATTCCCCTGGTCGGTGGGATCCTCCTCGGTTGTAGCCATGGGATGTCATCTGGACTGAAGGCCAGCTGAATTGTTTCGATTGGTGGTGATACTTGGAAGGACTGCACAGTCTTTGTCAGTGTGGCCATACTTTTGGTCAACTCCTGGATCTGTGGAGGTGTCATTATCTAGGGTTTGTGCATCTGCTTCTGCAATTGCCTGTGGTGAGGGTGTCGCCTCCAGGTGGTAAGTTATAGCTGGGCACCATAGAGGTGCAGCGCTACTTGGGGTTGGGTCTCACAGCACCCGAATGGCGTGATCTTTAAGTCGTGCACAGTCCAGGTCAGGGTTTGTTATGGTCCATAATACGCAGCTGTGTCCAATGGGTTTTAGACAGGAGCCTCTCAATAAACTGTTTGGTTATCAGTCTGTGTTCGTCTTGCACGCTGTCGGGGTCACCCTGTTTAATGGTCCATAGTGCCTCTTGGAAATGAAGGTCATAGTCTTGTATACTGTCATGCACCCTTTGTTTGCACCCAAAAAATTTCATTTTAGTCTCTGCCGTGGTGTGGGTATCAAAGGTGTCCTTCATCCTGGCCAGAATTTGCTTACCAGTTCTTTTATCGGTGCCCGGCCAGGACTTTACCTCCCTCTGGGCCGCACCAGTTAACTGGCCAATGAAGATGCTGACTTTTTGACTTCCAGATAGGGGGTACACTTCAAACAAACTACGCAGTCTCTCCTTTAAATCGCTCAAGGTGTGTGATTCGCGTGAGTACTGCGGAAGCCAGGCCGCTCCCGGTATGTATGGCATTGATAAAGGCATAGCTGGGGCTGCGGCTGCACCAGCCGCTGCATCTCCACCTGGGTTGGACATTTTCCTCCCCCCTAGTGAACCTTGGCGAGGTTCTGAGTCTCCGTTGAATTATCACATAAAAAGAATAGTACAGCAGTCTTAGGGAGCGCCAAAGGTATACTGGACAAATTTGTGGATAAGAACGGACCTTTATTCTTCCTCCAATACCACTGCCACAACGTGTTTGGTCTAAGCTGTCTTGATCAGGTGGGGGCTTAGACAGTCGAAACGCGTTGTGGCATTGGAGGAAGAATAAAGGTCAGTTCTTATCCACTAATTTGTCCAGTATTCCTTTAGCGCTCCCTGAGACCGCTGTACTATTGTTTTTATGTGAGATATCTCTCTACGGAGCCAAAGCGGCAGGAGCAGCCTGGCATCTCTGGAAGGTTGAGGACCTGTGATTACCTAGCTACCGGGATAAACAACTGAGGACCTGCGGTGACGTGGTGTCCGGTCCGGCAGGATTACACAAATTTTCGGGGAGCACGGAGTTGCTAATGCATACACCGCCAGGACAGCAGCATTATTAGAGAGAGGCGACCCAGAGCCCCATTAACCACACGTTTAATCTTGGTTGTGTAGACGTACACAACCATTATAGGTGAGTGCACTGGCACTTTTTATTTATACAAGTAGCCCTGTGTGTCTACACATGCGCCCTTTTCTTATTCTTTCTGCTTCGGTTGAATTATCAGTCTCATGATCCGCAGGCAAGACGGATTGCATACTTCAGGGTTCCAGGTCGGGGGCCTCCTGCTGGCTGACGTCAGAGAGTGGGGCAGGACTTCTCTTCGTGCTCTTTCTTGGGCTTTGGCCACGACAACACGCCTCTTCTGCTTCCCGCGCGCTGTGCGGCGTGATAATGGCGAACAGTTCAATAAATTTTATGGCACACAGGACCTGGGGAGTACCGGGTAACAAAATCCTGTTCATGATGCCAAGTTGACATGCCCAGACACCAGGGCAGTGGGGTACTCAGAACTGCGCCGAACAGTTATTTCTGGGGATGTGTCACAGTGGCGTGACCTGACTCTGTAACCCTGGCAGTGTCATAAAAATGGGGGTAAATTACATGGGATTGATTAGTGACGCCACCCATGGTATTCAGCAATTGGATGACTAACACTGCGGTTCAGGAGCACTGGAGCGGTCGGACAGTTTGTTCAGGTGGTGGTAACTGTTGGGGTGCAGAGAATAAGCAAAGGACACAGAAAAGTGCAGTTTTCTTTACCTTTTACATTTTGGCAAATGATAATGCAATCTGGGGTACTAGTAACAGATGATAGGAGTCCGGTGAGCCTGGAAGCATTCGGGGATCCACCTTGCCAGGTGGGGTTGGAGGCCTTCCTACTGTGCTCCTTTTTCGGGTCCCTACTGCCTGTATCTATGCTGTGGCCCCCTTCTGAATGTTGGTTCTAAACTGTGTGGCAGACAGCGTGAGCCTATCATGGGCATTGCCTTTCCACAGGCAGCCCAGGCACTTGGTCTGCTGTGGTGCCTCTGGGTGCTCGGTCCGGCCAGGGGGCTTACAACCCCTGCCCTCCAGATTTGGCTGATGGGGTGTACAGCACCCACACTGCCAAGGACTCTGGCATCCTTTTTGTCAGCCCTCCACTCCGGGATGAGCTCTGATGCAGCTCCAATTCCTCAGAGCCCTTGTCTCCACTCCGCTCTCTTCCCTCTCCTCAGACTAACTGCCAAACACACTTAACTGCCTCCTCCTCCGGATCAGAGAGAGCAGTTCCCCTGAAGTCTGGTTACAGAGCTCCCCCTTCTGGCCTGGAGTAGGAATTGTGTTGCATGCTGTGCAGTGGTGTAACTAGAGTCTGATGGGCCCCAGTGCAAAATTTCCGCACACATTGGTCAGATGTATGAGCCCCGTGTAACATTCTAAATCCCATAAAGACTTACAAATCGACCCCTCTTCCTTTTAATTTAGCATTAATGTCTCTCATACTGCTATATATGGTCTTCCTCCTGGAATATGGCCCTTATCCTGGTATATATGGTTTTCCTCCTTTTGCCACCATAGTTCTCCAATTATTATGCATCCCCATATCCTTCCATATATTATAATGCACCCCCCATAGTCCTCCACATAGTATAATGCAGCCTCTCTCCCTCCCTCCCTCCATCACCAGCCTCCACCAGCAGCCTCTCCCCCCATCACCAGCCTCCACCAGTAGCCTCTCTCCCTCCCCACATCACCAGCCTCAACCAGCAGCATCTCCACCCCATCACCAGCCTCTACAAGCAACCTCTCTCCTGCCTCCATCACCAGCCTCCACCAGCAGCCTCTCTCCCTCCTCCATCACCAGTAGCTTCTCTCCCTCTTCTATCACCAGCCTTCACCAGCAACCTCTCTTAACCCCCCATCACCAGCCTCCACCAGCAGCCTCTCTCCCTCCTCCATCACCAGCCTCTACCAGAAGCCTCTCTCAATTCACCATCACCAGACTCCACTAGCAGCCTCCCTCCCTCCTTCAACACCAGCCTCCACCAGCAGCCTCTCTCCCTGCTCCATCACCAGCCTCTACCAGAAGCCTCTCTCAACCCGCCATCACCAAACTCCACCAGCAGCCTCCCTCCCTCCTCCAACACCAGGCTCCACCAGCAGCCTCTCTCCCTCCTACATCACCAGCAGCTTCTCTTTTTCCTCCATCACCAGCCTCCACCAGCAGCCTCCCTCCCCCCTCCATCACCAGCCTCCACCAGCAGCCTCTCTCCCACCCCCCATCACCAGCCTCCACCAGCAGCCTCTCTCAACCCACCATATCTTTAGCTCTATGAGCACTCACCTGCTCTCCTTCTCCTTGCTTCCATGTTCTCCTTCATGGCACTCTGCTGAACTGAGCCATCTGCTGAAGCGTGGGATGACCTCAGACACGCTGTAGCATTGCAGAGCAGAGGGCAGATTGGAGCTGTCGGAACCTGGAACGCCGCCTCAGGTATTTCGGTGTCAGACAGCGACGTGTGAATAAAGTTGGGTGCCCGCCCCCAGCGACGTGTGAATAAAGTTGCATGCCCGCCCCATCCCGAATTCCCACTTCTCTATAAAGACAGCAGATATGCTAGACTGTCTAACAGAGGAGAAGGGAGATTTAAAAAAAGAAATAAAACATTTCTTTTTATCCAGGCCTGAACAGGCCCCTCCCGCCGCTGGGCCCCGTGGCAATTGCGACCCCTGTGACCATGGTAGTTACGCCACTGATGCTGTGTATTACCTGGCATGGGGACCTCTTCCTGCTTCCAGGCATCACATCACCCCTCTGAGGGAGGCAATGTCACCATGGCAACCAGACTCTGGGGTGCCACGCTAGGAAGTCTCTATTTTACAAGATAATGATGTACCAATGTAGGCTCAGGCTTGAGATGCACCAGTGTCTAAGAATGGCTTTTATTTGCTGCCAAAAAAGAAATACAGTTTTAGATTGATTTCTATATATCTGGTATTCCTTTATTGAGCACTACTAATATGAAGTGATTCTGGTTGGAACCATGTACTATATTAATAAAATCTTATGTGCCACTTACACAAATGAGGTGTTGAAAGGTAGTTTTATTCTGGAAAGTGAGCTTTCATGCCAGGCCCTCTATTCTATCTTGCCTTTCATTACATTTTTGTTATGTATATTTTTCTGGCAGTTCATGTTTAATTTGTGTAGTTAGTGTATCACTATAGAAAAATACATTTTTGCATAGAAACCAGGTTGATTACCCAGTTTTGTTATTGCTATGCATTAAATACTTAGTAACACATGAATATTTGCATAGCCTTTTTAAAGGGAATCTGTCTCCATATATTTGCTAAACTATCTGAAAGCAGCATAATGTACAGACCAAAGACCCTGATTTCAGCAATGTATTACGGTACTTTTTTTCTGGGTACTGTACTTTGATTAAAACTGTTTTCTCTGCTGCAGATCTACTAGTTCTCTGAATGCTGAGCTCTGCATAAATAGTAAAACAAACGTAAAAAATACTCTGCTGTTTTAAATTAAGGCATCCGTCTGCGCACAGATCACATATGGGAGTGAATGGGTGCGCACAGTCCTGCGCTGTCAAGCGCAGCACCGTGCGCTCCCATTATAAAGATAGGAGCTCACGGCCGCTGCAGTCACATTGCAGACCCCTCCGCAGAACGCTGCGGAGGGGTCCGCAAATGTGGACCCAGCCTAAGACAGTGTTCACACCACCTAGAAATTGAAACACAGAAAAATAGTGAAACATAAAAATACTCTTATTAATACTGTATTAAATAAAGTAAGAAGCAAGTGCTGGGACCACTGTCCTACAGACTTGTTCACTGTGTACTTGGCTCACTATTTTTTTTCTAATTTGTTTTTTTGGCTCTGTATAACCCTGCCTACACCATTGATTGTCAGCTTTCTGGGTAGATTGTGCATAGGCATAAAATTGTAAATCAGTGGTGGTGGTGTTGTTGTAGCTGTGGAGTTCTTTCCAGCAGAGTCTGTAAAGACCGATTCTGGAGAAGCTGTGAAGTCCCCCTCTGGAGAAGCAGTGGAGTTCCTTTCTGGGAAGGCTGTGGCGTTGCTCTCTGGAGAAACGGTGGAGTTCCTTTATTTGTTGTTTCATATTAGCTTGGTTGTTTCTCTCCTTGTGTTGTCTTATTGTAGTCTTAAGACTAGCATCTTGCTGCCCTGTGCATTATTCAGGGCAAGCACAGTGTCAGCCAGTGCCTAGCCACATGATCACGCACAGAGGGAAGGACTCGTCTAGGGATGATAGGGAGGTCAGGGTCCAGACTCAGTTAAGTGTTAAGGGGTGACCAGTCATTCCTCTCCTTATCACCAGGCTCTCCTTTTTACCTTTTCCTTGGTGTTCCTCTCTTATTGCACCCCACGGTACAGAATTTCCTTGCTGCAGCATGACAGTGTTAGGCAACATTCACACAGACCATTTTTGATGCGTTTTTTGAGGTTCTACTGCAAAACTGATCCATTGTTTTTTCAAAAAACACATCACACAGTGCCTTTTTGATGCATTTTGATGCATGCGTTTTTTTCAGCTCATAGACAATGGAGTCAATAGAAAAAGTGGATTTGAAAAGCACAAGCAAAATTGACATGCTCAGTCTTTGTGAGAATCAATTTTTGAGCCCCAAAATGGATCCTCAGAAAACATTGTGTGTGAATGACAAATCTGGAAAGCCATTGACTTTGCTGGATACTCTTGGGCACTGCATTTCACTGCTAAGAAATACATGCGTCAAAAATGTATCACGTCTGAGAAAACAGCTATTCTCCTTGTGGAGAGTATTCTGCCAGCTGGCAGTGAGAATGCTAACAAAGTACCTGTCACCCCCTGGTGCATGGCAAACTAAATGAAGCACTGAAGGCAGCATGTCTGCTGCTGACTCACCGTAGCCGGGTCTTCACGTTTCGGGCGTTGTTTCTCCCTGTCACAGTTCCACGACCGGGGCTGTGGGGCCCGGTGGTCCAGATCAGAAGGGGTTGGCTGAACGGATAAGGGTTAAATTCTTAGTTGTCGTGACGCCACCTGCGGGAATTCTGGTGATTTTACCGGCGCTGCTTGGGCCTCCGAGGGATGTACGGCAGCAAGATGGGACGCTCCCCCTAGGACGAGCAGGAGTCCCTGGGGCCAGGAGCTGCACCTGATGTTGTACGGCAGCTTTGTTATTCTTAGCATGCGGAGTTGAACAGTTCTGAAGAAGCACAGACCCCAGTGTTCTCTATAACGGGACTTTTACTGTAACCGGCAAGATGATACAGGACATACAGTCAACAGGTAACGGACCGGATGGTCCCAGCAATGACCGGTGTTGTTTCAGAGCTCCGCGGTGTTCCTCCTTTCTTAACCTTTTCTATTTTTGCCGATGTCGCCTTAGTACGCCAGTTCGGGTACAAGGGGGCTACTTGAATTTCCCTGCCGGTGTATACGACCCGGTGTGAGGGGAGCCTGATTCCTTATGGTAGGTACTCCGCTGGCGAGACGGCTCTAGTCGCGGCTGCAGTGAGATGCTCCTAAAAAGCAGTTCCTTCACTTCTGGTTTGCGGAGCTGCGGTGAACGACTTGCTCGCTTCGGAACCAGTGATCTGGTGGTTGGTTGGTGGGCGCGGGTGTATTTTGACCCGTTTAGGTAGTCGCCCAGGTTCCGGTTTAGGGCACTGAATAATGGCGCCAACCGGTAGGTGGTCTTCAGGGCTGCACGGGACTGTGCAGAGCCCACTTCTCCTACGTTCCCCTCCTCACGACCACTCCTCTCCTCCTCTCCTACTTTACTCCCACACTCTACTCCTACACTCCGCCCACCAGGACCTGATTGGCCCTCTATTCTAGTGGTGCATGTAGGGTATGGAGCTCTGAGTATTAACCATGTCATTACTGAGACGGATAATATTGCAGCTTCAGTTAGGGATGCAATACCCTCCTGTAGAAGAAAAAGGTTTGGTACCGTGTTAGCCAGTTGAGAAAATGTTGATTGCTCTCAGTGTGAGAAACAAGATACAAATCTTGTAGTTGTGATACCTTTTAATGGCTAACAAAAATAAAATAAATGATGTTATAAGGCGAGCTTTCGAGACGACTCAGGTCTCTTCATCAGGCATGGTATGACAAGATATTGAATGAAACTCAAAATATATACATGCACAACTAAAAATGATTGGATATTTGACTCAATAAACATTACAGGGACTGGACATTTGGCAAAATAAACAAACAGCCTCGGAGATGATCTTCAAACAGACAGGCTCAGAGGTAATAAAGTCTTTAGGACACTAAATTATAAGAAAACCTGGTGTCCAAGATTTCCATGTCTTTGAACAACATTGTTTATATGTGGTAATGAGCCATAAAACCATCAACAATGTTCAGCCCGTTCTGTATACAATTGAAGCTTCTAATTAGCTTGGATTCACAGACTCTTCTGTGTTTTGGGGATTTGAAATTACCTCTCAAAATTAGAACCTTCATATTGTCAATGTTATGTCCCTGGCCAGAAAAATGCTCCGCTACTGGAAAATTGATTTTTTTGTGCGTAATTGTGTGACGATGAGACCTCATCCTTGCTCTTAGACGCTGTCCAGTCTCCCCAACATAGAAAGAACCTACTGGGCAAATGGTGCACATAATTAAATATACCACATTGGAAGAGGAGCATGTGAAAGTCCCAGGAATCTTATAATCCTGCTGTGTGTTGGGGATCTGTATCCTGTCTCTGGTCTCTATGTGAGCACAGGTCTTGCAGCTCTTCACATTGCATGGATAAGTTCCTTTTGGCGTATCAGAGGGCATCAAACTTCGGACCATGATGTTCCTTAAATTGGGAGGCTGCCTGTAGCACAGCAAGGGAGGGTCTTTGAATAATATTTTAAGTCGGTCATCCTTGTGTAGGATGTGATGAAGTTTCCTGGCAGTATTCCTTAGTACCTCAAGCTGTGGGTTGTAGGTCACCACCAGGGGAACACGTTGGTTCTCTTCTTTTTCTCTGTATTGGAGTGCTTTACTTCTAGGGATCCTTGTGGCTTTAATGATCTGATCATCAATGGAGGTGGGGTGGTAGCCCTGGTTTAAAAATGTGTTCTTTAGCTGGTATAAGTGTTCATCCCTTTCCACTGGGTTGGAGCAAATACGGTTATATCTCAGGGCCTGGCTGTAGACAATAGATTTTTTGATGTGTTTCGGGTGGAAACTGTCCCATCTGAGGTATGTGGGACGGTCAATCGGTTTCCGATATACTGTTGTTTGGAATGAACCATTTAGAATTTTTAAGGTGGTATCCAGAAAGTTGATTTGTGTTTTTGAGTGGTCCAGTGTCAGGTTTATGCTGGGATGAAATTGGTTGAACTTGTCATGGAATTTTAGAAGTTCATGTTCAGTCTCAGTCCAGATTAATAAGATGTCATCAATGAAACGGAAGTACGCCAAGGGTTTGATGGGGCAGGAGGCTAAAAAGTCATTTTCCAGTTTAGCCATGAAGAGGTTGGCATACTGGGGGGCCATTTTGCTTCCCTTGGCAGTTCCGGTGCGTTGTAAATACAGCTCTTCCCCAAAAGAGAAAATGTTGTGGGTGAGGATAAATCTGGTGAGCTTTAGAACTGACTCAGAAGGGATCCCATTGGCTTCAAGAAACAGTCGGCAGGCAGAAAGTCCATCTTCGTGTGGGATGTTAGTATATAAGGACTCCACATCCATGGTGCCTAAGATGGTACTCTCGGGGAGGGGACCTATTGTAGAGAGCTTATTTAGAAGGTCCGTTGTGTCCTGTATGTAGCTGTCTGTCCTCCTTACCAGCGGTTTAAGGACATTTTCCACCACACCAGAGATTCTTTCAGTGAGTGTTCCCACCCCTGAGATGATGGGTCTCCCTGGGTTACCTGGTTTATGAATCTTGGGAAGCATATAGAAAACTCCCATCCTTGGATCCTCAGGAATTAAGTCCAGAAGGTTTGTGGAATCCGTACCTAAACATTTGATGAGTCTTCTCAACTCCCTCATATATTTTGGAGTTGGGTCCTCGTCCAGTTTGGTGTAGTATTGTAAATCCATCAGCTGTCTGTGTGCTTCTTTGACGTAGTCCTTTGTATCCAGGAGAACAATAGCCCCACCTTTGTCTGCAGGCTTAATAGTGATCTCCCTGTTGTTCTTCAGGCTGTAAATTGCCCTTCTCTCTTGCACAGTAATATTAGATATTTCTGTTGTTTTTTTATCTAATATTGTGGATTGTACCAAATGTCTGAATGACTCAATATATTGATCCAAACTGGTGTTGCGGCCAGGGTCAGGTGTCCAGTCAGAGGTTTTCTTTTTTCTTTGTTGAACTTGTGTTTGGCTGCTTAGAGGCCTCAAGTTCTCTTTATCATCAAAGAACTCCTTCAGTCTCAACCTCCTGAAATATTCCTCCATGTCACTACACAGTTCAGTTTTGTCTAGGGACTTTGTGGGACAAAATGTGAGACCTCTAGAAAGCACACTGAGTTCTAGATTAGTGGGTTTGTGAGATGACAAATTAATAACACAGTTGACAGTACCTGTGTCCTTCCGGCAGTTCTGCTCCATGCTGTTGTGGTTATGAGGAACGTGGCTGGTGTTTGAGTATAATCCTGCTTTCAGTCGGAGTCTGTACAGCTTCTTCTTCTTGTTGTATATAAGGTATGATTGCAGTGAAGTATAGAAATGTCGCATCCTCTGTTGTATGTTATCGGTAAGTGTGCTCCTTAAAGTTTGTATTTCCATCTGGATCTTTTTCTTGTTGCTGTAGGAAACATGGATAAGGAGATTCCGTAGTCTCTCCGAAGTCCTGTGGCAAAGGTGTTGTGAATACTGAGTATTGTGGGTATTCTGAAGAGGATTCTTTAAGCTTAGTCCTTTGGGTATTAAATGTTCTTTCTTGCATCTGGTTAAAAAGAAAATGTTGCTGTCCAGTTGTGCTAGTTTCTTCAGACGATCTTTTAATTCCATAGATGTGCGTTACATTCTGGTATCTTCCATTTCATTAGAAGAAAAAGGTTTGGTACCGTGTTAGCCAGTTGAGAAAATGTTGATTGCTCTCAGTGTGAGAAACAAGATACAAATCTTGTAGTTGTGATACCTTTTAATGGCTAACAAAAATAAAATAAATGATGTTATAAGGCGAGCTTTCGAGACGACTCAGGTCTCTTCATCAGGCATGGTATGACAAGATATTGAATGAAACTCAAAAAATCTATTGTCTACAGCCAGGCCCTGAGATATAACCGTATTTGCTCCAACCCAGTGGAAAGGGATGAACACTTAAACCAGCTAAAGAACACATTTTTAAACCAGGGCTACCACCCCACCTCCATTGATGATCAGATCATTAAAGCCTCAAGGATCCCTAGAAGTCAAGCACTCCAATACAGAGAAAAAGAAGAGAACCAACGTGTTCCCCTGGTGGTGACCTACAACCCACAGCTTGAGGTACTAAGGAATACTGCCAGGAAACTTCATCACATCCTACACAAGGATGACCGACTTAAAATATTATTCAAAGACCCTCCCTTGCTGTGCTACAGGCAGCCTCCCAATTTAAGGAACATCATGGTCCGAAGTTTGATGCCCTCTGATACGCCAAAAGGAACTTATCCATGCAATGTGAAGAGCTGCAAGACCTGTGCTCACATAGAGACCAGAGACAGGATACAGATCCCCAACACACAGCAGGATTATAAGATTCCTGGGACTTTCACATGCTCCTCTTCCAATGTGGTATATTTAATTATGTGCACCATTTGCCCAGTAGGTTCTTTCTATGTTGGGGAGACTGGACAGCGTCTAAGAGCAAGGATGAGGTCTCATCGTCACACAATTACACACAAAAAAATCCATTTTCCAGTAGCGGAGCATTTTTCTGGCCAGGGACATAACATTGACAATATGAAGGTTTTAATTTTGAGAGGTAATTTCAAATCCCCAAAACACAGAAGAGTCTGTGAATCCAAGCTAATTAGAAGCTTCAATTGTATACAGAACGGGCTGAACATTGTTGATGGTTTTATGGCTCATTACCACATATAAACAATGTTGTTCAAAGACATGGAAATATTGAACACCAGGTTTTCTTATAATTTAGTGTCCTAAAGACTTTATTACCTCTGAGCCTGTCTGTTTGAAGATCATCTCCGAGGCTGTTTGTTTATTTTGCCAAATGTCCAGTCCCTGTAATGTTTATTGAGTCAAATATCCAATCATTTTTAGTTGTGCATGTATATATTTTGAGTTTCATTCAATATCTTGTCATACCATGCCTGATGAAGAGACCTGAGTCGTCTCGAAAGCTCGCCTTATAACATCATTTATTTTATTTTTGTTAGCCATTAAAAGGTATCACAACTACAAGATTTGTATCTTGTTTCTCACACTGAGAGCAATCAACATTATACCCTCCTGTGACACACTCGTTGCGGGGCGCCACACTGCATTCAGGGAAGGAGTCCCCCTGTAAGCTTTAAAAAAGACTTTAGAAACCATACAGTTTAAAGGTCCCCTGGGTGGGATCTTATTAAGAGGTCCTGGCTGCTGGCACAATCCTCCCTGCCTCCTCCTTGTGTGTTCCACCCCCTCTGTTTGTCTGTTCTGTGTGACGTCAGGAGCAGAAGAGGAGGGCAGACCCAGAAGAAGAGGAGGAGACAGCAGACACATAGAGGGGGCGGAACACACAAGGAGGGAGGATTGTGCCAGCAGCCAGGTCCTATTAATAAGATCCGACCCAGGCAACCTCTTAACTATAAGGTTTCTAAAGTATTTTTTAAAGCTTATAGTGGGGCTAGAGACATGGAGGATCCCTTCCCTGAATGCAGCAGACATGCTGTATTCAATGCTGCATTTAGTTTGCCATGCACTACAGGGGTGACAAGTCCTCTTTACAACCGAAATGCTCCTCTGAGAAATTACATATGCAAATTGTCACCAGTGTGGAAGCAGACAAACTCTAATGCCACCTAATAAAGATAGCAATTTAAAAAGTCATAATTGACTCTTAGACAAGCCAAGGCTTGTTAAAGAGTCAATTATGACTTTTAGGATTGCTATCTTTAATAGGTAAAAAATGTTTGTACCATGTTAGCCAGTAGATAGAAAAATATTAGAATCTGAGAGTCCTCAGTGGTTGATACCTTTTAATGGCTAACTGAAAAGATGGAAAGAAAAAGTAAAGCATGCTTTTGAGACAGTAAGGTCTCTTCATCAGGCTAGTAATAACACAAATTCTGAATGTACACACATATAAACACACAAACAGGAGACTGGATACGCAGTACATAGATTAGGTGCGGTGAAGCATGACATAGTGGAAGACAGCATCTGTGGCTGTATCCTCCACAGATAAAAGGCAGTTTCAAGTCCCTTGATTAATTGTTGGTCCAAGATTTGAAGAGTGGTCTGTGATGAGAGGGGGTAGAGTAAAAACATTTGGGCAATAAATGCCAGAGTTCAGCCTGTGACTTGTTTTCCAACATTTGAAATTCAAAGGGAACCTGACCCCTAAAAATCCGCCCCAGACCATTTATACCTGTCCCTGCACCTCCAGGAATGCATTCTAGGCATCCCTTTGTGTAAAAACTGGGTATTTGTAAAGTATATAAAAGTGCTTTTATTACCTTTAGATCTGCGGCTTCTCAGTACCAGAGAAGTCACAAAAAGAATCCCCTGTGGCTTCTCAGCATCGTCTGCAGATCAATTATTCATGCCCAGATAGGCGTACTAATGTATTGTGAGCTCCCTTGCCCCCTCCATGTGTGGTATAGGCTGTATGACGCAAATCGAGTCATATCCATATCAGAGGACTTCGTGGTTCCCTTTAAATAACCTATTATTTTTGGACAAAACCATTATCTTTATCTGTACGTCTTCCAGAAATTAAAGTTTCCTTCATGTTTACTTGTTGCAATTTATCATAAAACTTATTCTGCTCTAGAGCAATGCATGAGTCCATTCAAGCGTTTACAGAAGCAACCAAGCAGAACACAAGCAGGTACACCTGGTAAGAAGTAGCCTGACTACAGCATAAAGCCTCAGAAAAGAACTTCAGAGAGAATTATCCCTGCAGTAGAAAAAGTCTAAGTACATTAGCGCACAAATAATCTGAAGACAGCAAATGTACCAATAAAATCTACATCTGACCCTACTTTATCCATCCCCAGATCCAACTTCAAAAGATTTTGGTCATCAGTGCGGATGCTTTTCTCCTCTTGAGCCTGTGAATCTTTTGAGCACACCTCTCATGTCCATGGAACAGAATGTGTGAACATCTCTGCAGAATAGCCTATCTGTGTTTCGCCACAATCAGTTGTACAGTTGTGACATGGGGGAAAATATCGGTAATTGGGGCGCCACCTCTGAGGAAAGTACTATGTATGATGCTGAGATGGAGGAAGAGGAGGAGAGGCCACCTGATGCAGCATTTGCCATCAACTGTAGCCAGGGGTGCACCAAGCCCCTCTGCCACCTGAGCCACAAGCTGAGGACCGGGGAGGGGGGGGGTGCTGTCAGAGTCCAGCCCCGCCGCCCCTGTAGTTGAGGAGCGAGGGGTGGCCTGGCAGACTAATGCAGCGCCGCCGCCGCCCTCTTACCGGGTGACACAGGAAGCCGGTCTCTGGTGCTGGCGCCGCCCCCTTCTCCAGTGCCGCTCCCCCTGGCTGCTGCCGCTTGTTACTCAGGGCTCACACTGTCCAATGGACTGTGCGGCCGTGACTGTAGCAAATGCGCTCTCTGGGCCTTATCTACAAGTTGTATCACTCTTCTGCTACCGAAGACAGACACAGAAGTAGCATGTCCACTAAGGCCAGGGTCACATTTGGCGGGGGCATCCTTTGCAAGCATGTGCTTAAGTTAGCATTTTTTTGCCCTTGCCATCAGGGCCGGCTCCAGGTTTCTGTGGGCCCCGGGCGAAAAGGTCTCAGTGGGCCCCCTTTAAGTACATATCGCGGACTATATATACATGTATATATATATATTGCCGCACACTTACCGCAAGCCCCATAGACAATGCATGGGGCTTGCCGCAAACGTGCAGCAAGTGCAACCGCTAGACGGAAAATGCGGCAGATGCGGGGTTTTTTTTACCGCAACTGCCACATTTTTAAAAAAACTCCTATGTGAAGGCAGACTTAGGGCCCTTTCACATCAGCGGTATTTTCAAATCGCGGCAGATGCGGTGAAAAAACCGCATCTGCCGCGATTACCGCATAACCGCAACACTTGCGGCACACTTGCGGCAAGCCCCATGCAATGTCTATGGGGCTTGCGGTAAGGGTGCGGCAGGTGCGGCAAGTGCTGTTTCGGCACTTGCGGCAGGTGCGGCCGCGAAAAAAACCGCTGCAAGCAGCGTTTTTTTTCGCGGCCGCACCTGCCGCAAGTGCCGAAACCGCACTTGCCGCACCCTTACCGCAAGCCCCATAGACATTGCATGGGGCTTGCCGCAAGTGTGCCGCAAGTGTCGCGGTTATGCGGTAATCGCGGCAGATGCGTTTTTTTTCCCTGCATCTGCCGCGATTTGAAAATACTGCTGATGTGAAAGGGCCCTTACAGGAACAGTGACTGCTGAAACCAGCAAGAGCTGTTTCTGACAGTGAGTATATTACACATTGTTAGGAGTGGGCTAAAATGCGATTGCGTTCCCTTGCGCTTTTTAAAAATACCCTTCAAATGCAAAATGTTGCATTTTTGTGCGTCTGAGGATGCTTGGTATATACACAAGCATTCTCAAGCACACAAATAATGCAAGCAGCTCAATGGAGCCACACTGCCATATGGGTGGCACCGCAGCCAAGCGGAGTGTCTGGCCATCCAGATCTCTCTTTCTCCTCACCTTTCTTCTTGCTGCTCCGGTCTCCTCCGGTCGCTCTGCACATATCAGCACAGTGATGACAACATCGTGCCCCTCCATGCTGAGCTGCAGAATGCAGACAGCGGCAGAAGAGACTCTGGAGAAGAATGCTGCTGGCAAAGGCGGCTGGGACTATAGGAGCGGAATCCGCGGGGGGCTACCACTGGTACACATACTTCGTACACATGCGGCTCTGCTTCGTACACCTCATACACACGCGGCTCTGCTCCGTACACCTAGTACCCACTCGGCTCTGCTCCGTACACCTCATACACACACGGCTCTGCTCCGTACACCTCGTACACACACGGCTCTGCTCCGTACACCTCGTACACACACGGCTCTGCTCCGTACACCTCGTACACACACGGCTCTGCTCCGTACACCTCATACACACACGGCTCTGCTCCGTACACCTCGTACACACATGGCTCTGCTCCGTACACCTAGTACCCACTCGGCTCTGCTCCGTACACCTCGTACACACATGGCTCTGCTCCGTACACCTCGTACACACTCGGCTCTGCTCCGTACACCTCGTACACACTGGGCTACGCTCCATACACCTCGTACACACTCGGCTCCGCTCCATACACCTCGTACACACATGGCTCTGCTCCGTACACCTCGTACACACACGGCTCTGCTCCGTACACCTCGTACACACACGGCTCTGCTCCGTACACCTAGTACACACATGGCTCTGCTCCGTACACCTTGTACACACATGGCTCTGCTCCATACACCTAGTACACACAGCTGTGCTCCGTACACCTCGTACACACTCTGCTCTGCTCCGTACACCTCGTATACACTCGGCTCTGCTCCATACACCTCGTACACACATGGCTCTGCTCCGTACACCTCGTACACACAGCTGTGCTCCGTACACCTCGCACACACTCTGCTCTGCTCCGTACACCTCGTACACACTCTGCTCTGCTCCGTACACCTCGTACACACATGGCTCTGCTCCGTACACCTCGTACACACATGGCTCTGCTCCGTACACCTCGTACACACGCGGCTCTGCTCCGTACACCTCGTACACACGCGGCTCTGCTCCGTACACCTTGTACACACGCGGCTCTGCTCCGTACACCTCGTACACACACGGCTCTGCTCTGTACACCTCGTACACACACGGCTCCGCTCCGTACACCTCGTACACACGCGGCTCCGCTCCGTACACCTCGTACACACGCGGCTCTGCTCCGTACACCTCGTACACACACGGCTCTGCTCCGTATACCTCGTACACACACGGCTCTGCTCCGTACACCTCGTACACACACGGCTCTGCTCCGTACACCTCGTACACACACGGCTCCGCTCCATGCACCTAGTACACACTCACCTCTGCTACATTCACACTGTAAATGCCTCCTGACCACACACAAACTTCACCTTATTTGAGCATCATTCATGGTGGCCAGCACAGTCCTGGATACACTGAGGAGCTGATCATGTGATCCCTGACTCCTCCCCTCCATGTGACATCATCACAGGTCCTGTAAGCACAGAGTGTGCAGCTCTGTCGGCACCCGTGGAGGGGGGAGGAGGGAGACCTCCGGTGCTGCAGGAGCCTGAAAATGACCCCCCAGGCCCAGCTGCCCCCTGGATATAGCTCTGGGTGTGGGGGCAGTGCTCAGGGGCCCCTGAGGCTAGGGTCACACTTGCATTGTGACCCTAGCCTTATGCAAGTATTGTATGTTGCAGCGCATAGCGTTTAATGCTATGCGCTGGAGGCAGCCCATAGAAACCCGACGTTTACCTTGACAACCACTGGTTGTCAATGTAAACGTCGGGTTTCTATGGGCTCAGTTGCTGGCAGCGCATAGCGTTAAACGCTCTGCGCTGCAGCAGATAATACTTGCGTCAGGCTAGGGTCACAACACAAGTGTGACCCTAGCCCTCAGGGGCCCGGTGGGCCCCCTCCAAGCAGTCGGGCCCCGGCACTTGCCCGGGTACGCCGGGTGCTGACGCCGGCCCTGCTTGCCATTTTCATGGCTTCTTTTTCCAATTTACCGCTAGCGTTAATGCATGCGTTAACATACATACAGTATATGTGGTTTAGCAAAAGTGCCTAGCGTCAAAAGTGTTGCATTTTGACCATGCGTTTTTTGCATGGGAGTCTATGGAGGCATTAACACTAGCATTTTTCACACAATTTGCACTTGTGAAAAATGCTAGATTTTAGCGCTTCCAAGGCTGAAGTGTGACCCTAGCCTAAGGGTACTTTCACATCTGTATTTTGCAAATCCGGTGGAATTCCGCCTTTCTTGCAAAAAACAGATCCTGCAACATTGTGGCAACATTGCGTTCTGCCCAATGCATTTGTAATGGAGTTCCGGAAAAGTGGTTTGACTTGTGGTTTTATCCGGATCCGGCAAATCCGGCACTTCAGGCTTGTTTTAAACTCGCAGTTAGCAGCGGTGTTTTTCTGGTACCTGACGTACCAAATTTGCCAGATCTGGATGAAAACGCAAGTCAAACCACATTTGCAGAACTCTATTACAAATGCATTTGGCAGAAAACAATGTTGCCGGATCGTTCTTTTTAAAAAAAGGGAGAATTCTGCCAGATTTGAAAAATGCTGATGTGAAAGTACTTTAAAAAACCTGTGAACTTTAAAAAAAAGAGAAAAAGACTGAAATGCCTGAACTGAAAACGGATGCAGATGTGAATGTAGCCTAACAGAATTTTTCACTTGTCTTTGTATAGGACGTGCTTTCAGTAACATTAGCAGTAGCACCTACCCCATGTACACTTCAAACCTCTTACACCTCTTAGGCTGGAATCGCACTGTCCTTGTGATATGCAACTAAATCGGACATGTCACGGATGATTAAACTTGGACTAGCCTACCCCCCTCTCTGAAGTGTCAGCTGCTTATGTTTATAAGCAGCTGTACACTCCTGTCCTGACAGGGAAAAGGTCATTCCAAGTTTATCATCCGTGACCCGTCCAACTTAGTTGCATATCACACGGACAGTGTGATTCCAGCCTTACACCATGCCTAATCTCTTTTCCACCACAACTTTAGGATTTCCCATTCATGTTTAATGCAGACAGATTTGGCAATCACTTGTTTGAGGCCAAAAAAAGCCTTTTAGGGGGAACACAAAGATTTGGCAATAACTTTTTCTATGCAAAAAAGCATGTCTTTGGCAATGCACACAGGTTTGGTAATCACTTGTTGTAAGCAAAAATGCCTATGTCCGGATGGACCCTCTCACCCTCCTATTCTATCTTTAAAGAGATAGAGTCACAAGCTATCTTTTCATGTAGCAGGAAGGGTGCAGCATGTAGCTCCAGTAGCATTGTCTCTAAGCAGTAATGGTTTATGCGCCCTAATTGGCTGCTGGCCCGGAACATTCACATAGTAAGTTCTGGGGGAAAAAAAAAAGAATTCTAACTCCACTTTGACCTCTCCCCACAACTTCCCCTCATCAAGCACGTGTCTCCTGCTATCCTACACAGTCATATCGTAGGAATATGCATCACTGCAAATGCAGTAATGTTTTTTTTCACATTCGATCAGTTATCAAACAAAGCTGAGTTCGATGATTTTCAAGCAAAATGTTCTTGTTCCCGATCCCGAATCCCGAATTGTTGATGTTCGTGCTGATTTATAAATTGGCAAATTTGCAGCTCTGCAGCAGAGAGACTGTCATGAGTGGCATACTGAGAAGCACAGAGTATTTAAGGCACCCTCACCTTATGATAGGTGCCTGATCAACGTGATCTATGCCTAGAGACATGCTGCCAGTTCCCAGGTCCCCTTTCATTCTACTGTTTCCTGAGTCCCATGCCTGTTCCTAACCTGTGTCTGTGTCCTTGTGCTATTGCACCCCCAAGCACCTGTCTGTACCTACCACACTGCTATAACTGATGGACCAGTCCTGCAGCTGTACTTGCTGCATCAGTCCAAACCAGCCCTGCTGCCGCACCTGCTGTACCTGCTTGACCAGCCATCCAGTCTGCACCCACCCTCTCCAGAGACTCTCCTTGCTCAAATCTGTGCACATGTATGCATTTCTGAATCCCTTGAAGTCAGCTGCCTAGGTACCGAGATCCCCTGGAATAGAAACTGGCAGCTACCTTCCAGCACAAGTCTATCCTCACCATCAGAGGCTCTAGTGAAAATGAGGTAGCCGCTTGGTTATGTCCCTCAAGGGGGAGATTAGTGTTGTGGCCCAGTGGGTTCATTCCCCCATGCTTGCCCCTGTAAGAATTGGGCAAACACTGAGCTGAGGACCCTGGAAGCTCAGGAGATTTTCACTGCTTCTGTCCATGGCCACATAGCATTGATATAGACCGTTGAGTTGTGAGAATGATCCACTTATCTCTAATTTTCACCGTTGCACACTTGATGTAATACTATTGTATAGGTTTGAGGAGTCTGATCGCTTAAGGGCAATGAAGAGCAGAGACGGGTTCTTGGGTGCAAGTATTTATATACACACAGCAAAACAATGTGAACGCAATACACAGCAAAAGCACACAAACATAACACGACCCCAATATATACTGCCGAGCACAGTCCTTATAGAAACAGTCCGAAAAACAAATAGTCCAACGTATATAAATCCGGATGCAAGTAGTCCATAGCACAAGTCCTTGTACTGGAACGGCCGGAAGGATATAGTCCGTGGCAAAAGGTCCCCACACCCGGAAGACCGGGTAAAAAGTTCAAACACAGTTCCGAGTAGGAAATGAAACACAAGTTCCAAAAAGCAAACAGTACATAAGGTAATGACCGGGAAGTTGCTTACAAACTTGAAACGTCCGAGCCTGAAGATAGAAGCAGCGGAACCAGGAGCACAATGCAGGAAGCCTTAGGAAGAACCGAGATCTCATAGAGCTCCAGGGAAGTAAGTGGACCAAGGAGAACAGCTGAGCAGGAGCAGACCAGGAACCAGTATACTCAAGCAATTAATGATCACCTGAGCCAGGTCTTTATGCAAACGAGACAGGAAGAAGGGCAAACAAAACAATGATCTCCATGTTGACTGAGGGCAATATGGTCAAACGGCAGGCTGGAAAACCCGGAATACTGACACTTGAAAATGTAAAAGGTCTCCAAAATGGAATAGCTTTATTTCGATGGTTGTCCACCTGTACTTTTAATCCTTTAGTAGAGTTTTTCTAAAAGTCGCAGATTTGGTCTTGATATTCCTAGGGATATATAATAGTACTAGCTGTGAGCCCGATGCAAATGCATCGGGTGTCTAGAATATTTTTATATTTTTTTTAAGATTTTCAAATAATAATCCAATTATTCCAATGACATCTTTACACCAACTACATATATTTGTATGGTTGATATCATTTAAGGAAAATTGAACTATTATGTTGTAAGGGTCTTAGAACACAAAGTAGCAATACTTCTTAATGTGTCAATCGTTTGAATTGATGAATTAACAGTAGTAATGTGTGTATCAGCCAGTTTGTGTCAGCCCACCAATCGCGTCAAGATGCCCTTACGCCTGGTGGGACCTACTCTAACTAAATCCGAATTGATATAATTTAGATATTTTTTTATGCCTGGATTTTTCTTAGATTTTTTGAGGATTGTGATGTAAATAATAAAATTTTGTAAATTGATACAGAAGGAGTTACCAACTACAGACTTGCAGCAATATCTGTGCAATAACAAAAAAACTTGTAGTTAACCTAGGGTAAATGCAGTTAACGTAGCTTCAGCAGGTGCATAAGATGCATCCACTAACTAACCACAGATGACTGCAGTTGATGTGGATGACACTGCCGCAACTATATTGTCTGCACAAACCGCAAGTTAAGTACAAATTACATATATGCAATTATGAAAATTACAGCAAGTATGTTGTTGGTGAGTCCTTCAGGATCAATTATTATCATTTAGTATATTCCTCAACAAAGTGAAAAAATCTAAGAAAAATGGCGTGGTAGAATCTAATTAATAATTTATGTATGTCCCTATCTATCTAAACATGTGGAACACACCTTGCTAATGAGATGTGTGTGAACAGCCGTCCCACCCGTCTCTTAGCTGTTCACAAAAACCTCTCCCTTTAAAGAATAAGAATCAAATCTCTCAGCACGTAGAGTACTGGAGCTTTAAATAGTGGTTTCTATCACCTTGTGAGAAAATCAGAATGATACACATCTCCGATGAAGTCTGTAATGTGTATTTCCACAAATATTGTACAAACTATGTACATAAAAAACTGAAAATGTAAAGACTAAACTAATTTTTTTTTTTTTTTAAATAGAAAAGGTTAAAAAAATAAAATAGGCAAAAGTTCATCCCAAAATATTCCGATAGACAATATTTTTGGTGAAGACTTTCTCACTGTTAGGCACCAATTTGCCTTGAATGCATGAATCCACCACTTTCACCTTCACATTGCATCGTCTCTTCACACGTGAGAAAGCCACATATAATTGTCCATGACCAAAAACAGGTTCTGGCAAATAAATCCCCACTTTCTCCAAAGTTTGGCCTTGGGATTTATTTATGGTCATGGCAAAGGCAGGCTTCACGGAAATTGTCGACGTCTTAGTTTGAAAGGCAATCCAGTCTCTGATGGACAGAGATCAATTCTTGGAATGAAGACTACATTTCCTTCATCCGAGCCAGAAATTACTTTTGCTTGTATCAAGTTATCAAACAAAGCAATAACAATCATGCGAGTCCCGTTGCAAAGTCCTTTTCTGCTGTTAAAATTATGCAAAAGCATTACAATTGTACCAACTTTTAATTTCAGGAGATGAGAAGGCATTCCTGTTGGTGTTATTGAATTTAGAAATTCCACTGGATATTGTTCGGGATTTTCCGTCTCATCTGGATCAATGGAATCGTCGCTCATATATTCAATGTATTCACCAGGAATACAATCCATAACTTTTGAATTGATCAAATCCACAGCGTCATTTTTGGGACAAAGAATGGCATGTGATGCAGCATTCTGAATACTTTCGTCATTATTCACATCAATGACAATGTTTTCACCAAATATATCCAAGATTAAAGAGCCAGTGCAGATCATGTCTTGCGGGATCTCAATGACATCATCACCAAGGTTGTAATCATTGGACAATTCTCCATTTCCCAGTTGAATTAACCAATTGCTATAATCAGAATCAATGGAGCGCATGTTGTTAATGAGCGGCAATTGATTGAAAAGCTGCCATTGTCGTGAATATTTAATGCAGATCTCTACGACGTCTGTCCTTGTTCCATGAGAGATGATAGGAAGACACTGCCGAAAGTCTCCTCCCAGAACAATGACTTTCCCTCCAAAGGGTAATTTATTTTTCTTGGAGACATCAGTTGTCATGACATCCCGTAATAATTGATCAATTACATGCAAAGCGTATTTTGACAACATAGTAGACTCATCGATGATGAAGAGTTTGGTAGTCTTCAAATGTTGGGCCGCATCAGTATCATTTTTGATTCTTGAAACAGATGTCTCATTAATTGGTATTGGTATGCCATACAGTGAATGGATAGTTCTTCCTCCTTGCAATAGATTAGCAGCAATCCCTGTACTGGCTGCAGGTGACACAACTTCTCCTTCTCCTCTCAGTTCATGAATCAATAGATGATAGAGATATGTTTTCCCACTTCCACCTGGACCGTCAATGAAAAAGCACTTTGGCTTATCACTTGTATCCTCTAAAGCTTTATGGATTGCAGTATAGGCCAAACGTTGTTGATCATTTAAGGTAACTTTCATTTCACGTGCTCTTACTAACTCTTCTTCTTTGTTGTATTGAGGACGAATATGTGGTTTTCTTTTTGGGCATGGTAGATTAAAATCATTAAAATGTTTAGCATGAAATTTTAAAACATGTTCAACATCAGTCATGGCGTATCCTTCACAGTGCTCACAATCATCAGTGTCAGGGTGGTAGGCATGGCAGTAATCTTGAACGAAGTGTTGTTTAAATTCTTGCCACAACTCCAGGGGATGATTAGGAGGACCAAACACACATATATATGCAAACATGTCACGGAGCTGTGCAGGCATATTGAGAACACAGGCATCCAATAAAGTTTTTCTCCAAACAGTGTCATCGAAGAGCAATCCAAGGGCTAATGCCGCCTCTTTAAACGTTGGGTATGTGACTTCCTTAACAGTCTTAAGGTTGTCAAAACTTGTAGCTCCTTTAACATGAAGTAACAACAGCCTTAAATAGTACCGTTCTTGTTCTTGAATACTAACAGTGTAGAGTCTACCAATGACTGAAGCACCTCCTCTCCTTCTAACTTCCCATGCACCTTCTTTCCAAACATAATGCTCAGGAATTTCACGATATAAGTACTCATGAGCATTGGAATCATTCTCATTGAGGGCAAAGTAGGCCATGAGTGTTGATTGTCTATCCATTAAATAAGTGATGTTGTCCACAGAATCACCCTCGTGAAAAAAAAGTGATTGTGAATGAGGCAGATGTACTGCAAGACGAATAATGCTGTGAGATTGTCTATGCATTGGGAAAGCAAAGATTCGCCAAGCTGCCTCTGGTGCACTGACATATCTGGAATCCATGAATTTATGAGTTTCATCGTGTCTGATGTTGGTTTCACAAATTTCCACATTGGCTTAGGCTGTGGTCACAGTTGCCATGCGTTTTTTTAAGTGATTTAACAAAACTCATGCGTTTTTTCATGTCAGCATGAGTTTTGTAAGATGTGTGATGGCTCCCTGTGTTTTTGGCTGCGTTTTTGAATCTGCACATAAAAATAGTGCTTGTAGTATTTTTTTGAGCGTTTTGAAAAACGCATGCGTTTTTATAAAATGGGTTCCTATGGGAAACACATGCAAAAACGCATGTACAATTAGTACCTTTTAGTGCCATTCAAAAATGCATGCGTTTCCCATAGGAGCCCATGTTAAAAAAACGCATGCGTTTTTGGAAACGCATGCGTTTTTTTAACATGGGCTCCTATGGAAAACGCATGCGTTTTTGAATGGCACTAATTGTACATGCGTTTTTGCATGCGTTTTCCATAAGGCCCCTTATTAAAAAACGCATGCGTTTTTGGATATGCTCCAAAAACGCATGGGACAATCACACATGCTTTTTGGCTATTAGGGCATGCGTTTTTTAACATGGGGGCCTATGGGTGCGTTTTTTACATGCGTTTTTGAAAACGCAGGTCTCCAAAAACGCATGTGAAAAATGCTACTGTGACCCCAGCCTTTATCATGACCTTTGTACACATATTTGAAGAGGTATTTGACGCTCTGAATGGAAGCACATACTTCCACATTAATATGGCACTTATATTTTAATAAAAGGAAAGGGTTATAAGGAACCACCCAAGAATTATCAATCATCTTGGAATGGTGTGGAAAAGAAGGTCCTTCGTTTCTTTGATAACTTGGATATGCATCCTCAGGTATAATAGTTTTTGTTTGAAACTTTTTGGGAAAAGCTTTTTTACACTTTCCATTCTCCATACATGGAGAATTGGGATTGTGTTGTCCACAGGGGCCATGGATCATGTGTTGCATGACAATTTGATGGAGCACAGGGTAATGTGATGGATCAGGAATTTCAGCCCAAACAGTATTGTCCACTTCCACCTCAGTTCTTAGTTTTGAGTTGGGATCCAGAATAATTAGAATGTGAGCATGTGGTAGGCCTCGCTTTTGAAATTCTATCACATGAACCATAGCACAAACCTTACCAAATAATCCATAATTAATATCTTTCAAAAGGGCTTCAAGTTTAATCCTGAATACACGGGCCACTAAATCCGGTCGATGTTCAGCACGCTGCCATGGTTGTAAATTGGTTGCAATTTCACTCCATTTTGGATTACAGGTCATCGTTATGAAAAGATCTGGTCTTCCAAATTTAGTTACAATCGCCATGGCATCTTGATACCGCTGCTGCATATTGCGGGGACTTCCCTCAAAGGAAGATGGTAAAATTACTGTCTTGCCAATGGGGATTTGTTTTTCTATGGATTTTCTCAGCAAATGTTCCTGAAGGAGACAATAATCTTCCACTTTCAAATCCTTCTGATGTTGGCGTATATAATTTAAACGATTCGCCTCGATTTTAACATAGGCATCCACCAAGTACTGCTGTGTCAGTTTACCACCATTAAGGACAGGATTGAATTCTTTCCATACTGACAGCAAATAACAGTAATACTGCAGTTGTGTCACCCTGCGAGCATTTTGGCCTTGCTGCTTGAGTGCTTCATGCCACCCTTGCTCTCCATGAGGGAAAAACAATGGATACAGTAATGCATCCAAATTACTGTGTAAAATGCTTATTTGGTGTGTTCTGGGGGCCAACAGATTCTTTGGGTCTGGTTTTAGATGTATTAAAATGTCTCTATTAAATGGTGGCTCTCCATCAGCATTTTCAAAGACGACAGCGACTTCATGGACAGTAGGGTTGTTATACCGTCTTGGGTCTTGCTGTCTGTCTTGTTTAATTGCCATGATGATATTGGGCATGTTTGTGCCATGTTCCAATACTTTCTGTTCTTCTTCTTCCTCCACGTGCCGTAACATTTTGTAGGCTGAAACAAAGGGATTAATACCTTCCAATTGCTCAGCAATAATTCTCATCAAGTCTGGATTACATTTGAGATTTTCTGGAGACTGTAGTCGTTGTTCATTAGCAGTAGCACTATCCAAAATATACAGCTGTGCATATGCTGGAACTTGACCTTCAGCGTGGTGGAGAGTTCCAGTTCTATGGTAAATTTGGCCGTGAATCCGGAAACAGTAAGGACCGTGTCCAGGTGGTTGAGAAACACTTGCACCCATGGAAGCAAATGCAAAGGAACTATTAATGCTCCTGATATTGTCCATGAGATTTTTACTATATGGGCTGTCTCCTTTCAGTAAAGTAGTGAAGAGCTCAGGGTACTGAGGTAATGGTACCTTAACTTTGCCCTTGTGACAACAAAGGGAGAACTGTCCATCAGATGGCCTTTCAGCCTCAAAATGTTGTGCTTCACAATGTTCACATAACATATTCATGGGCCCACAGGTATGTTGTAAAATAGAGGTATCGTCATCAGTAAAGCCAATAGGGATAGATGACGTAGGTGAAGTGAGCAACAGATGACCTTTTTTGTAGATGCCTACATAAATAAGGCGTTGCTGTGTAGAACTGTCAACACATCCAACAAAAGAAGTAGTGACTGGAGACTTCTTACGGAGGATTTTTTTTTGGCGTAGTTGACGCTGTGAAGCAGCCAAATGGGCCAAACGGCGTTGTTTTGAGGTAGGTGACATCATTTGTAAACGTTTGACTTTAGCCAATTTGTGTCTTGTCATGGCAGAAGCAATCTTGTCTGTTGTTGTTTTAGAAGAACATTTGCCCTTCACTTTACTTGTGCCAGATGTTGAAGGCAGTTCAGTTTCACAAAGTGTTGGAGACACAGATGTGGACGCCATATCAGAGGTAGATGGTTCTCCTTGCACCTTGACCTGTTGTTGTTTGCGTCTTTTGCGTTCCGCCTCAGCTTTTTTGGCCAACCGACTGCTTCTTTCTTCAGCAGACTCCTTTGCAATTCTTTTATCCAAAGTTGTCTTGACCTTAACCAAACGGAGACGTTTTGTTTCCGGATCTTCCTGCGCACGCTTCTTGCGCTGGCATGCAGCATTCTTAGCTCTAACAGAGCTTTTTTGTTTGTCAGAGCTCATATTGAGCACAGTACAGCAAAATGTATGCAATAATAGCTACAGTATATTAATTAAGGAAGCAATGAATATACATTCTGCATAGCAATATAGTCAAAGTAGTAATATTTTTCTTGATAATTTTTATTATATACAATATATTTTTATATATAAATTTTATCCTAAAAATATATCAAAAAAATATATTTTATATATATTCTTACCTTAAATAAATTATGTATATTATATATTACAATTTATTATGTGTATATATAAATTGTATATGATTAGTATATATATATATATATATATATATATATATATATATTGTGTAAACGAAATAAAAGTTAGGGCCCTTTCACATCATCTTTTTTTTCAAATTGCGGCAGATGCGGTGAAAAAACTGCATCTGCCACAATTGCCGCATAACTGCTGCACTTGCGGCGCGGTTGCGGTAATCCCCATAGAAAGTATAGGGTGACTTGCGGCAGGTGCGGCAAGTACGGTGTTGCACTTGCGGCAAGTGCGGCCGCGAAAAAAACCGCAGTCAGCCGCGGTTTTTTTGGCGGCCGCACCGGCCGCAAGTGCAAAACCGCATGTGCTGCACCTGCCGCAAGTCCCCCTATACTTTCTATGGGGATTACCACAAACCGCAGCGCATGTGCAGCCGGTATGCGGTAATCGTGGCCGATGTGGTTTTTTTCACCGCATCGCAATGGAATATATATATAGATTAATATAGAATATATATATATATATATATATAAATATACAATATATATATAGATAGATTAATATACAATATATATATACTAGTAAAAAGGCCCGATGCAATTGCATCGGGAGCGCGGTGAAATGAATTGTGTGTATACAGGCGGTTCAGTGGGTAGCAGAGTATACAGGTGGCTCTGTGGGTAGCAGAGTAGACAGGCGGCTCTGTGGGTAGCAGAGTATACAGGCGGCTCTGTGGGTAGCAGAGTATACAGGTGGCTCTGTGGGTAGCAGAGTATACAGGCGGCTCTGTGGGTAGCAGAGTATACAGGCGGCTCTGTGGGTAGCAGAGTATACAGGCGGCTCTGTGGGTAGCAGAGTATACAGGCGGCTCTGTGGGTAGCAGAGTATACAGGCGGCTCTGTGGGTAGCAGAGTATAAAGCGGCTGTGTGAGTAGCAGAGTATAGAGGCGGCTGTGCGGGGAGCAGAGTATACAGGCGGCTCTGTGGGTAGCAGAGTATACAGGCGGCTCTGTGGGTAGCAGAGTATACAGGCGGCTCTGTGGGTAGCAGATTATACAGGCGGCTCTTTGCGTAGCAGAGTATACAGGCGGCTCTGTTGTTAGCAGAGTATACAGGCGGGTCTGTGGGTAGCAGAGTATACAGGCAGCTGTGCGGGGAGCAGAGTATACAGGCGGGTGTGTGGGAAGCAGAGTATAGAGGCGGCTGTGTGGGGAGCAGAGTATACAGGCGGTTGTGCGGGGAGCAGAGTATACTGGCGGCTGTGCGGGAAGCAGAGCATACAGGCGGCTGTGCGGGGAGCAGAGCATACAGGCGGCAGTGCGGGGAGCAGAGCATACAGGCGGCAGTGCGGGGAGCAGAGCATGCAGGCGGCAGTGCGGGGAGCAGAGTATGCAGGCGGCTGTGCGGGGAGCAGAGCATACAGGCGGCTGTGCGGGGAGCAGAGTATACAGGCGGCTGTGGCGGGAGCAGAGTATACAGGCGGCTGTACGGGGAGCAGAGTATACAGGCGGCTGTGTGGGGAGCAGAGTATACAGGCGGCTGTGTATACAGGGCGTGTGTGCGGGGTGCAGAGCATATAGGCGGCTGTGCGGGGAGCAGAGTATACAGGGGGCTCTGTGGGTAGCAGAGTATACAGGCGGCTGTGTGGGTATCAGAGTATACAGGCGGCTGTGTGGGTTTCAGAGTATAAAGCGGCTGTGTGAGTAGCATAGAGGCGGCTGTGCGGGGAGCAGAGTATACAGGCGGCTGTGGGGGGAGCAGAGTATAGAGGGGTGTGTGCGGGGAGCAGAGTATACAGGCGGCTGTGCGGGGAGCAGAGTATAAAGGCGGCTGTGCGGGGAGCAGAGCATACAGGCGGCAGTGCGGGGAGCAGAGCATACAGGCGGCAGTGCGGGGAGCAGAGCATACAGGCGGCAGTGCGGGGAGCAGAGCATACAGGCGGCAGTGCGGGGAGCAGAGCATGCAGGCGGCTGTGCGGGGAGCAGAGCATACAGGCGGCTGTGCGGGGAGCAGAGAATACAGGGGGCTGTGCGGGGAGCAGAGTATACAGGCGGCTGTGTGGGAGCAGAGTATACAGGCGGCTGTGTATACAGGTGGGTGTGCGGGGTGCAGAGCATATAGGCGGCTGTGCGGGGAGCAGAGTATACAGGGGCTCTGTGGGTAGCAGAGTATACAGACGGCTGTGTGGGTATCAGAGTATACAGGCGGCTGTGTGGGTATCAGAGTATAAAGCGGCTGTGTGATTAGCATAGAGGCGGCTGTACGGGGAGCAGAGTATACAGGCGGCTGTGGGGGGAGCAGAGTATAGAGGGGTGTGTGCGGGGAGCAGAGTATACAGGCGGGTCTGTGGGTAGCAGAGTATACAGGCAGCTGTGCGGGGAGCAGAGTATACAGGCGGCTGTGCGGGGAGCAGAGTATACAGGCGGCTGTGCGGGGAGCAGAGCATACAGGCGGCAGTGCGGGGAGCAGAGCATACAAGCGGCAGTGCGGGGAGCAGAGCATACAGGCGGCAGTGCGGGGAGCAGAGTATGCAGGCGGCTGTGCGGGGAGCAGAGTATACAGGCGGCTGTTGCGGGGAGCAGAGTATACAGGCGGCTGTGCGGGGAGCAGAGCATACAGGCGGCTGTGCGGGGAGCAGAGCATACAGGCGGCTGTGCGGGGAGCAGAGTATACAGGCGGCTGTTGCGGGGAGCAGAGTATACAGGCGGCTGTGCGGGGAGCAGAGTATACAGGCGGCTGTGTGGGGAGCAGAGTATACAGGCGGCTGTGTATACAGGCGGGTGTGCGGGGTGCAGAGCATATAGGCGGCTGTGCGCGGAGCAGAGTATACAAGGGGCTCTGTGGGTAGCAGAGTATACAGGCGGCTGTGTTCGTATCAGAGTATACAGGCGGCTGTGTGGGTATCAGAGTATAAAGCGGCTGTGTGAGTAGCATAGAGGCGGCTGTGCGGGGAGCAGAGTATACAGGCGGGTCTGTGGGGAGCAGAGTATACAGGCGGCTGTGCGGGGAGCAGAGTATACAGGCGGCTGTGCGGGGAGCAGGGTATACAGGCGGCTGTGCGGGGAGCAGAGTGTACAGGCGGCTGTGCGGGGAGCAGAGTGTACAGGCGGCTGTGTATACAGGCGGGTGTGCGGGGAGCAGAGCATATAGGCGGCTGTGCGGGGAGCAGAGTATACAGGGGGCTCTGTGGGTAGCAGAGTTTACAGGCGGCTGTGCGGGGAGCAGAGTATACAGGCGGCTGTGTGGGGAGCAGAGTATACAAGCGGCTGTGTGGGGAGCAGAGTATACAGGCGGCTGTGTATACAGGCGGGTGTGCGGGGTGCAGAGCATATAGGCGGCTGTGCGCGGAGCAGAGTATGCAGGGGGCTCTGTGGGTAGCAGAGTATACAGGCGGCTGTGTTCGTATCAGAGTATACAGGCGGCTGTGTGGGTATCAGAGTATAAAGCGGCTGTGTGAGTAGCATAGAGGCGGCTGTGCGGGGAGCAGAGTATACAGGCGGCTGTGGGGGGAGCAGAGTATAGAGGGGTGTGTGCGGGGAGCAGAGTATACAGGCGGGTCTGTGGGTAGCAGAGTATACAGGCAGCTGTGCGGGGAGCAGAGTATACAGGCGGCTGTGCGGGGAGCAGAGTATACAGGCGGGTCTGTGGGTAGCAGAGTATACAGGCAGCTGTGCGGGGAGCAGAGTATACAGGCGGCTGTGCGGGGAGCAGAGTATACAGGCGGCTGTGCGGGGAGCAGAGTATACAGGCGGCTGTGCGGGGAGCAGAGTGTACAGGCGGCTGTGCGGGGAGCAGAGTGTACAGGCGGCTGTGTATACAGGCGGGTGTACGGGGAGCAGAGCATATAGGCGGCTGTGCGGGGAGCAGAGTATACAGGGGGCTCTGTGGGTAGCAGAGTATAAAGCGGCTGTGTGAGTAGCAGAGTATAGAGGCGGCTGTGCGGGGAGCAGAGTATACAGGCGGCTGTGGGGGGAGCAGTCCCGCAAAGCATTCTGGGATTCGGTTACAGTGCCCGAATTCCAAACTGCGGATTATATAAATAGATATAGATTAATATACCATATATATATATACAGAATAGATAGATTAATATACAATATATATATATACATAGATTAATATACAATATATATATATATAGATTAATATACACTATATATATATAGATTAATATACAATATATATATATATAGAGTAATATACAATATATATATATATATATATAGAGTAATATACAATATATATATATAGAGTAATCATATACATATATATAATATGACATCTATATATATATATATTAATCTATATCTATATATCTATATATCTCTATCTATATATAAATATATATATATATATATATATATATATATATATAATTATGAATATATCAATATAATAATAATATTAATAATCGATTAATAATAAAAATTAATATTAAGACTAATAATAATATAAATAATTATTAATAATTAATAATCGATTATATTGGCCAAAAAAGATATCTTAGCTGATATTGTAGAGATGAGGTTCCAACACTGGTTTTCCGACGTCCGTCCCACAGGATCACCAAGGCAGGAATAATTTGTGAGGAAAAGTTAAATTAAACACTATAAAATTGCGGCTGGGGGAGTATAGTGATTGGTAGGCAAAGGGGAGTATAGTGATTGGTAGGCAAAAAGAGTTGCCACCCAGCAACAGCGCAGTCAGCCGCGGGTTTTTTCGCAGGCAAACCTGCCGCAAGTGCAAAACCGCACTTGCCGCACCTGCCGCAACTCGCCCTATACTTTCTATGGGGATTACCGCAACCGCGCCGCAATAGACTCGCAATGGCCTCACAGCCATTGCTCGCGCTACACAGCGACTCGCAATGGATCCCCATAGAAAGTATAGGGGGACTTGCGGCAGGTGCGGCGGCTGAGGTAGCGACTCGCAATGGCCTCGCGGCCATTGCTCGCGCTACACAGCGACTCGCAATGGATCCACATAGAAAGTATAGGGGGACTTGCGGCAGGTGCGGCGGCTGAGATAGCGACTCGCAATGGACTCGCGGCCATTGCTCGCGCTACCTCAGCGGTAAATCGCTAAGTTTGTGGCCGAGCTCCGACCTTGACTCGAGATTACCGCTTCTGGCTCGGGAATACCGGTACGAAGGTTAAATAAATTATGTATATTATATATTTCAATTTATTATAATGTGTATATATATACATATATATATAGATTAATATTTAATATATATATATATATATATAGATTAATATACAATATATATATATATATATATTAATATATTAATATATTATAATATATTAATATATTAATATATGCAAATGCATCGGGATTCTAGAACGTGGCAATATTATTTGCATTAATAGCATTATTATTACCATTAATAGCATAATTATTAGCATTAACAGCATTATTATTAGCATTAATAGCATTATTAACAGCAATAATAGTACTATTAATAGTATTGTTCTTAGTATTAATAGCATTATGACCATAAATAGCATTAATAATAGCGTTAATAGCATTATTATGAGGAGTAATAGCATTATTAGCATTAATAAAATTATTAATAGCATTAATAGAATTAAAAATAGCATTCATAGCATTATTAATAGGATTAATAGCATGATTATTAGAATTAATAGCATTAATATTAGCATGAATAGCATTAATAGCATTATTAATAACATTAATACCATTATTAATAGCATTAATAGCCTAAATAATAGAATTAATAGCATAAATAATCGCATTAATAGCATGAGTATTAGCATAAAGAGCATTAATAGCAAAATTATTAGCATTAATAGAATTTTGAATAGCATAAATAGCATGATTATTAGCCTTAATAGCATTATTAATAGCGTTAATATGATTATTATTAGCATTATTAGCATTAATATTAGCATTAATAGCATAATTATTAGCATTAATAGCATTATTATTAGCATTAATAGCATAATAATACAATTAATAGCATTAATATTAGCATTAATAGCAGTAATAGTATTATTAATAGCATGAATAACATTATTAATAGCATTAATAGCATTAATAGCATTATTAATAGCATTAATAGCATAAACAATAGAATTAATAGCATAACTAATCGCATTAATAGCATTACTATTAGCATAAAGAGCATTAATAGCAATATTATTAGCATTAATAGCATTTTGAATAGCATAAATAGCATGATTATTAGCCTTAATAGCATTATTAATAGCGTTAATATGATTATTATTAGCATTATTAGCATTAATAGTAGCATTAATAGCATAATTATTAGCATTAATAGCATTATTATTAGCAGTAATAGCATTATTATTAGCATTAATAGCATTATTAATAGCATTAATAGCATTAATAGAACAATTAATAGCATTAATATTAGCATTAATAGCATTAATAGTATTATTAATAGCATGAATAACATTATTAATAGCATTAATAGCATTATTAATAGCATTAATAGCATAAATAATAGAATTAATAGCATAAATAATTGCATTAATAGCATTAATATTAGCATAAAGAGCATTAATAGCAATATTATTAGCATTAATAGCATTTTGAATAGCATAAATAGCATGATTATTAGCCTTAATAGCATTATTATAGCGTTAATATGATTATTATTAGCATAATTAGCATTAATATTAGCATTAATAGCATTATTATTAGCATTAATAGCATTAATAATAGAATTAATAGCAATATTATTTGCATTAATAGCATTATTATTACCATTAATACCATAATTATTAGCATTAATAGCATTTTTATTAGCATTAATAACATAAATATTAGCATTAATAGCATTATTATTAGCATTAATAGCATAATTATTAGCATTAATAGCATTATTATTAGCATAATATCATTATTATTAGCAAATTTTTTTTTTATTCTTATTTTTTATGTTATTATGTATAATTTTTTATATTTTTTTTTTTTATTATTTTTTAATTATTTTTTTATTATTAAATTAATTTATTATTTGTTATTTTAAGTGAGCCTGAGGCTGAGACACAGTTCTCCTTCAGGTCCGCTGAAAGGGCTATATTATTAGCATATATTTAATTTTTTTATTATTATTTTTATTTAAATATTTATTATTTTTTATTTATTTTTTTATTATTTTTTAATTATTTTTTAATTATTTTTTTTATTATTAAATTTATTATTTATTTAAAGTGAGCCTGAGGCTGAGACCCAGTTCTCCTTCAGGTCCGCTGAAAGGGCTGATATTATTAGCATATATTTAATTTTTTTCTTATTATTTTTATTTAATATTTATTATTTTTTATATTATTTTTTTATTATTTTTTAATTATTTTTTAATTATTTTTTTTATTATTAAATTTATTATTTATTTAAAGTGAGCCTGAGGCTAAGACCCAGTTCTCCTTCAGTCCGCTGAAAGGGCTGATATTATTAGCATATATTTAATTTTTTTATTATTATTTTTATTTAATTATTTATTATTTTTTATTTATTTTTTTATTATTTTTTAATTATTTTTTAATTATTTTTTTTATTATTAAATTTATTATTTATTTTAAAGTGAGACTGAGGCTGAGACCCAGTTCTCCTTCAGGTCCGCTGAAAGGGCTGATATTATTAGCATATATTTAATTTTTTTATTATTATTTTTATTTAATTATTTATTATTTTTTATTTATTTTTTTATTATTTTTTAATTATTTTTTAATTATTTTTTTTATTATTAAATTTATTATTTATTTAAAGTGAGCCTGAGGCTGAGACCCAGTTCTCCTTCAGGTCCGCTGAAAGGGCTGATATTATTAGCATATATTTAATTTTTTTATTATTATTTTTATTTAATTATTTATTATTTTTTATTTATTTTTTTATTATTTTTTAATTATTTTTTAATTATTTTTTTTATTATTAAATTTATTATTTATTTAAAGTGAGCCTGAGGCTGAGACCCAGTTCTCCTTCAGGTCCGCTGAAAGGGCTGATATTATTAGCATATATTTAATTTTTTTATTATTATTTTTATTTAATTATTTATTATTTTTTATTAATTTTTCTATTATTTTTTAATTATTTTTTAATTATTTTTTTTATTATTAAATGTATTATTTATTTAAAGTGAGCCTGAGGCTGAGACCCAGTTCTCCTTCAGGTCCGCTGAAAGGGCTGATATTATTAGCATATATTTAATTTTTTTATTATTATTTTTATTTAATTATTTATTATTTTTTATTTATTTTTTTATTATTTTTTAATTATTTTTTAATTATTTTTTTTATTATTAAATTTATTATTTATTTAAAGTGAGCCTGAGGCTGAGACCCAGTTCTCCTTCAGGTCCGCTGAAAGGGCTGATATTATTAGCATATATTTAATTATTTTATTATTATTTTTATTTAATTATTTATTATTTTTTATTTATTTTTTAATTATTTTTAATTATTTTTTTTATTATTAAATTTATTATTTATTTAAAGTGAGCCTGAGGCTGAGACCCAGTTCTCTTTCAGGTCCGCTGAAAGGGCTCATGTTATTAGCATGTATTTATTTTTTTTATTATTATTTTTAATGTAATTATTTTTAATTTTTTATTTATTTTTTTATTATTTTTTAATTATTTTTTTTATTATTAAATTTATTTGTTGAGGCGCTCTTCTGATTGGTCGGTGTCTACTGCCCTCAGCCAATCAGAAGAGGCCCTCATTTCCCATTGAAATACATTAGCGGTGTGTCGGCGATTTTATGGCCGCCCACATGGTTCTGTTTGTCGGCCCTAAAATTGCGGACACACCGCTAATGCATGTCTATGGGCAGTCAGCCCGATTTCTGATTGGTCGCTCTCTGCTGACGCCGACCAATCAGAATTCGAGCTCACTGCCCATAGTCATGCATTAGCGGTGTGTCCGCGATTTTAGGGCCGACAAATAGAACCAGGTGGGCGGCCATAAAATCGCCGACACACCGCTAATGTATTTCAATGGGACATGAGGGGCTCTTCTGATTGGTCGCTGTCTACTGCCCTCAGCCAATCAGAAGAGCCCCTCATGTCCCATTGAAATACATTAGCGGTGTGTCGGCGATTTTATGGCCGCCCACCTGGTTCTATTTGTCGGCCCTAAAATCGCGGACACACCGCTAATGCATGTCTATGGGCAGTGAGCTCGAATTCTGATTGGTCGGCGTCAGCAGAGAGCGACCAATCAGAAATCGGGCTGACTGCCCATAGACATGCATTAGCGGTGTGTCCGCAATTTTAGGGCCGACAAATAGAACCATGTGGGCGGCCATAAAATCGCCGACACACCGCTAATGTATTTCAATGGGAAATGAGGGCCTCTTCTGATTGGCTGAGGGCAGTAGACACCGACCAATCAGAAGAGCGCCTCAACAAATAAATTTAATAATAAAAAAAATAATTAAAAAATAATTACCTCATTGAGGTAGAATGGTGGATTTGTCGTCCATTCTATCTTAATGATAAGTGAAGAGGACGTCGGAGCTGGAAGTTGGCGGAAAGAAGACAGAAGATCCCCGGGGCCGGACGAAGAGGCGGAGATGGCGGAAAGAAGAGAGAAGACCCCCGGGGCCGGAGGAAGAGGACGCCTGGCCGGACGGACGATCAGATGACTAAGAAGGCATGTAAGTAATCGACGGGGACGTTAGGTTAGGGGACGGCGGGGGCTTCGGGTGTAGGGCTTTAGGTGTTAGCGACAGCGGCGGGGGAAAGCGGCGGGGGAAAGCGCGGGAGATTAGGAGGCGGCGGGGCTTAGGGGGTAGGGGCTTAGGTACGGCGGGGTGGCGGCGGACGGTAGGGGCTTAGGTGCGGCGGGGCTTAGGGGGTAGGGGCTAAGGTGCGGCGGGGCTTTTAGGTGCGGCGGGGCTTAGGGGGTAGGGGCTTAGGTGCGGCGGGTCGGGTCTTAGGTGCGGCGGGGCTTAGGGGGTAGGGGCTTACGTGCGGCGGGGCTTTTAGGTGCAGCGCGGCTTAGGGGGTAGGGGATTAGGTGCGGCGGGTCGGGGCTTAGGTGCGGCGGGTCTTAGGGGGTAGGGGCTTAGGTGCGTCGGGTCGGGGCTTAGGTGCGGCGGGTCTTAGGGGGTAGGGGCTTAGGTGCGGCGGGGCTTTTAGGTGCGGCGCGGCTTAGGGGGTAGGGGATTAGGTGCGGCGGGTCGGGGCTTAGGTGCGGCGGGTCTTAGGGGGTAGGGGCTTAGGTGCGTCGGGTCGGGGCTTAGGTGCGGCGGCTCTTAGGGGGTAGGGGCTTAGGTGCGGCGGGGCTTAGAGGGTAGGGGCTTAGGTGCGGCGGGGCTTAGGGGGTAGGGGCATAGGTGCGGCGGGGCTTTTAGGTGCGGCGGGGCTTAGGGGGTAGGGGCTTAGGTGCGGCGGGTCGGGTCTTAGGTGCGGCGGGGCTTAGGGGGTAGGGGCTTACGTGCGGCGGGGCTTTTAGGTGCAGCGCGGCTTAGGGGGTAGGGGATTAGGTGCGGCGGGTCGGGGCTTAGGTGCGGCGGGTCTTAGGGGGTAGGGGCTTAGGTGCGTCGGGTCGGGGCTTAGGTGCGGCGGGTCTTAGGGGGTAGGGGCTTAGGTGCGGCGGGGCTTTTAGGTGCGGCGCGGCTTAGGGGGTAGGGGATTAGGTGCGGCGGGTCGGGGCTTAGGTGCGGCGGGTCTTAGGGGGTAGGGGCTTAGGTGCGTCCGGTCGGGGCTTAGGTGCGGCGGCTCTTAGGGGGTAGGGGCTTAGGTGCGGCGGGGCTTAGAGGGTAGGGGCTTAGGTGCGGCGGGGCTTAGGGGGTAGGGGCATAGGTGCGGCGGGGCTTTTAGGTGCGGCGGGGCTTAGGGGGTAGGGGCTTAGGTGCGGCGGGTCGGGGCTTAGGTGCAGTGGGGCTTAGGGGGTAGGGGCTTAGGTGCGGCGGGGCTTTTAGGTGCGGCGGGCTTAGGGGGTAGGGGATTAGGTGCGGCGGGTCGGGGCTTAGGTGCGGCGGGTCTTAGGGGTAGGGGCTTAGGTGCGTCGGGTCGGGCTTAGGTGCGGCGGGTCTTAGGGGGTAGGGGCTTAGGTGCGTCGGGTCGGGGCTTAGGTGCGGCGGGTCTTAGGGGGTAGGGGCTTAGGTGCGGCGGGGCTTAGAGGGTAGGGGCTTAGGTGCGGCGGGGCTTAGGGGGTAGGGGCATAGGTGCGGCGGTTCGGGGCTTAGGGTGTAGGGGTGCGGCGGACTTAGGGGGTAGGGGCTTAGGTGCGGCGGGTGGGGGCTTAGGGGGTAGGGGCTTAGGTGCGGCGGGTCGGGGCTTAGGATGCGGCGGGGCTTAGAGGGTAGGGACTTAGGGGCGGCGGAGTTAGGGGGTAGGAGCTTAGGTGCGGGGTGGCTGTGCGGACATTGCGGGGTGGGTGTGCGGACATGGGGTGGCTGTGCGGACATGGGGGGGCTGTGTGGACGACATGTGGGTGGCTGTGCGGACATGGGGGTGGCTGTGTGGACATGGGGGTGGCTGTGCGGAGATGGGGGGGGCTGTGCGGAGATGGGGGGGGCTGTGCGGACATGGGGGGGCTTTGCGGACATGGGGGGGGCTGTGCGTACATGGGGGGGCTGTGCGGACATGGGGGGGCTGTGCGGACATGGGGGGGGCTGTGCGGACATGGGGGCGGGGCGAATTGTGGGTAGCGGGGAGCGGAGGCGGCTGTGCCGCCTCCGCTCCATGTTCCCCGGGGAGCGAGTTGCGGCTCAGGCAGCGACTCGCAATGGCCTCGCGGCCATTGCTCACGCTACCTGAGCGGTAAATCGCTAAGGTTGTGGCCGAGCCTCTGGTTCGATTTTCGGCCAGCGACTCGCAATGGCCGCTTCGCGGCCATTGCTCGCACTCAGCCAGCTACTCGCAATGCTCGCGCAGCATTGGGCGCTTCGCGCCCAATGTTAAATTCGTATCCACATGACCACGCCGGAAGTAGCGCGCGGCGGGGCGCTTTTCCGATTCGCGATTATATAATAGATATCTATATATCTATATATCTCTATCTATATATCAATATATATCTATATATATATCTCTATATCTCTCTATATATATATAATTATGAATATATCAATATACTAATAATATGAATAATCGATTAATAATAAAAATTAATATTAACACTTATAATAATAATATTAATAATTAATAATAATTAATAATCGATTATATTAGCAAAAAAATATATCTTAGCTGATATTGTAGAGAAGAGGTTCCAGCACTGGTTTTCCGACGTCCGTCCCACAGGATCACCAAGGCATAATCGATTAATAATAATAATTAATATTAACACTAATAATAATATTAATAATTAATAATAATTAATAATCGATTATATTGGCCCAAAAAGATCTCTTGTAGGGATGAGGTTCCAACACTGGTTTTCCGACGTCCGTCCCACAGGATCACCAAGGCAGGAATGATATGTGAGGAAAAGTAAAAGTAAACACTATAAAATTGCAGCGGAGGGAGTATAGTGATTGGTAGACAAAGGGGAGTATAGTGATTGGTAGGCAAAAAGAGTTGCCACCCAGCAACAGCGCACTCAGCCGCGGGTTTTTTCGCGGGCAAACCTGCCGCAAGTGCAAAATCGCACTTGCCGCACCTGCCGCAACTCGCCCTATACTTTCTATGAGGATTACCGCAACCGCGCCGCAAGTAGACTCGCAATGGCCTCGCGGCCATTGCTCGCGCTACACAGCGACTCGCAATGGATCCCCATAGAAAGTATAGGGGGACTTGCGGCAGGTGCGGCGGCTAAGGTAGAGACTCGCAATGGCCTCGCGGCCATTGCTCGCGCTACACAACGACTCGCAATGGATCCCCATTGAAAGTATAGAGGAACTTGCGGCAGGTGCGGCGGCTGAGGTAGCGACTCGCAATGGCCTCGCGGCCATTGCTCGCGCTACCTCAGGGGTAAATCGCTAAGTTTGTGGCCGGGCCTCTGGTTCTATTTTCGCCCAACGACTCGCAATGGCCGCTTCGCGGCCATTGCTCGCGCGTGGTGACGTCACATAGTGACAAAGCCACGGCGATTCCGGGGTCCGACACGATTTTGCCTACGGCAATTATAGAGTAGATAGTATAGTAGACCTCATACTTGGATAATCAAGAGAATATTTATTCCTATATAAAAATAATGATAAAAAAACACATTTTATAATTTTATAGTGTCCTACTGGCACAAGAGACCCCTTCCCAACCATTACTTTCACTTTCACAGCCTATTCCACTGGTTTAAGGAAAAGTTGATCCAGTGAGTGAGGTGACATCCATCACTTCGAGTAGTACTGTAAATTTTCCAGTCTTTTGAAGACGATTTAAAAAAATACAGCCAGTACAAAAACCAATCAGGCCAATCTATGATGGTCATAGGGTAAAAATACTCATGCATTTTGGCTAATAACTAGCAATATTCATAGTCTAGACAATGCTAGTTATTTGGCAACATGCATTGCTATTTTTACTCTATGGCCATCTGTCACATACCTGCTTCTCAGCACGTGATTTGGGATTGAACTTGTAAGGGTTAACCTATCCCCTCTCACTCTATCCCGCACTCAACCTCTTTTCTAGGCTAAAAAGTAAGCATAAGTCACACCCCGGCATAGACCATGCTGCCCCCAGTTTCACAATATGCTGCCACCACTCATCAAACATGCAGGGCAATGAGTCCCCTGAACTAATACTGTCAGCTAATTTGCAGGGTCCCACACTTCTTATGGTTACGGGTTCTTTAGGGCATACAAAGCTGAAACATATTAAAGTTGTATGCTTTAATATAAAAAGTTACAGTTCTTACAATAAAAAGGCTATAAAAGGTAAAAATTTAAATTGACGTACAGATATGCAAACCAGTTAGAAAATAAAATAGGAGAAAATGACAGAAAATAACTAACTTTGCAGTCTAATATTATTCCATTTCCTGGGGAGGAGAAATGAAATGTGGATCACAGCAGTATTCCAACTTTCCCAAATCTGTGAACAAAGTACCTCATGGCTTGTCAGGCTGGTTTCACACTGCGGTCAGATCAGGTCAGGTTTTGTGTTCCAAAACCTGGAGAGGAACTTGCAGAGAAAAAGTATAATTGAAAGATTGACACCTGTTCTAGGTTTTGGAGTCACTCCTGGTTTTGGCACCCAAAACCTGACCTGATCTGACCGCAGTGTGAAACCAGCCTCAGCCTTCTTAAAGGTTTGAGCTGAAGCTGAATTTCTAGCACAGCCCTTTCATTTCAATATTCTAAGAGCGGACTCTTTTCTCTTATGTTGTATATCTTTCACTGGTCTGGCACCTCAAGGGTTCTGTAAATGAGAGTTTTCACTTTAAGGCTAGTCCACTGAAATTTGCAGTCCATAAGCAAAATGGTGCTGCTTCCCTTTTAAGCCCAATTGTGCACTCAAACATTAGTGTATGACCTCATATTAGGTATTACTGTATACTTGGGAGAAATTGTGTAATACATTGCAGGATGTTTTTTCTCATGGTACACCTTGGGCAAATGAAACAAAGTACTGGTAATGAAATATTTGTACAATGAATTTATTTTTTATTTTCATTTCACAATAGTAAATGCAGATGTGCGACCGTGGGCTGTGCAGGAGGAGGCCCACTGACACCAGTGGCATTTTCAGCTGAATGTATGTCCATTTTTATACAGCAGCAGTTAGTCAAAATTTATAGGATTCACTACAGTTTCCTATGTTAAAGAATTGTAGTATATCTGGAAAAATCTGTAAAAACCAGATGCTCCATAGTGGTTCATTATGAAATCTATTTTATTTAGCTCATCCATAGATTTAAAGGTGTTATTCAGCTTTATTTTTTTCTTTAACTATTGGGCTACACAAATTCAAGTAGGTAGATAGTGACTACCTACCTGATATGCTGTAAGCCCTTCTCTCCTGGCATCACCTTGCTCAGAGTGGTCACATGACTGCTCCAGCCATGATTGTGCTGCTTCCTGTGTTGTCCCGTCCCGTCCCGTCTCCAGGGCAGGACCTTATCCTCCACCCTGTAGGCAGCATCACAGCCGACGTCACTGTGAGTGACAGCTGACTCCCTGCTGCTAACAGCACAGGCGCACTGAGTTAATGCGAGGGACAGGGAGATGCAGTGTCTGCTCAGATGGAGACTGCACATGGTGACAGCAGCTGATAACCAGAGCAGGTCATCATGTGCAGAGTCTATCTGTGCAGAGCAAAGGGTGCCTGTAATGAGAGGAGAGCAGGACACAGTAGGACAGTGTAACATGCTGCTGTACTTTACAAGTTTACACTATAAGAGCTGCCAGAGAGCAGTGTTGGGGCGGGGAGACATCCTGTGAGTCACCTGCTGAGCCAGCGGGGCTGCAGACAGATTCAGCAGATTCAGCCTGAAAGTGATGAAGCTGTAAGAGCAGGACCTTTCAGTTCAGGGCCAGTGTCCGCACCCGGCATACCCAGGCAAGTGCTGGGGCCCTGGGAAGCTGGGGGGGGCCCACTAGCCGTCAGGGACAAGCAGCCCTGACGGCCAAGGGCCCATCAGGGATGGCAGCCCTAATAAGGAGAGGCCAAGCTGGGACACTCAGCCTGCAGCAGAGTGCTCCTGCAGCGCTGCCAGTGCACATGGCTAATTTGAATGTGATTCAAATTAGCCATGTGCCGGCTCCCATCTGCGCTTCCTCCTCAGCCGATTGCAGCTGAATGATGAGTCATCACCCTGCGACCTCATCACACTGCTGCAGCATAATCTTTTTTTTTTTTTTTACTATGTGTAGCATGATGGGGGATTATAGAGGCTGTCACTGGATTGCTTGGAGGTTGTGCTGGGCTGTGGGGGCTAATGCTGGGTTGTGGAGGCTGTGCTATGGAGAATGCTGGGGCATATAAAGGCTGTGCTATGGAGGCTACTGCTGGGACATAGAGGCTGCTGCTGGGACTTAGAGGCTGCTGCTGGTTTATGGAGGCTGTGCTATGGAGGCTGCTGCTGGGACATAGAGGCTTCTGCTGGGTTATGGAGGCTGTGCTATGGAGGCTGCTGCTGCTGAGGTATATGGAGGCTGTGCTATGGAAGCTGCTGTTGGGGTATATGGAGGCTGTGCTATGGAGGCTACTGCTGGGACATAGAGGCTGCTACTGGGTTATATTATATAGGCAGTGCTATGGAGGTTGCTGCTGAGGTATATGCAAGCTGTGCTATGAAGGCTGCTGCTGGGTTATGGAGGCTGTACTATGGAGGCTGCTGCTGGGTTATAGAGGCTGTGCTATGGAGGCTGCTACTGCGCTATGTGGGCTATGCTATGGAGGATGCTGCTGGGCTATGGAGGCTGGGCTTTGGCTGCTGCTGGGCTATGGAGACTGCTGCTGGGCTATGGAGACTGTGCTATGGAGGCTGCTGCTGGGCTATGGAGGCTGCTGCTGGGCTATATGGAGGCTGTGCTATGGAGGCTGTGCTATGGAGGCTGTGCTATGGAGGCTGCTGCTGGGCTATAATGAAGGCTGCTGCTGGGCAATACATACACATATAAAATATGTAGGCTGTGCTGTATATATTTTTTGGAGGTTGTGCTGTATATAGAATTTGGAGGCTGTGATGGGCTATATATATTATTAGGAGGCTGTGCTGTATATATTATTTGGAGGCTGAGCTGGGCAGTATATATTATTTGGAGGCTGCTGCTGGACTGCCACAGCATCCAAATAATATATACAGTCCAACACAGCCTCCAAATAATATATACAGCAGAACCTCCAAATAATATATACAGCCCAGCAGCAACCTCCAAATAAAATACACAGCTCAGAGCCTTTTTATTATGTATATACAGCCCAGCACAGCCTCCAAATATATACAGCTTGCAGCCTCTATATTAGATATACAGTCCAGCAGCAGCCTCTATACTATTTATTCAGCTCCACAGTCTCCATATTATCCATATTATATATAGAGCCCAGAAGCCTCTATTATATACGTATGCAGCCCTGCACAGCCTCAATATTATATATAGAGCTCACCCAGGAGCCTCTATATTATATATACACATATATACACAGCCCTTGACTTCTATATTATATTTATGAATCATGGTATGTGTTAAAGGGGCCCACTGAGATTGTTTTGCCTGGGGCCCACAAAAACCTGGAGCCAGCCTTGCTGCAATCAGTTTGTGAGTAACTGTGACTCAGCAGGGGCACAGGGAAAAAAGGTGTGAGGAAAGTTGGAGTGGGGTACAGTACTCTAGTGGGGGAGTGGAGAGGAGAACTGGAGAGGGGTATAGTACTCTTGTGGGGGAGCGGAAGAGGAGAGCTGGAGTGGGTACAGTACTCTAGAGGGGGAGGGAGTGAGGAGAGCTTGAGTGGGGTACAATACTCTAGTGGGGGAGGGGGGGAAGAGAGCTGTAGTGGGGTACAGTACCCTAGTGGGGGAGGGGCTGAGGAGAGCTGCAGGGAAGTACTGTACTCTAGTAGCAGAGGAGGGTGAGGAGAGCTCCAGTGGGTTTCAGTACTACAGCTCACAGAAATATATGTGCATTTTTTTACTAAGGGGGTAGAGTGCATATGCTTATTAATGAGATGGGTGGAGGAAAGGGGCATTTTATTTCAAGGACTGCATATGAATATATTTCTGGAGTTGATGGATTTTACTGCAATGGGTGATGTGTGTATGAATCATATACATAGGAGCCACATAGCATATACCCATTATTGTAAAATGACACACACTTTAATTAACCCCTTCTAATTCCACGTGCCTCCCAATAATAGACCCTGTACTCACCTCCCATGCTTATGCCCAGCCCAGGCCATGGGGGTACTCGGATCACTCAGGCGCGGTCTCTGGGGGTAGTCACGGGTAGCGGTGCCTGAAGCCGTTGTAATGGATGCCCCCACACCTTTCGGGTGAGGCTGTCGTCTTAATTGTCTGCCGCCAAATTGGATGCTTTGTCTACGTGTGTGCATGTCACGAAAGAACCCACGCTGACACGTTGTCAATGTAGAGGCTTAATGACAAAGACCTTTATTAAAGGAAAAGCTAGCAGTTTTATTACTTATCCTTAAAGTGATGTGCGGAGGGGTGTGACTAGATAATTGCGTCATTTTATGCTGAATATACATTTTATTCTGTGTTAGTTAGCTTACACTAGCCTTGAAGTTGTACAAGGCGTTCAGAACAATCTGATAAGAGCTTCTATACGGCTACCTCTAAATCAAAACATTTATGCAGAATCAGAGACACAGAAAATTCTAGAGGAAAGTGCAAGGATCACATAACCATGTTTTTTGAAGGGTTCTGAAATGGCTTCAATTATTCGGGGGATGCAGATAAAAGGTGGCGATGGCAATCAAATAATAAAAGTGTCTGTCGTGACGCCACCTGTAGGAGTCCGGTGTTGGCACTGGCGCTGCTTAGGCCTCCGGGGTGATGTGCGGCAGCTAGGTGGAACCTACAGGACGAGCGGGGGGTCCCCGGGGCTGTAGATAATGATGTGGGTAATACGGTAGCACGGTCAGTGTGGTGTAGATGGAAGGAGGGACACGCACACATAAGGTCTTTTGGTACCTTTACTGGTGTTCTTGGCGGGTACACTCGACTGGGGATGAGGTAAACACTTCAGGACTTCCACAGCGAGCAGGGTTGTAGGCCTCCTTGTGTCCGTTACTCTGTCGGGGTCTGGCAGGCATGAAACCCGACCAGGCCGTTACTCCTCTGTATCTGTGAGTCTCTCTACACTCGGATTTACTGCACTGAGGGCACTTCTATGGGACTTTCTGTCTGGCCTAGACTCCGGGCTTTCATTTGGTGGTGCTTCAGGTGTCCGGGGAGCTAAACCCCCTTTGTGGTGCTGGTTTCTCTGCAGGGCCTATTCTCTGTGTCCCTGTAGCTCGGACCCAGTGACCGGAACTCTGCTGGGGTGAGTCGGTATGACTCCTCTGCCCCCTTCTTGTACATGTTTCTCTCTCCTCTGACTGTGACCCCCTACTCTGCGGGTCTACCACTGTCTCAGGTGGATGCTGGTCTGGGCCTAGCATGGCTCCAGCACCAGCTCAGCTCACTCAGCTCTTCACAGTTCTGTAGTGACTGCACACTCTTGTGTTTCTCCCACCAGAACCCGTATTTATAGAGGGAACTGGCTTAAGGCAACCAGTGAAGCTTTCCCTACAGGCCTGGGGTGAAAAGTGCTGTGTGTTAATGGGGTCTGCTCGCTGTGTACCATCCTTCCATGTCCCAAGGGAGTCTGTGGTGACCTGGCACAGGGTGCCACACTTACGCTGTCCAGTGCTGTCCGTAATCACGGTTCAGGGCTCTTGTGACATTGTGACATCAGGCGAACCACGCATCCAGTCACCAGAAGCTTCTTTCTTCATGACTTCAGACATAGGAGTTATTATTGGGTAGTGACGCTGCAGTTGCTTATTTGGTCTGAAGTCGTGAAGAGAGAAGCTGGTGGTGATTGGACGCAGGGTTGCCTGACTTCACAATGTCACTAGAGCCCAGAACCGTGATTACAGACAGCGCTATTCCGCAAGCACAGGATGTGAGTACAGGGTCTATTATTTTATCTGGGAGAGGCATGTGGAATCAGAAAGAGTTGTCCTCGTAGTGAACAATCCCTTTAAATAAGTAAATGAATCCATATTAATATAATCATAAAATATCCTCCCACCTCTGGAGCATAATAATACAATAGCACCCACCACTCGGCCAATGTTAAACAATGCTGCAGCTCAGATCTGCAATTTTGTTTCCTCAGCCATAGACTGACTGAGTATAAAATATCAGCATGCTGCGATTGTCAGCGAGTCTTATCTCACACGCACCCATTACAAATCTATGGGTGTGAGTGAAACACCAGACTGCACTAAGATGACATCTAAGGCTGCCTTCACATTTGCGGACCCCAGATTGCAGGCAAAGAGGGAGCACGAGGAGAGATGAGAGGACACTTAGGAGTAGACATGTTGCTCAAGTAATTTTGAGGCAAAGGGGAGGATTTATGGGACGATAGTTGGAGACTGTTGCGGGGTCGAGGGAGGGTTTTTTGAGGATGGGTGTGATGAGGGCATGTTTGAAGGATGAGGGGAAGACACCGGTGGTAAGTGATATGTTGAAGAGATGGGTTAGGGCGGGGATAAGGACAGTGGTGAGGTTAGGGATGAGATGGGAGGGGAGAGGGTCGAGGGCACAAGTGGTGAGGTGTGATCGTGCTAGAAGGGAGGAGATGCGCACTTCAGTCATGGAGGAGAAGTTACTTTTGGTCGAGGGGGGTTGGGTGATAGAGAGGGAGGGCTGAGGGGATTGGGAATCAAAGCTTTTTCTTGTCGATCTTCTGTTTAAAGAAGCTGGCAAAGTCATCAGCGGTGATGAGGGGAGAGGGATGTGGTGCGGGGGGACGGAGTAGGGCATTAAAGGTTATGAAAAGTTGCTTGGGATTGTGGGAGCGAGAGCTAATGAGAGATGAGAAGAAAGCTTGTTTTGCGGTGGTCAGTGCTGTCTTGAAGTCGATGAGGGACTGTTTGTACAAGGCGAGGTGCGCTGCAGATTTGGATTTCTTCCATCTCCGTTCAGCTACCCTGGACATCCATCAAAGTTTTTTGATGCTGACGGTGAGCCAGGGTTGTCTGTGTGCACGGGTTTTGTTGTATGAGAGAGTGGTGGCCTGGTCGAGGGCTGTGGCGAGAGTGGTGTTGTAGAGGGTGGCGCAGCGTTAGCATCATGAGAGGAGGCTAAGTCAGAGATAGGGAGGAGGGACTCGGCGAGTGAGTGGAAGTTAATGAGCTTGAGGTTTATTCGGGGGCGAGGGAGTTTCCGGAGAGGGGGGAGTGTGGCGGAAGGAAGGGGGGGAGAGAGGGTGGAGAAGGTCAGCAGGTTGTGGTTGGATAAGAGGGGGGTTGAGTTTGTGAGGTCGGTGAGGGAACAAAGGTGGGTGAAAAACGAGGTAGAGTGTGTGACCGTTATTGTGTGTGGCTGAGGAGGACCATTGGGAGAGACCGAAGGAGGAGGTTAGAGAGAGGAATCTTGAGGCAGCAGCGTGGGGTTTATCAATGAGGATGTTGAAGTCGCCCATGATGATGGTGGGGATGTCGGAGGAGAGGAGGTGGAGAGCCAGGTTGTGAAGTGGTCTAAGAAGGTGGACGAGGATCCTGGAGGGTGGTAGACAAAAGCCAGTTGGAGGTTGCAGAGGGAGAAGATACGCACGGAGTGCACCTCGAAGGAGGGGAGGGCGGCAGAGGGGGGTGGTGTAATTGGGGTGAAGGAGCAGCTGTTGGCCAGGAGTAGGCCCACACCTCCGCCGCGGGAGTTGCTGGGGCGGGGTGTGTGGGAGAGGGTGAGTCCGCCATAGGAGAGGGCGGCAGGGGAGGTTGTGTCGGAGGGGGTGAGCCATGTTTCGGTGATGCCAAGAAAAGAGAGTTTTTTGGTGATGAAGAGATTGTGGATGAATGTGAGTTTATTGCATACTGAGCGGGCATTCCAGAGTGCACCAGAAAGGGGGATTGGGGGAGGGGCAGCTTTGGGGATGGGTGTAAGGTTGCAGGAGTTGCGGATGTTAATGGTGGGGAGTGGGCGTGGGCTAGGGGTGATTGTGGGGATGTGTTTGGGAGGACCGGAATTAGGGGAGATGTCGCCAGCAAGTAGGAGGAGGCGGGCGAGGGTCAGGACGTGGGGGCATGAGAGCTTGCGAGGCGGGCAGGCATGTTTGGAGCTAAAGGCTTGGGTGTGGAGGAAGAGTTCAGAGGAGTGGGTGAGATGGCTAGTTAGGATGGAGGGGGAGAGTGTTATTGTGTTGTCAGGAGGAAGGATAGAGGGGGGTTGTAGGAAGTGGAGTAGGATAGGAGTAAGTGTGAAGAGAAGGGAAAACATTGCATGAGGGTATAGGATTCAGTGGGAGTGAGAGGTGGATTGGGGGGTGAGGTGCAGATGGGGAGTGGTGGTGGCAGGGGCAACAGCAGCTGAGAGGAGGAGGTGAAGCCTAGGTTGGGATGGAGGAAAGGGACAGGAGGAAAGGAGCAGTAGGAGGGGTGAGATAGAGGCAGGGGTCTAGAGCGACAGGGGACAGGTGCAGCAGGAAGGGTGTGCAAAGCGGGTGAGTGCCAATCAAGTCCACGCAATCGCAAATCAAATGGAGGCGTACAGAGTCCAGCAGGTGAAGGAGGGTGATGCGGTGCAGTCAGAGAACAGAGGTAGGTACAATAGTGGGGAAGAGATGCAGCCAGGGATGAGATGCAGATGCAGCCGTGGATGCGATCAGATGCTGCTGGGGGCGAGGTGCAGCCAGGATCCGATGCAGCTGGGGATCACATGTAGCCAGAGGGTCCATGCGGCAGAAGAGTCACTCAGAGACAGATGAGATGATAAATATATATGATTTGCCAACGGTGGATGGATAATCCAGGAAGGGAAGAAAAATGAGATGCGGTCACCATTGTAGATCCATGTAAAGATGGACATGCAGGTTAGAAATATCTGTGATCTTTCCTCTCTCCATGCAGGATGTTCTGATGTTTTATACAGCTATTGAGAGTATTCTCTCCTTCACTGCACAGGATCGAGTCACAGTATAATGACACTCGGTCCACGCTCGCAGTAGATCCTGAGCCGGGGTTCATTGCCATATCACAGCCGATGCCATATGTTCATGTAACTCCAGTCTTATAAGAAACAAACATGTGAAATATATGTGGCACCCCAGGGGTTAATGTGCCACAGTAACATCACACGGGTTCCCTCCCCACAACACACTGACCTACACTAGCACCTCTGGGCCAGGAGGGGGAGCTAAACCAGCTCCCTTATATACTCCAGCTCAAGAGGAAGTAGTTAGTTCAGTACGAGGCAGTACTGTGAAGAGTAGAGTTTAGTTTCAGCGTCTGGGAGAACTGAGAGAGGCTGCAGTGTAAAGGAGCTACGTGAGGCTTCTCTACAGCCTGCTCATCGATTCCAGGCCTAGCCAGGGTCTGAGGAGAGGAGAATTACAGACAGAGAACCACATCTGGGAGCTTGAGTGCCATCACCACTCGCCCCAGAGGATCGCACAGAACGGACACCAGATCCGAGACTGTGACTGACACACATCACAGTAAATCCAGGAATAGTGGAGTTTCTAAATCACCACTGTACCAGAGCAAAGCAACACGGCGGGGTCAGTAGTACCCAGAAGACTCAAGTTGCCTAGCCAAGGGGTACCAGAAGGGTGAGAGAGAGTGAGACAGTGCCAACAGCTAAGCTAGAACCAGCATCAGGGCCACACACACGGCGCAGCATGAGGAAGCTGAGGACCCGGACAGGGTGGGAGCAGCCCGGCCCCAGTACAGACTCCGTGGACTATAACCTGCAACAACATTGCAGTAAAGCTTTGGAAACTACAGAAACGTGAGTGTGTGTTCCTTCACCCGTCTCCACTATCCATCCCTTATTATCACATCCACCATAGTCTCTAACAACTACTGCCCCGGGGAACCCGCCTCTACCTGCGGAGAGCAGTTCCATCTAAGCTGCCTAACATCATCCCCGGAGGTTCTGCAGCAGCGGTGGTCCCAATACTGACCACACACCGTGGGTGGCGTCACGACAAACTATTATCCCCTGTAAATATTCCCCTTTTACTTGCCAGGGCCCGGGACACGGTCCGGACCAGGCCCTCCGTGACATCCCCCAGTAGCAACTTGGTCCAGTACTGAGTACCCCGTCCCAGTGGGCTCGACATATATAACTGGAGAGTTGGGTTGATTAGAAACGTATTATAAATCATAAAATGACGGCATCACCTGGACATGAAAAGGTGCTGGCAAAAAATACACATGAATTAAGGGGTTAATTGCCGCGACACTTAACATGATGTATGTGAACTAGCATATGGCTATGTTCAAGGCTATGTACAGCTAAGGTGGCATATATGATACAGGAACACAGTAAATGCTGCTATAGAATATAAAGTAAAAATGAGAGTCTTAGCTTCAACAATGGCCATTGGGGAAGAGCCCGGTAACTGCGCCAAAGTGCTCTCTTCCTACCGGGACCTAACGCACTGTTGCTTCATGCGGTCTGCAATTGCTAGTCTGGGATTTTTATGCCTGTGGAATGCAATTAAAACCTGCTGGTATAGTGTGTCTGTGGACTGGGGCTACAGCAAGATGGAGTAAAGGGTGAAGTTACTGGGCTGGGGGAGGGGAAAGGGAGCACGTCAGAAAAAAATCATACTATAAATCATAAAATGACGGCATCACCTGGACATGAAAAGGTGCTGGCAAAAAATACACATGAATTAAGGGGTTAATTGCTGCGACACTTAACATGATGTATGTGAACTAGCACATGGCTATGTTCAAGGCTATGTACAGCTAAGGTGGCATATATGATACAGGAACACAGTAAATGCTGCTATAGAATATAAAGTAAAAATGAGAGTCTTAGCTTCAACAATGGCCATTGGGGAAGACCCCGGTAACTGCTCCAAAGTACTCTCTTCCTACCAGGTCCTAACACACTGTTGCTTCATGCGGTCTGCAATTGCTAGTCTGGGATTTTTATGCCTGTGGAATGCAATTAAAAGCTGCTGGTATAGTGTGTCTGTGGACTGGGGCTACAGCAAGATGGAGTAAAGGGCCTCCTTGATAGTGGCGCGACTATCAAGGAGGCAGGAGGCTTTATTGTATGCCCCTGTCAGCGCACACAGAGGGCTTAAGGAGGGCTCCCTGGTATCTCTGTCACATAGGACTGTCACTCCTGATGAAACCCACGGTCTATCAGTGGGTGGAAACGCGTCGAGTTTACGGGACAGCGTGCATAAGATAAGTAACATCAATTTGTATATACTGTCAACTGATACTTCTGTGGTGTATTGAGGTGATAAGGAAAAATAGACCCTTTGATAATTATTACTCTGTGACTACATATAGGGGGAGTGAGATTATAGTGGTTTGGAGGCGTGTTTAAGGTTGGAGGGTGGAGGTGGTGGTTTGCTCTTAATAGAGCAGCCATTTCCACTTCTCTTTGTTTTTCTTGGATATACTTTGAGCCTCAGGCATTATATTAAACTATAGGACGTTTATTGGGCACCCATAGCATCTGGAATTACTGGTACATTACATAAGAGTGTTATGCCATTTAAACATGAGGATTACTCAGTATAATCAATTCACCTTATTACTCCACTAAAATACACCCCGTATGCTAGTAAGGGTTATTGAAGGGACATTGGGATTTGACCCATGTTTTCAGATAGTACCTTTTTACATTATGGATGAATGAATTGACTGTGCCCTAAATACAGGTAACAAGAACTTAGGGAGAGCCGCCGTGGAACGGGGACACCGTATAATTTAGGTGTTTAAATATCCGTTGTTAGGCAGAACAAGAAACAGGGTTTAATAGGGACATTACCCCATCCCTGTTTAAAGTGTGTGTGTTATAGACACTAGGTGTGGGAGAACACTGTTTTGTTATTTTAACAAATATTTATTAAAGGTTACATTTTAAGGCTGCGTTCACACATTTGCGTATTTTGCTGCGCTTTTTTACGCGCGCTTTTTGCCGCGTTTTTTTGGCTGTGCAAAAAAGCGCAACAAAATACGCAGGAGCTTTCACACACTGTGCTTTCTTTACTCCAGAAAGCGCAGTGATGTCACAGAGGTGAGGAAGAATCCGGCTTCCTCCTCCCCTCTGTGACAGCTGTGACAACCCCATTAGATTTCACAGTGTATTAATATACACTGTGAAATCTTAATTAAACAAAAGCAAGTGAATGAAAAATAAAAAAGAATGAATACTTCACCTCTCCGACGCCTTTTCCAGTGTTCGGTCTCCGGTTCCATGTGGGAGGTGTTCTGACAGGACCTGTGGTGACGTCAGAGGGGCGTTCCCGGGGCGTTCACATGACCGCGAGTGCCCGGGAACGCCCCTTTGACGTCACCACAGGTCCTGTCAGAACACCTCTCACATGGAACCGGAGACCGAACACCGGAAAAGGCGTCGGAGAGGTGAAGTATTCATTCTTTTTTATTTTTCACACACTTGCTTTTGTTTAATTTAGACTTCACAGTGTATATTAATACACTGCGAAATCTAATGGGGCTGTCACAGCTGTCACAGAGGGGAGGAGGAAGCAGGATTCTTCCTCCCCTCTGTGACATGACAGGGAGAATACGCAGGAGCAGCTGTGTAAAGAATTGACATATCAATTCTTTACGCAGCTGCGCTTTCTCCCTGAAAACGCAGTGCATATTTTTGCGCAATGTCTGCACTGCAAAGTGAATTTCACATTCACTTTGCAGGCAGACAAAAGGCACATTGCGTATTTTGAAAAGCGCGCGTAAAAAAGCGCGGCAAAATACGCAATGTGTGAATGCAGCCTAAAAGTGCACTTTAAGTAAGAAATATACTGATCCATCATCCAGCACTGAGACTGATTACCGTATATACTCGTGTATAAGCCGACCCGTGTATAAGCCGACCCCCCTACTTTTGCCCCAAAAATCTGGAAAAACCTATTGACTCGTGTATAAGACGAGGGTGGACCCCAGCACAGGTATATAGCCCCCAGCAGTGTGGTATACAGGCCCCCCCCAGTGGTATACAGGCCTCCCCAGTGGTAGTATACAGCAGCCCCAGTGGTAGTATACAGCAGCCCCAGTGGTAGTATATAGCAGCCCCAGTGGTAGTATACAGCAGCCCCAGTGGTAGTATATAGCAGCCCCAGTGGTAGTATACAGCAGCCCCAGTGGTAGTATATAGCAACCCCAGGGGTAGTATATAGCAGCCCCAGTGGTAGTATACAGCAGCCCCAGTGGTAGTATATAGCAGCCTCAGCAGCCCCAGTGGTAGTATACAGCAGCCCCAGTGGTAGTATATAGCAGCCCCAGTGGTAGTATACAGCAGCCCCAGTGGTAGTATATAGCAGCCCCAGTGGTAGTATACAGCAGCCCCAGTGGTAGTATATAGCAGCCCCAGTGGTAGTATATAGCAGCCCCAGCAGCCCCAGTGGTAGTATACAGCAGCCCCAGTGGTAGTATATAGCAGCCCCAGCAGCCCCAGTGGTAGTATACAGCAGCCCCAGTGGTAGTATATAGCAGCCCCAGTGGTAGTATACAGCAGCCCCAGTGGTAGTATATAGCAGCCCCAGTGGTAGTATACAGCAGCCCCAGTGGTAGTATACAGCAGCCCCAGTGGTAGTATATAGCAGCCCCAGCAGCCCCAGTGGTAGTATACAGCAGCACCAGTGGTATACAGCAGGCCCCCAGGGGTATTCAGCAGGCCCCCGGGGGTATATACAGCAGGCCCCCAGGGGTATTCACAGCAGGCCCCCAGGGGTATATACAGCAGGCCCCCGGGGGTACATACAGCAGGCCCCTGGTGGTACATACAGCAGGCCCCCGGGGGAACATACAGCAGGCCCCCGGGGGTACAAACAGCAGGCCCCCGGGGGTACATATAGCAGCCCCCTGGGGGTATCCAGCAGCCCCCTTGGGGTACCCAGCAGCCCCCTGGGGGTACCCAGCAGCCCCCAGGGGGTACCCAGCTGCCCCCAAATGCTGGCACTCGCCCCCCCTTGCAAGGGCCCCCCCGCTGCTTCTCTTACCATCCCGGACTTCTGCTCAGCGCCGCTCCTCGGTGCTCCGTCCTCTCTGCTCCCGTCCTGCTACATCCGGGATCCCCGGCCGTCGCACGATGACGTCATATGCCTGCGACGGCCGGAGATCCGGGATGTAGCAGGACGAAGCAGCGAGGACGGAGCACCGAGGACCGGCGCTGATCAGAAGACCGGGATGGTAATATAAGCAGCGGGGGAGGGGGGGGGCCCTTACAAGGGGGGGCGAGTGCCAGCATTTGGGGGCTTATATCCACTGCTTCCCCTGCCGCTGATTGACAGGGGGAAGCAGTGCATATTTAATGAGCGGCCCCACGTGACGGGGCCGCACATACAGCAGCCTCCCCCCACCTCCTCCAGCCTCCACAGCCCCGGACACAGCCCCCACCACTCCATGTACCGTATTGACCCGTGTATAAGCCGAGGGGGAGACTTTTCAGCCCAAATTTTGGGCTGAAAAACTCGGCTTATACACAAGTATATACGGTACATAGAGCAGAGCAGAGTCTTGGCCAATCAGGGTGCAGTGGGCGTGCAGAGTGGCGTATGGAGGGAGCAGAGAGGGGTGTACAGTGGGTGGTGATAAGCACAGGCTGTGAGAAGGAAAAAAAAGCATAGGAAGTTACCTAATCATAAAAAGCATCATGTAACATCCAATATAAAGACACTGAATCAGAATATGGAGGAAGCGAAGGTAGAAAAAAAGAATACCATGGAAGGCTATTTCATTACAATTCAGCACAGATTGGCTTATAAAAAAAACTGAGTTTTGTAGTCGGACATATCCATTAAAGTCTCTGATATGCAGAAGAATCTAGAGCATGCTGTGTTTCTTTCAAGTACAGATTTGATATTTGAGAAAAAACACTCACCTTCACTTCACAATGAATAAGACTGGTCTGTGCTGTTCATGGGCTGTCCATTATTTCTTGGACAGCACATTAACTTATATCTTTGCTGATGATTAGCCTCCTTATGGAGATGAAGTGGCAAAAAAGAGATAATGCATTTTATTACTATTATTCTTATTATTATTATTTTACATTTCTTGTACTTTCTTCTAAAACTTCATTAGCTATTTTACTTACCAGATAAAATGGTAGTGACCAGGTGAAAAATGATTGTGGTTGCAGAGATTGCGACCATGAGCATGACTTTAAAGGGAGCCTGTCGACCCCAACGGCCATTTCGGCAGAATGTACACCTGTTCTTTAATGTATTACAGAAGAAATTCTACTCTAAGGGTACCTTTACACGCCGCTACTGGAGGATGGATACAACCCGCTACTTCACGTGCACGAGCACGCCCAAACGGTTACAAACGGGAAACGCACCTCCTTTACACGCCGCCACAAGGTGCGCTACGCTACGCTACATCTACAGCTAGATACATCGCCGGGTGTCTCATGTAGCCATCTGTAGCTCATCTTACCTCATTTACACACCACTACAACCAGCTAATATGGGCGGACCTGGTGCAGCAGGGACAGCACATAGGCGTGCCACAATTGTGGAGTACGAGACGTCCGTACGCTGATAGGACAAAGCAAGAACATCATGATTGGACAGGCATCGCAGGAGGCTGATTAATACATGATGCCCGAGCAATTGTGTAGTGTGACTCGTCAGCTCCTTAAATATGCCGCCCTGTGCAGCGACAACCAATCGCAACGCAGGAGCTTCCTCCAATGATCGCTGAAGGGGCGCGGTATCCCGGAGGCTGTGTCACGCCCCAGCTACATACCAGGTACATCGCCTGGTGTATAGACATCCCTTCTGTAGCTTCTTTACACGCCGATACAGCTCGCTACAATCGGCTTTGTAGCCATCTGTTTTCGAGCAGTGCTCGGAAACAGATGTATCTGTTGCCGGCTGCCTCCTACCGTCTTCACACGCCGCTACTACGGGCTATATTGACGATGCAAGCTACAATCGTAGCCTGTAGCGGGTTGTATCCATCCTGTTGTAGCGGCGTGTAAAGGTACCTTCAGAGTATGTGCCCACAGGACGTTTTTTAAGCAGTCCTGAGCGCAGCAAAACCAGAGGATCCTAGAGTCCTTGACAGGAGATTAGCTATGATCTTGTCTGCACTTTTTCTTTTTTTTTTGCGCATTTTATGTGCGTTTTTTGTGCGTTTTTACTGCGTTTTTGATGCTGCGATTTTCCTGTGTTTTTTCCATTGACTTTAGCACAAACGCAGGAAAATAATTAACATGTCAATTCATTCCCATCCGCACCAAAAACGCAGGTATTTGACAGTTCTTGACAATTGCAAAACCAATGTGTGGGCACAGCGTCTCTGTGAAATACATTGGTTTTGCTGGGAATCAAAACAGCAGGAACAAATTAGCATACATTACCATAAAACCAATGGTAAACTGCATGCAGAAAACGCAGGAAAAACGCAGCAAAACCTTCCTGTGGGCACATACCCTAACTCTTCCATTCCCTTGCCGCGTGGCATCCTATTCTACAACTGGTGTAGAGGCTGGCAGCAAATGTTGGCATGCTAGTTAGGAGCATCACATGGCAGTGACATCATGCATCGCAATAGCTGGCACCCCAAAGTTAACTGCTTGCCTCTGTTCCAGCTTCTGATGAGGATGCCTCGTGGTAAATAAATGGAAGAAGATAAGTATAATGTTTTTTTTTTTTTTTAATACAGTGATGAACAGCTGCAGAAAGGGAGATATATAAGAGGATGGGGAACATATATAACATGACAGGCCCAAGGTGGGGGACAAACATTCAAGGATGGGCCCAGGATGATGGACATATATGCCAGGATGGGGACATCTATACCAGGATGGGCCCAGGATGAGGGACATGTAAACCAGGATGGGGGACATCTATATCAGGTTTGGCCCAGGATAGGGGACATCTATATCATGTTGGGGAATGTTTACCCTGGATGGACCCAGGATGGGGGATTTATGTTGGTAGTGTCACTCCTATGAACAGTTAAAGCACTCTATATCTTAAAGACAGTAATTTCCTGCATGTTGAGTGTTGTGCCCTAGTTGGCCACCCTTCATGAACTGTGTGGATGGACTGATCCAGTTGAGGAATTACAGGAATCATACAAGCCGAAAGTGAAAGTAAATCTGAGTAGTGGGAAAAAGACACCAGACAGCTGCCAGCCTGATTGTGTGTGAGAGATGACACACTGCCTAGAAATGTCTGAGTATTCAGGTTTTGGGAAGGCATAATACTGGCTGCAAAGTACTGTAAGAGAGCCCTGGGTGCCTGTCGAGTAGTACTGGATTGAGAAGTCCAAGGGATCCCAGGACCGTGAAGGAAGAAGAGGAGTTTTTCCCACCTGTTCTGCAAAGAGAAGTGCTCACGGCCGAGCAACACAGCATCGGGCCTAAGGGACTGGACTTGTGTCCCCAACACTATTGTGAGTCTTTGCCAGTGTGTGCACACATTAGGACGTATCATAGGCCTGAGTAGCCAGCGCAGGGTGGCCGTGTGGCCCGATTAGTAGAGGCCAGTAAGGTTGTATGTGTAGTGTAGTTTAGTATGTTTTCTGTTTTGCAAATGTGACTGTTGAATAACTACTTATAACAGCTGGGGCAATGTGCTTCTGAGCATCTCAGCTAGAAACTGCTCTAAACGTATACTGTATTTTTGCCACAGCTTACCCCCAGTGAAGCTGCTTTACCCTTTCCCTTTCCCACCTGTTAATCAACTGTCATCATTGTTTTCTTCAACCTCATCTTGTGTACTGTAACTTACTCTGCACAGTGGTGGTCTCTTGTCCATCGCTTCAAATGGTGGTGCAAGCAGTGTACGGCTACCAAGACGGAGGCAGCAAACAATAATGGCATGAATGCTATAGGTAATGTTAATGGGGGCACTATAGGCAAATAGGAAAGGGTGAACCCTTGCAAGGAATCTTCCAATGGGCACCATATTTAGTGTGCTACACAAATTCAATGGCAGCAACATGCCACTGTCTGAGTGAGTGTCCTGGCTGTAGAGCACCCTGAAGGTTTATAACATCAGCCCAGGCCTAAAAGTGGACATTGCTTTGACTGCCTTAGAGGGAGAAGCCCAAATAAATGACTGCCTACAACCAAAGCCCATATGTAGTACCCTGAAGTAGTTAGTGGGGTTCCTGGAAGACATCTACAGTGAGACCACTAGTGTGTGACACCTTCGAGCCAAGTATTTCTCTAGACTGCAGAAGGAAGAAGAATGCAATGGCATTGCAAGAAGTGTTAGCAAAGATGCAGAGGAAGGAGTTGGATGGTATCAATGGTATGGGCCCTGCAGACCAGATACTCTGAGAACAGTTCATTCTGGGACTGTACAGCACACCCTTGGGAAAAATCCTATCACTACGGGTCTGGGCAAATCTGTCCATTATGTTTCATCAGATCCTGGCTGAGGCAGTGACCCAAAGTAAAGAAGAGGGCTCTACATCTGGGTTGGTGCGCATCCAGGCCACCAACTCCCGAAGGGACCCGAGCAGCTAAGGGGTACAGGTCAATGTGGTACAAGACCTAGAGAGCTCCCTAATCAAGCTCCCAAACATGTTCTCCACATTAAATCCATTGTCATGAGTCCTTTGTAAAATATTTTGCTTTCTAGTTGGCATATAATATAGAGTATGCTGTAATTAAAACTTATGAAGACTAATGATAAATATGATTTATGCTATCAACTCATCTACTGTTATTTAACACATCATATCACACATATTTTAAATAAATTACATAACAAACATATTTACATTTCCATGTTTCATATAAGAATTAGGGATGGACGAATCTACCTGCTAGGACTCGTTACTCGGCGAGTAGTAAGGGACTCGCAGGACTCGGTACTCTGCGAGTTTCCCAGCGATTACTCGCACAGCAACGAGTCCAATGCAAATCAATGGCAATCCTAGTTTTGTCAGAGACTCTGACAAAACTAGGATTGCCTTTGACTTGCATTGGTCTGATTACTGTGCAAGTAATCACAGGGAAACTCGCAAAGTAACTGCTGTTACTTTGCGAGCCGAGTCCAGCTGTCTGCTCTGTACAGGCTGCCGCAGCTCCAGGTTCCTAGAGCCTGCCTGCTCACAGAGATGATGTAGCAGAGCTGCGATTGTTCTCAGTCTGCTCATTCCCTGTGCATAGACATCTATATCTATGCACAGGGGATGTAGCAGAGAGGACATCGCGTTTTGGACTACGTCGGACAGAAGAGGATTTTTTTAATTAAAGATGGAGTCCCTAATGGCTTTTTTTTTTATTTCTAATAAAACATTTTCTCTGTGTTGTGTTTTTTTAACCCTTTATTGGAGATTCTTAGTGGCTGGGTCAAACGTGGCCTGACATTAAGAATCTCGGGCTTAATACCAACTTGTATAACAAGGCTGGTATTAACCCCTTTATTACCCAGTGTGCCACCGCCACCAGGGCCGCTGGAAGAGCGGGGTTCAGCGCCAGAGGATGGCGCTTCAATGAACGCGCCATCTTGTGGGGCGGCTGCGGGCTGCAATTTGCAGCGGGGGGTGCCCAGAAAGCTTGGGCCTCCCTGCGCTGCGGATTCCAGCCCCCAGCTGCTTAGCTGTACCTGGCTAGAAATAGAAATTGCGCGGAGCCCCACGCATTTTTTTTTTATTATTTCATGAAATTCATGAAATAATTAAAAAAAAAGGGCTCCCCTATATTCTTGTGTCCGGCCAGGTACAAATAGGCACCTGGGGTTTGGGGGCATCCCGTCACTGCCTGCTGGATCCGGCTGGTTCCAGAAATACGGCGAAGCCCACGCGAAATTTTTTTCTGACAAATCCATAAAACAATGTAAATAAAAGGGACTGCATCTTTATTAACCCCTGGACCATGGGCGAGGGGTTAATAAAGATGCAGTCCCTTTTTTAGGATTGTTTTATTGATTTTTCAGAAAAAAAATTACATGGGCTTCGCCGTATTTCTGGAACCAGCCAGGTCCAGCAGGCAGCGACGGGCTGCCCCCAACCCCCAGGTGCCTATTTGTACCTGGCCGGACACAAGAAAATAGGGGAGCCCTTTTTTTTTTTTATTTCATGAATTTCATGAAATAATAAAAAAAATGCGTGGGGCTCCACGCAATTTCTATGTCTAGCCAGGTACAGCTAAGCAGCTGGGGGCTGGAATCCGCAGCGCAGGGATGCCCAAGCTTTCTGGGCACCCCCCGCTGCAAATTGTAGCCCGCAGCCGCCCCAGAAGATGGCGCGTTCATTGAAGCGCCATCCTCTGGCGCTGAACCCCGCTCTTCCAGCGGCCCTGGTGGCGGTGGCACGCTGGGTAATAAAGAGGTTAGGGCCAGCTTTGTATTATCAGCTGGCCCTAAGCCCGAAATTTATGGCGGTCACGCCAATATTAGACATGACCGCCATGAATTTCTATTAAATTGTTTTATAAAAAATAGAACACAGAGAAAATTTTTTATTAGAAATAAAAAAAAAAGCCATTAGGGACTCCATCTTTAATTAAAAAAATCCTCTTCCGTCCGACGCAGTCCAAAACGTGATGTCCTCTCTGCTACATCCCTTTGCATAGATATAGATGTCTATGCACAGGGAATGAGCAGACTGAGAACAATCTCAGCTCTGCTACATCAGGCAGCAGGCGGGCTCTAGGACCCTGGAGCTGTGGCAGCCTGCACATAGAGCAGACAGCCGGACTCTTATCTGTGCGAGTTTCCCAGCGATTACTTGCACAGTAAACGAGTCCAATGCAAATCAATGGCAATCCTAGTTTTGTCATAGTCTCTGACAAAACTAGGATTGCTTCAGGCTGAAGCTTGCGAGACACATCTGCGATTTGTAAATTACACACTACTCGCTGTTACTCGCTTCCCCATTCATTAACATTGGACTTGCTAGACTCGCAACAAGTAGCGAGTCCCGGGCTCGGACTCGCTAGAGTCAAGCGATTCCGAGTAATTTAGGACTCGCCCATCACTACTCTACATATTAACATTCTCAACCCTGCTATATCTTATACATTACAATACCTTACACTATATAAAAACACTTTTCATGGAACATTATATTATGCCTGTGTGGTCGCCGTCTTCGAAGGCAGGACCGCAACCATCCCCTTAGGGTATGTGCCCACAGGATGTTTTTTAAGCAGTCCTGAACGCAGCAAAACCTGAGGATCCTAGTGTCCTTGACAGGAGATTAGCTATGATCTTGTCTGCGCTTTTTGCCCGTTTTATGTGCGTTTTTCCTGCATTTTTGATGCTGCGTTTTTCCTGCGTTTTTTCCATTGACTTCAGCAAAAACGCAGGAATAATATAACATGTCAATTCTTTCCCATCCGCACCAAAACCGATGGTATTTGACAGCTCTTGACACTTGCAAAACCAATGTGTGTGCACAGTGTTTCTGTGAAATACATTGGTTTTGCTGAGAATCAAAACCGCAGGATCAAATTAGCATAAATTACCATAAAACCAGTGGTAAACTGCATGCAGAAACGTCCTGTGGGCACATACCTTTACACAGCTAGTCATTAACTTTTATCTTTAGCCTATTGGAAAACACCACACCCTACTTATACCTTCAACTTTGTGTTGGAAGCTGTCAGAAATAGCTTTTGGTGTCTCTGACTAGTAATCTGTCTTGTATTGGTGTTTTTGCTGTTCTACCCTAGCGTGTTTTTTGCACGCTTCTTCTACATCATGTTGTTGTACCTTGCAGCCATCTTGGTTTGACACGGCTCCCGAATTATGTCCTTTTCCTGACCTTACGACTTTGACCCTGCTTGGTGTCTTCCTGTCTCTGGACTGCAGCCCTTCCATAGGCAGATATCTCCAGGACCCAGTTGTAAATCCAAATCCCTATATTGGGGTTAAAGTGTATCTGAGTTTCTTGGGGTTCTGCCTAACAGAACAGTTTGTGCCTTATCCATCCCCTTTTGTGCCTGTAGTCTTGGACGATGTGACAAAATTGTTTTTAGTGAGATTTTAATAAACTTCATACCATTGGAACTACATGGATCAATGTGTACTGCAGCATCCTAAATGTGTTCAACATTTTAGTGGTTTCCTTGGACAGCATCATTATACCTGACCCTCCAATGACATTGGAGCTGGCTCAGAGAAGGAGCTGGATATGGACAGCAAATACAAACTAGCCTTACAGGCTGTTAAATAATGTGCCCTTCTTTTCACAACCTTTTATGATGAGCAACCAACTTGACATTATTAAGGATATTTGTGGCTAAGATATCAAGGCATGTTATCAAATGTATCATTAAATTTTGAAAAACAGCAAGGCAATTAGATGACAATGTTCATATACAGCATATCAATGAGCATTACAGAGCATTTCTTATTGATATTTTTTATAATAGGGGCCATTTTCTACAACTGATGAATAGTAGGTTTGAAGGAAACCTGTCATCCCCAAAAATGCTATTTACCTCCACATTTAGTGGTAATTGTCAGGTAAATAGCATTTAAATATTGTCTGCAAGGCTTACTGTAAGTTACTGGGAGAAAATTAAGTTATTTTCTCACTCGCTTCCAGTCATTTGGGAGGTGCAGGGAGCGCTTACAGCCAATGCTAACTACACAGTGTGCACGCTATAATCATTCCCCAGCACAGTGATTGACATCCAGTTCTGCAAACATGTAGCACCCACAAGCTTCAGAACTGGCTGTCCATCAATATTCCTGGGACTGATTACAGTGACTAAACTGATAATATCATAAGCTATGTGCACTGGACTGCAAAGGAACATTTATCAAAATAACTTGTTTAATTGTCTATTCTTAGGAGTGTAGATCCTATTAAAGTCACTTCAGGGCACAATGGGCAATGGCAAATGACGTAAAAAGGAACCTAAGTATAACTGTAAAGGCAACAATAAATTTGTGATCATCTAAAGTTTGCCCAAGACCATCTAGGTTTTCCACAATGTTTTAGGCAAAATTATTTATAAACAAAAATGAATTAAATTTTGTGTAGCAAAAAGAAAACACTACACAAAACACAAAAACAGCAAAACTTATCCCGAATTGAACTGTGGCGCGCTGCTCACACAGGTAGCCACAGACTTCTCTAATGCACAGTTGGGTTTCCACAGCAGGTACCTACTACATGCAACATCTTCCACCCCGGCACAGTAGGGGGAGCTCAACTTGCTGACCTTAGGCAAGATCCCTTATAAACACTGCTGCTGGGGGAGGAGTTAGAGTGTGCAGACGTTAGGCGAGCTGCGAAGACATCCTGGTGGTTGGTGACGCAGTTAGGCCTGAATCAGTGACCCGAAGTGGCCCTTCTACGTCCCGCAAGCCTAAGTTTGGACAGAAGGAGAGGAGCAGATAGCCAAGAGGGAGTGAGGAACTTGAGGGAGTTTGCCCAAAGACCTACCGGACATCGGGGATCTGCACCTGTGGGATACTTCAGAACCACAGAGAACCCCGTCACACCGTGCAGGCTTCAGTCACCCGGTCCCCCTGTGGGTCAAGAGAGGGAGCCAGACACAGCAGTGCGCCACCGCAGTGATCAGAGATGGTAACCCGTAGATCGCCCAGGAGAAGAGACAGTCATCAGAGTCAGGAAGAGTGAGGAGGCAAGTCTGGCTGCATGCAGGCTGGGCTTCAATAATACAAAGGAACAGAGGAGGCCTTATACCCACTTGCTGTGGGGACCCACTGTGCAACCTTGCCACCTGTCAGTGCCCTGGAAGTTTTACCTGTCGAACAACAGTAAAAGGTAAAAGAGACTTCTTCTGTGTGCGTGTATCATTCCATCTGTTCCCGGTGCCCCTAATAGACTGCTCCAACACTCCTCATCCCATCTACAGCTCCACTCCAAGCTGCCCCTTACACTACGCCGCCCCGGAGGTCCCAGTCCTACCTGTGGAGGACTTTACCACAGTAGCCGCATTACCAACTACCTCCGGCGGACTGTGGCGGCGCTGGTGACACCTCACCAGAAACTACAGGTGACGTCACGACAAACTTCATATATAATCCCCTGTACATATTACCCCTTTTTGGAAGATAGGCCCAGGACACGGGGTCAGGCATGGCCACCACTCCCCGTGACAACCGGAGCGTTAAACCTTGCAGCCTGACACCTGAGTACCCCAAAGCCTGGGCTCGACAGAACCATGCTAGACAGAACATCATGGTTGAAGGATGAAGGCTAATGCTACAACATAGATACCTAAAGCACACAACTAAATCAAGTTTGATTGTAGTGATTGATGCAATAGAATGGATCTGTGAAGAGATACAACTTGTTAAATTCAAGGGTTCATTTTTTTTCTCTCAGATCAACTTCTATTCAAAGGAATATTAGCTTATCTGCAGTAGCTTGTAGCGGACACTAAGCATTCTGATGGAGCGGTGGTGTTCCACTTAGTATACTACTTAGATCCAGCCACTACCAGGGCTTGTAACTGCTAATCACTAGGGTTTCCAGATATCAGACCCTGCTGATCTGATATGGTAACATATCTATAGAATATGTCAGCAATGTCATAGTAATGAAAAAAAAACATAAAGATGTTTTCCACTACTAACATATGACCCTCTTTCTTTTGTCCTAACTATTCCTCACTAACACTTTCCTTATATACTTTTGCTTTATACTCTGCTCCTTTAAGCTTATCTTTCTGAGGCTCATAAATACCTTTTGTTTGATGTTCCAGCTTTGATTCTTCCAGACTTGAATTGCACATACTGAGCAGGGCATGTCACTGGTGGGAGCTGAGAGAAGAGTGAAGTATGATCTGGACATAAGTACTCAGCAGTGGTGAAACTTCAGGCCCAGGGGCCCCGATGCGAAGGCTCCAATGGGGCCCCCAATTATTGCAAATCTTTAATAGTAATAGTCTTTTTCTATAGGCCAAAAGGACTTTTGGGGCCCCCCTGGGCTGCAGGGCCCGGGTGCGATCGCAACCCCTGCACGTATTGTAGTTTCGCCCCTGGTGCTCAGACTGCTGTCACTCACAGAGAGGTAACCCCACCCCCACTAGTGATGTACTCTGCTCAGTTGGTCTAAATTTGGTCTCCAGACTGGAAGGATCAAAGCTACAACAACAATAAAGGTATGTACAAAACTCAGCCTACAGGAGCAGAGTAGATATCACAAGTATATTAGGAAAGTGTTAGTTAAAAATAGTTAGGACAAAAGAAAGAGGGTCATTATAGTTGTGGAAAACCTCTTTAAAAAATGACTTCATGGTGCTTATGGTATCATAGTCTTTTTTGGGAAGAGTATACGTTAAATGTTTGATAATAGCTGGTTTCTACATTTTTCCATGTATAGAAAGGTACACTGAGTATAATTTTAGTTTTACTTGGGAGCATCTTAGAGCCTTTCACAATCGTTAGTTAATACTTGTAAATACTTGTAAAATGGCAATAATTCATAGCAACTTGGACTTCACAACTATAACACAAAATGTTCAAGCATGCATCTGGTGGCTATTTGATACCAAATGGCATATTGCAACATTCCTTAAAGAACTATATGTTTGGGGAAGAACTTTATGAACTTTAATGCTAGGCTTAGGTTAATTTTCTTACTAAAACCATATTCCAAATAAATGTTATATAAGGTTCCACCCTGATCATGAAAGTTTTTTGCTTTCAAAACATGAAAGGCAGGTAACCTTTCACTCATGTCTACTGAGCAACATACTTTGGCCATCAAAGCGTAGTTATAGTTTTCCTTCTGGTTCTACACGGTGCAGATATTTCCCTTACCAGACTTCTCCAGAAATGAAGAATAGAGGATCACACCCTGTTATGCTTTGTAGCCCTCTCTGGCATTAAAAAAGTCAATAGAGACATTCTTTAAAGTTGTAATTTAATGTCAAATCCCTTTGTTATACAGCCAGCTAATATGCTTCAATAAACCATCAGTACAATTGAAGGGGGTGGTTGGAAGATATTACACGCCAAGACTTAGAGTCACCCAGCTCTCCAAGGAATAACAGCTCCACGTGTCTATGATGTTAGGAGACATTAGGCTGAGTAAACACCATGCATAAAGTGTGCTCGGAAAACATAGGTGGGCTGTGTTGCATTTTTTTAAATAGAGCATAAAACCATAACTATTAGGAAAAATGGATGTATTCTTATCCAAAGTAATTAAATGCAATCACTTTTTCCGAAAGGTACATTGTTCTTTGCCTTGGATTGTTTCATTAAGTAGAGATGAGTAACTGTTGGATGAGGATGTCACAAGTATCTTCATTCTGTAAAGTGCAGTTTTTTCCACAGTCTTGTTCGGGGGTCTGTTAATGAGACATTGCTCATTCGGAAAACCATGTCTGGATGAAGAAAAGTACAATGCAAAACTACAAATTCCAGATAGTCTGGGTTCACTAAGCTGTTTTAAAAAGCAATTTGTAACACAATTCTAAATGGTTCTATAAGCCTGTAGATATTACCTACTCCTGTTGACATCTCTTGGTGGTGGAACATTAGGTGTTTTCATAGATAACATACTGTTCACTTGTGATACAGTAATTAGTGGTTGTAGGACATATTAAACCGTGCAATCCACTGGTGAGAACAGAAAAAAAATAGCCCCTGTACAAAAACAGTATTTGGGTCTTTCCAGTCCAATAACTCATCAGAATGCAAAGTTCTACCTACTTTGGAGGTGTTAGTTGCCCTCTTACCGCTTGAGCCCCTATACAGCTGCAAATGTAGCACCAATCATATGTCCGACCCAGGTGTAATCACTAAGTATTCAGACCCCTTCCCTTTTTCTACATTTCATGTTACAGCCTATTTTAATATGCATAATATTTTATTTTATTAATATACAGCAAATAGTACATAACAAGAAAGACAAATTGATTTGTAGAAATTAATGCAAATGTATTAAAAATTAAAGAATGTTAAAAACGTTTTTGAATCCTTGTGGTCCCACTGTGGTATGTTTTATTTTTTAGACAAAATTTGACAAGCCATGCAATTGTCTATGTAAGGTGATGGAAATGACACTTATTATGAGAAAATGACCTATTCTTCAAGTTAGGTTTTTATGATAAATGCATTGTTTTTCGACAATTTTGTTTTAGATGTCACAATCTATATTTAAAGTAAAACTTTGCATTTTTTACACTGGGGCTTTTTTAGACTCTAACTTCCTGCTGTTTCAGGAAACAAGACATGTACCTTAGCCACAATGGTCAGCCCCCAAACCTATCTCTTGTATTGAACTATCTAATGAGCATGTAAAAAGATAATTGTGAAGGGAGGGGGAGCAGGGGAGCTATGATTTCTTTGGTGAATCCTGTGTTATAAACTGTATATAGAGGTGTTACCTTTCCTTGTAATCTTGTCTCTCATAATAAGGAGCCTGCTGAAAATTCTTCCTGTAAGGATAGAACGTATTAGGTTTAGTGATGAGCGAGTACCATAATATTCGTAATCACTATACTCGTTACGAGTACTTTCTAATAATCGGGTATTTGTTCAGAATAGTGAGTACAATGTAAGTCATTGGAAAATGAGAGTAATTTTCTGCTGGATCCTACAAAGGGGTCTGGTGACTGAGGACAAGGCTGAAATGGATGAGGAAAGTAGTGAAACAGAATGGGAAGAGCCTGGAGAATATGCCTGCATGCATTTCTGACTCACATATGGTTTCTGGAAATAACTTTGTTGCAGAATTACACTGTTACAGATACACAAAAACAACTACCAAAAGTAACCTAAATCGTATTTAACAGGCCAAAAAGGTTCAGAAACAGTTTTTCATGCATAATCACTTGTATACAAGGCTAAATAAACCAGAGAAACAAAAAATGTTTGCTTTTAGAGTTTGTTCACACGTAGTGTTGTAGCTTTTTTTTTGCCTTTTACAATTGGGAGGACCCTGACTTATGCATTTTGTAGTTACCTCTGTCGTACATCATTTTTAATTAGCTATTCCCCAGCACTTTACAAGGCCAGCTGCAACATACCAGAACGTATGTTGATCTTTGACATCAGAGGCCTCAGGTGGTCCTGTAACATACGTTTTGGAGGGACCGCTCTTACTTTAACATTTGGGCAGTCCCTCCCTCATTGAGACTCAGATCAGATAGTGGAATACATATTCCATAGCAGTTTACAATGTGCCCATTTTATCATTGGGCTTCACCCTCCTCCTCCTCCTTCACCTCCACCTCCTAAATTCAAATCTTCAGAGGGCCTACAGTAGGCAGGAAACCTGAGCTTGCTGAGGAGCCATAGATGGCCCTCTAATGTACATTTTGGATGGACCGCTCTTAGACATTTGGGCGGTCCCTCCCTCATTGACACTCAGTGGAATACATATTCCATAACAGTTTACAATGTGTCCATTGTAGTGTTGGGCAAAACCCTCCTCCTCCACCGCCATGTGATTCTGCGGACCTACATTCAAATGTTCAGAGGGCCTGCAGTAGGCAGGAAACCTGAATTTAGTGACAACCCTTGTGTGGCCCTGTAACCTAGGTTTTGGAGGGACCGCTCTTACTTCAACATTTGGGTGGTCCCTCTCCCATTGAGACTCAGATACTGGAATTCATATTCCATAGCAGTTTACAATGTGCCCATTTTAGCATTGGGCTTCACCCTCCTCCTCCACTTCTATGACATTTGCAGTACTAAATTCAAATGTTCAGAAGGCCTGCAGTAGGCAGGAAAACTGAGAAGGCTGAGGGCCCAAAGATGTTCCTCTAATGTAAGTTTTGGAGGGACTGCTTTTAGTTAGGCATTTGGGCGTTACCTTCTCTATACTTTGGGTAGGGCCATCCTTTATTAATTTGGGAGGGCCCTCTATACATTTGGGAGGTTAAGAGCGTTGATGCACAGGTATTTGAGAACCCATGGCCAGAAGAAAGTCACTTTGAGGAATCTTACAGTATTTACTGTCTCCAGATGTTTAGGACGATGATGATGAGACACAGTTGCCATCAGGTCAGCCTATAATCTCAATTGTGAAGGAGGATAACATGGAAGATGAGTTGGTCGATGATGAGTCTACTCATCTGACGTAGGCCATTGGCACACATAGCCACTAGGGATGAGCGAGTAGTTAAATACTCAAACTCACTATACTTGTACTGAGTAGATCATAATACTCGGTATTTGGTGCAAGTAGCGAGTCGAATGTTAGTCAATGGGAAATGCGAGTAATTGTCTGGTGGACCCAAAAAAGCGGTCTGGGAGCTGAGGAAAAGGCTGAAATGGGTGCATGATTGCCATAAGAGTGAGTTATGATGGAGATCTTCTGACAGCTCAGTGTGTAAGTTGTGTTAAGAGAGCAATCTACCCTAGGGGGTGTGTGATGGTTAACGCAGGAAGAAGCCACCCATCATCATCATCATAATCACAAGGGCTTCACAATTATAAAGCTTGGATTACAGGCATTGTTGTTCCACTGGCACTGCGCAATGTGCAGCCATAGTGTCTCCAAAAAGGAACCCAAGGGGCTGTATTATGGTTGATGAAGGAAGCAGGCCTCAAGGGCCAAACAATTATGAAGCTAGGACTACTAGGACAGTAGTTGCAGTGCCCAATGTCCAGGCATAGCCATTGTGTCTCCAAAAAGTAGCCAATGTATGGACAGATAATGCTGGGTCATCTTATTCTCAACCTGTTTCTCGTTCATAACCCCGTCAGAAGTCCCAGGAAACATTTGACCCCAACCTTGGCCACTCTGAGGATCTGTTTGGTTTATATCCTTTCGTTGCCGGTGGCCTCTCACTATGCAACATTGAAGAGGAACGTGAGTAGGTATTGTCTGTTCATGCCCAAATATTTGAAAACCCACGGCCAGAAGAAATCCACTTTCATCCATGTGATATACCTGGTGAAGAGGTGGAGGCTGATGGTGATGACACACAGTTGCCATCTGGCCAGCCGACAATATCAACACAGAAGGAGGATGACATGGACGACGAGGTGGTTGATGATGAAAACTCCGATCAGACCTCGCACACATAGCCAGCCCAGCAGCACAGAGGAAGAAGGTGGATATTTAGCACAACCAAAAGGCATCAAGGGCTACTGGTTTGAGCAGAGTGCAAAGTATGTCAACTGTTTTCAAGAGCAATCCCTCTGTGTCCCAAGTCAAGACAAGGGTGTGTTCAGCCACTTTCTGGAAATTTTTTTCAGATAGTCCTTCTGAACCAAATGTTGTCATCTGTAGCATCTGCCATACAAAGCTAAGCAAAGGCTAGGGCGAAGGCAACCAAAGCACCACCAGTATGTGGAAACACATGTCATCCAAGCACCCTAGTCCGTGAGCGGAACACCAGGGTACCAAATCGGTGTCTGCGGGTCAAACCACTGCCATGTCGCCTTTGATCTGTCCTTCCCAATCTGATGGGCAGGAAGCTGGTGATCATACCTCTTGCTCACAAGCTGCGGTTGCACAGGCGCAAGACACAACGAGCTCATCCACTTGTTTGTCCTAACCAAGCGTCCTGTTGTTTGTGCCCCAGATCTATTAAAGGAGGCGTAAATACCAAGTCACACACCCACAAGCACGAATGCTGAACACGTACATTGTCAAATTGCTAGCTGTGGAGATGTTGCCGTTTAGGCCTGTGGGGACATAGTCTTTCTGTGATCTGTTGGCTGTGGCTGCCCCACGATACTTGGTTCTCAGCCAGCACTATTTACCCAGTGTGCCGTCACCATGTTACACCAGCACGTCTTAAACAATCTAAAGCGTGCTCTCACCAACGCCGTAACCGGCAAGGTCCACCTTACAACAGACACGTGGACAAGTACTTGTGGACAGAGACGATACATCTCTGTCACAGCACACTAGCTCAACCTGTTGGAGGGTGGGACAAAGTCTCAAACTGGACCATCACATATCCTACCTACTTTCACGGATGTGTCAGGAGGCACGGAAGAGGCTGTAGAGGTCACTCGCAGAAGGTCCCAGCGTTTGGCCAAACAGTCCACATCCAAAAGAAAAAATGTCTCTGTCGCTTTAAGAGGCATTTTTTTTTAGTTACAGATGGAGGTCACTAGGACCCAGCTGATTCCTTACCTTGGAGCTGCCTATATATTTCCCTTGACTCCCAGGATGCACTGCTGGTGATAGCCTCAGGTGTTCCTGATTGATTCTTGGATCAAAGCAGTGTTTCTTGGAGCCTGCTGGTTTGCTGCTTGGATATGCTAAAGCTAAATGTATTTTCTCCCACTTTGTATGTTTCCCTTGTGTGTTTTCTAGTTGCTAGCCGGGTTGACTAGTGTTCACCCGCCCTGAGCCCTGTGTAGTGGTACTACAGGGACAGTCATCGAATAGGTATCCTGGCGGCGACAGTTGCGGAAACTGTATAGGGACGTTAGGAGAGCCAGGTGTCAGTGCTAGTTGTTCTAGGGGTCACCATACCCCTTTTTTGCCCTTACCATCAGGGACTCCTTTCCCCTCCCCTGTCGTCGTCCAGCGCTGGGTGTCTCCCTACACCCACCGTGAAACCCACACCACAAATAGTGGGCCCAACCTCAATCAGGGTTTCCGTCCTGTCTCCCTTCTTCCTCCTAATCCACCTCGTCATCCGACGCTGAATTACCCTCCATATCACTTCCAAGTTTGGAGCTGTGCAGCAGCGCATCGGCAAAGCGGCAACACGCTCTGCTGAAGCTCATCTGCTTAGTTAAAACACCACACACTGCAGCAGAGCTGTGGTAAGGAATAAAACAACAGACCAATTAGTGGCTCTCCCCACTGCAACTCCAACCCTCTCTGGTTGTCTGCAATAATGGGTGTAACATGATGGCGGCTTTAAAGCTTGGGAAGCTGGTACAAGTGCCATTCATGGCTCATGTGCTGAACCTAGTGGTGCAGAAATTTCTAAAAACATACCCTGTCTTGCCGTACCTAGTTGAGAATGTGCGCCATATTTGCGCCCATTTCCGCCATTCCTCAACCGCTGTTGCCAGTCTTGCGGAGCTTCAAAAGCAATTTAATTTGCCAAATCACCAACTCATTTGCGACCTGCCAAAACGGTGGAACTCAACATATCATATGTTGGCAAGGATAAGTAAGCAGCAGAGGGCACTTGCTGAATACTAGCTTGAACATGCCCGTCAGACTGAGACTCAGCCAAGACACATAACAACTGTCGAGTGGGTGTGGATTGCTGACATTTATTATTATTATTTAATTATAGAACACCATTAGATTCCATGACGCTTTACATATGAAGAGGGGAGAGCAAGGAGAAATACAATATATATGGACAATCAAGTCTTGCAGATACAGGAGGGGAGACATTGCTGAGGTGCTTGATAAATTTGAGTAGTGCAACAAGCTTGTGAGCGGTGATCAGGCTATTATTAGCGTAACCATCCCTATTATGCTATGTCTGCTGAAAAAATCGCTGCATAATATAAAATTGGAATCTTTGAGTGCCCAGTATGGAGCAAGATTTCACAATGGGTGATCCTACCCAGCCCAGCAAATCTCATCAGGCAAGATTGGGGGATGACAATGATGAGGAAGATGAGGAGGGACTTCTTTTTCAGTGGTACTGAAGGGACTCCTCATGCTACAGAGGGGACTCCCAACACCAGCTTCATGTGTGTCCAGCATGGGTGGGCTGGAGAGGAGAAGGTGGAGGAGGAGAGTCAGTGTGAGGAGAGCATGGGTATTATTCCTCCTTCTGGGGTCACAGACCAATTGCCTTTTTGCAGCTTGGCATACATGGCACACTTCATATCTTACTGTCTGTGCCCTCGCCTGATCCACATTTTCAACAGCAACTTATACTGGTTGGCCACTTTTCTAGACCCACCGTACAAGGACAAATTTCCTTCACTACTGTTGCAGTCATCAAGGGATTTCACAATTCAATCCTTCAATTTTCGAACATTTGATGTCAACATCACCCTCATACAACGCTCCTAGCAGAGGTACCAGCTCTGCGCAACAGCATGCATTAATGGGGAGAGGCATGCCCAGCAGGTCCAAAAAGGTGGTGGTAAAATATCCACAAACTGGGCCATCTTCAATAAACCTATGTATCTAAATGGTTGAGAATGCGCAAAAATAGGGTCTTATCCTTTATAGACAGATATAAGTTGTCAATACTGGTATTGCTCACCTGATATGGTTGTGTAGCACACAACCAGCGTAATCGCTCAGGAAAAAAACAGCTGCTGCAGGGACCGTACTTCCACAGGATGCGATTCTCAAATCACAGGTTATTTTTCGGACGAAGTACCTTCTTGTCCGCGCTGCTGTCAGAAACATATACCACCGACACGGGACGTCTAGGTATTAGTGATGATTTATTGCCTTATTTCCAACGCGTTTCGGAGCCACTTGCCGAGCTCCTTCCTCAGGGAATATCAAGATCACTAATACCTACACGTCCCGTGTCGGTGGTATATGTTTCTGACAGCAGCGTGGACAAGAAGGTACTTCGTCCGAAAAATAACCTGTGATATTCAATAAACCGGCTCATCAGCAAAGGCTAGGTGGACCGGTAACAATGTCAAGGAGGGAGAAGTTGCACAAGATGGTCAACGACTATCTAAGTGACCATAACTGTGTCTTCCTGATACTTCTGTTCCATTAAATTAGTGGGTATCCAAGCTGCGTAGTTGGCCAGACTTTTCCTTATATGCCTTGGAGGTGCTGGCCTGCCCTGCTGCTAGTGTGATGTCAGAGCATGTTTTTAGTGCCGCTGGGGCAATCATCACATATACACACATATGGTTGACTACAGAGAATGCAGACAGGCTGACTCTGATAAAATTTAACAAAGATTGGATATCCCAAGAGTATTTAAGCCCTCCTGATGACAGAATCGCAACCTAAAGTTACTCAAAATGTTATTTTAGGCAACTGGTGATCACGTCCATCCCTACCCATACAACCCTTTTTCTTCTTCTTACACATGTTTTCAACTCCTGCTTCTGCCACATATACCTCATTGTCAATAAACTAAAAACAATGTTCCGTTAATTGATATTTCCAATCGGATGCACTTGTGATGAGACCCTCCTTCCTTCATCAACCATAATACAGCCCCTTGGGCTACTCTTTGGAGACACTATGGCTATGCCTGGACATTGGGCACTGCAACTACTGTGCTAGTAGTCCTAGCTTCTTAATTGTTTGGTCCTTGAGGCCTGCTTCCTTCATCAACCGTAGTACAGCCCCTTGGGCTAATTTTTGGAGACACCATGTCAATGCCTGCACATTGGGCACTGCAAAAACTATGATAGGAGACTGTGTGTGGACAATTGACTGCTGCTACAAAATTTTGTGGAGGCCTTATCAGCCATCCAAGACAGTATCTGCTCTTGCTCTTCTGGCTTCCAGACCCATTTACGTTCCAGACTGTGAAATTTCACTAGGAACATAGATGCATCAACCTTCTTCTGTAGTGATGATCAAGCATGCTACTACTCGGTACTCACACGAGCACCAAGTAATGGCGCGATACTTGTGCTCATGCTCGGGTACACCTCCCTGCATGTTGGCGCTCTTTACAGAGCCAGCCCACATGCAGGGATTGGCTACCAGACACTGTAATGCCACAGCCATGTTGGTTGTGGCATTACAGTGATTGGCTGGCCGCACAGCGTCATCAGGTTTTTATAAGACTGGCCGTGCTGAGCTCGTCACTCTTCGCCATAGTAGTGTACGAGGCTGTGTAAATTCACCAGCTAGGAGTAGGCTGTGCAAACAAAATCTGACTATTGCTGTATCACACCAGGGACTAGATTATGCCTTCAGCAATCTGTGATCTGGTGGCTGCTAAACTCCTCTAGCACCAAACACATTCCTATCAGAGGTACTAAATTTTAGGAAGCGTATATAGCTCAGTCAGGAGGACACACAATACACCACTGTTTAACTCACAGCAGTCACTGTCACTGGTGTGCTGGATTTAACTTCCTCTATCCATCCACAACACATGTCTTCAACGGTTCAAGTTGTCAGTATCCATAGCAGAAGGGCTATCGCTCCATTTTCCTAGGGACCAAGGCAATCCACACTTGTAATCAAGAGCCGTGTCAAGCAGGTTGAATTTGGCACTAGCAATATGGCTGAGATGATGTAGCAACCCAAAATTTGACAGCAAGTGCACGAAGGCGACTGCAATGTGTCACCAAATGAGTGATTGACACAATTGCCAGGAGTCAGGATGGAGGACCCAAGGGGTGCGGGGAAGTGGAAGACGACGTGGTGGATGATCCAGTAACTGACCCAACCTGGCAGGAGGACATGCAGAGCGAGAACAGCTGCGAACAGGACGAGGGAGGTGTAGCATTACAACCCGCCAGAAAAAGCAGAGTGGTGTCCGCAGACAGAAAGTGGGCAATCGTTCCTCGTAACAGGAATATGATGCAAGTTGCCAATACAATAGTTAGGTCTTCCCGAGTCTGGCAGTTTTTTAGGGAGTCTGCAGAGAATTCAAAAAAGGCCATTTGCAACACCTGTCATGCAAACATCAGCAAGGGTAGCAAAAGTAGCAGCCTTACCACCACCAGCATGATCAGGCACATGCTAGTAAAGCACCCGACTTTGTGGGACGTACCACAGGGTCCAGGAGCAGTGTCTGCGGGCAACACCGCTGCTTCTTCCACTGTTGTGCGTGCAAGCCAATCCCCTGTCCATAGTGCATGTGAAGATGCCTCCTGTTCTGCACATGTCGTTGCACAATCAGAAATGCCTCCATCATCAATCACGTCCTTGTCCCAGCGCAGCGTTCAGATATCAGTACCCCAGTCATTGAAACACACAAATACGCTGCCAACGTCCCACACGCCACACTCCTAAATGTGCACATTTCACGACTGCTTGCTCTGGAAATGTTGCCTTTTAGGCTAGTGGAGATGGAAGCATTCCACAACCTGATGGCTGCGGCCTCTGTCCCCAGCCGCCACTATTTGTCCTGGTATGCCGTCCCTGCATTACACAAGCACGTGTCCCAAAACATTAGCCGTGCCCTTAACAATGCTGTTTCCAGCAAAGTCAAACTAACCACGGGTTCGTGGACAAGTGCTTGTGGGCAGGGACGCTACATCAAGCTGACGGCACACTGGGTTAATATAGTGGAAACCGAGACCTAGTCGGACCTTGGGACAGAATACGTCCTCGCGATGCCAAGGATTGCGGGCCCTAACTCAGTGATGGTTGCCCCCACAGTCTACAGCTCCGGAGCATCATCCTCCTCAGCCGCCTCCTCCTCCTCTTCAGCCTCCACAACAGTCTCGAGCTGGAAGGTTTGCAGCACTGCCTCGGCCAAGCGGCAACAGACTGTGCTGAAGCTAATATGTGTTGGTGACAAACCCCACAATGATGATGAGTTGTGGACAGCTCTTAAAGAGCAGGCAGATCATTGGCTCACAACGCTGAACCTAAAGCTAGGCATGGTTGTGTGTGACAATGGCCGGAACCTGGTGGCGGCTCTGAGGCGAGGCGAGCTCACACATGTGCCATGCTTGGCCCATGTGCTCAACTTGGTGGTTCAGCGGATTCTTAAATCCTAACTGGAGGTGCCGAATCTGCTCGTCAAAGTACGCCGCCTGTGTGCCTATTTTAGAAAGTCACCTACTGCTTCAGCCGCCCTTGCCGGGTTTCAGCAGCGGTTGCAGCTTCCAGCTCACAGACTGGTGTGTGATGTCCCCAGGCATTGGAATTCCACCCTGCAGATGTTGGTCAGGATTTGTGAGCAAAAGAGGGCAGTTGTTGACTACGAGCATCAACTAGGCCGTCGGTATTCGGTTCAAACTCCACACATAAGACCTCTGGAGTGGACATGGATTTCTGACATATGTACAGTCCTCTAAAACTTTAAGGACTCCACCAAGATGGTGAGCGGCGACGATGCTATCATTAGCATCACCATCCCGCTTCTCTGTATTCTAAAATGCTCTCTGCTCAAAATCAAAGACGATGTATTGCAGGCGGAGCACGATGAGTTAAAGCAAGGAACCATAGTGGGTGATTACACACAGCCCAACCTCAACTCATCCTAATGTGCATTGGGGAACAATGACGAGAAGGAGGATGAGGAAGAGGAGTTAGAAGATCAGGAGCTAGTTTCATGCGTAATTGACAGTACTACCTGCACAACGATCATACTGTTGGTCCAGCGTGGATGGCTAGAGGACAGGGATGAGGAGGAGGAGGATGAGGCCAGCATGGTCAGTCATCCTGTTGTTGATGACCCTGAAGTCTTGCCTGTTACCAGTCTGGTGCACATGGCTGACTTTATGTTAATCTGCTTGTCCCGTGACCTTCGTGTTATCAACATCTTGGCGGACACTCATTACTGGTTGGTGACACTTTTAGACCCACACTACAACGACAACTTTATTTCTCTTATTCCACCAGTGGAGAGGTCTACAAAAATGCTGCAGTACCAGAAGGCCCTTGTTGGGGAAGTAGTCAAAAAAATCCCTTCGGAAAACGCTGGCGAAAGGGGGTCACAATTCGGTGGCCAACCAAGGCATCCAGGAGAGAGAGCCACAACTCCAATCCAACAGAGGTAGAGCACTACTCACAGAGATATGGGAGAGTTTTCTCAACCTCTCCGATAGCACAGGCCCTGAGGCGCGGGGTACTGTCACAAGGACTGGAAAGTTTGTAAAGATGGTGAAGGAGTACCTTGGCGACCGTACAAAAGTGCTCCGGGATTCCTCTGTGCCTTATAATTTTTGGGTAGCGAAGCTGGGCACGTGGCATGAATTGGCTCTCTACACCTTAGAAGTCCTGGTCTGCCCTGCCGCTAGCGTTTTGTCAGAGCGAGTTTTTAGTGCCGCCGGTGGAATCATTACTGATAAACGCACCCGCCTGTCAACTGAAAATACTGACAGGCTGACTCTGATCAAGATAAGCAAGGGTTGGATTGGGCCTGACTTCAGCACACCAGCGTGATGATAGCAGCGTGATGTAAAGTTGAAGCCATTGTATTTTTTGGGGATGTATATTACCACGCCCCTCCTCACACCCACACATGGGTACACACTTCCTGATTTGGGCTATTTGCTGTACTCCTCCTCCTTCTCCTCATCTGCCACTACCATATCATCAGGGTGACTGTGGTCCATGATGCCACAAAAAGATATTTTATTTACATGTTGTTTATGATGCCCCTAACCGTTAAAACATTAGACAGTAGGTTCATGAATACCCCCCAGGGGTAAATGTTTTAGTCCATACTTAGTGCATGGGCATTACAAGTATAGGAGACCCGCTCCTTTGTAATGGGAACAATATTTAAAGAGGCTCTCCTCCACGTCTCTTCCCAGGGGCATCAGAGTGTCTCCCAATTTTTGGCAGCCCTGCCTAGGGCAATACCAGAAAAGACCCACTTTCTATTAATGGGCACATTATTTATAGAGGCCCTCATCCACGTCTCTTCCCAGGGGCATCGGAGTGCCACGCATTTTATTTTTTAAAAATCTTTCATGTAATCCAAAAAGCTATCATACAGCAACACCGTCTCACAAATGAGTATGAGCCCTTAACATTTTCCCCAGGAAAATGCATTTTGGTTTCATTTTTAGACATTTTATTGTTAGTCTGTAAAAGTGGTGTAATACTCAGACAACATTGTTCGGAGCAGTGACCTGGGAGTCAGAAATGCTGAAAGGGATCTGTCCCATGCTGTTCCCATGTCATTTGAGCACTGTTGTTATACTTTTGGGACATTTTCAGGGTTTATCCAGGCTGCCGGGGGTCATGCCGGAAAAATGCTTGGGTCTCCCCTTGGATAACATTGGGCTCGGTGCTTGGGTCGAGTACCAGAGCATCTCGAGATGCTCAACCCAAGTATCGAGCAACCGAGCATTTTAGTGCTCGCTCATCACTATTCTTCTGTCTTCCAGACTCTGTGCCTTGTCGGGCACCACTGACAACCCCATGACCACGTCCACGTCCATTTCCCTTCACAACAGCCTTTTTAGGAATTTGGGTTTTTTTCTGACATAGCAGCAGATATTCAGTGCAGATATTTGGGAACAAAGAGCAGTTAGTGCTTTGTGGAAGGTAGCACTACAGCCTAGTACTGCTTTGTGTTTTACACACAGCACTGCAACGGCACAAAAAAAATTGATCTGAGGTTTATGGCGATATTATTACGTGCGCCAGTCACCACGCAAGACAGCGCTGCTGGTTGTGTGTCACTTGTGCAGTACCATGCGTGCTATTCGGTGTGAACACACCACTGCAATGGCACAAAATAATTTTCCTGAGGTTTAAGGCTAAAATAATACCAACCAGTGACCAAGGACAGCGTGCTGTTCGTGCCACACTGGCAATTACCATGGTTAGAACTATTAAAACGGTAAAAAAGTGAGAAAAAACAGCAAACTGCAACGGCAAAAAAATTATCTGAGGTTTATAGGATTAAATATTATGCAAAAACCGGTCACGACGCAAGTCAGCGGTGCTGGTTGCGTGTTCACTTGTGCAGTGCTGTGTGTGCTATTTGGTGAGAAAAAAAAGTTCACTGGCAATTAAAAAAAAAAAGATGTTGCGCATTAAACTGATTTAAACAATAGGTCATTTTTTTAATGATAGCTTTCCTTTAATAAGAAATAATTTTGAATGACCAGGAAGCTTCATGTTTTGGCCAAACTATAATTTGGGGTAGAAGAACTTTGACATAGTAGCAGATTTTTATGATGGAGACAGATAAATCTTACAGAAAAACAAATACTACTCCAACTAAAGAATTCATATTATAAGATACAAGATTATTTGGTTTAATGAAATGCCATGGCTGGTGTTGCCCATCCCCTTATCAATTCCATCCATATGGCTTGTGCGACACCCACCAGGCCCGTGCGTCACTCGGAACCGGGCCGGTCAGTTCTTAAAGAGATCACGGTGGCAGTGATCCGGTTCCCTGACCCTGGGCATGCAGTAAAGGGGTATATTTACAGGGGAACTTTTGTGACGCCACCTGTGATATTCGGCCAGGGATGGCCGACACTTCAGATTTAGACCGCGGGGGCAGATGGTGCAGCAGCCAGGATGGAATCGCTCCCCACAGATGGAGCAGGGCCCCAAGGATGGCGCAGACAGTCAATTGCAGGGACTCGGCTCTGGTGATGTTCAGGGTCACAGGGCGTGAAAGGAGTAGAAGTTCTCTACCTTTTACTTGCTGATCGGGCAAGGTTAGCCAGCTAACCTGGCCTCCAAAGCATGGCCAGGTTAGCTCCCAGGTGAACAGGAACTCCCTGCCGAGATACCTTTCGTGGGCCTTCCTAGGTTGCTCTCTCCCTGCGCTGGATACTAGCCTCGCCTGCCCTGCGCCTTCGTGAACAGGGTCTCAGGCTGATGGTTGGGGGACTTGTTGTGCGACTGAAGCATGTCTCCTGACCCTAGTTCTAGCCACTGTCTTGTGAATTATCCATGGATTGTAGCCACTGCTCTTGCAGACATAGTGGCCTCTTTTTTCCTGGTAGGGACTTGGAGTACCCACACCAGATCGAGGCCGGTCCCTCCACCCTACCTAGGTCGGTCCGGATTCGGAGCACACAGGTGGTTCCCCCACTCCCGTGTCTCCTAGGACTCTTTCCTTCCTGCGTCCGCTCTGGATGCCTTCCTTCTCTCGACTCTCCTCTCTCACTCTCTCTAACCTATTGCTAACTTCTCCTCCTGGCCAGAAGATGGGGCCCTCCCTAATCAGGGTCTGCCCGAATCCCCTAACCCGGAATTGGGATGGTGTTGAACGCAAACTAAGTATTGTAGTTGAGTAAGGTAGTGCACACCAGTATGGGTGCTCTAGGGTAGAAAAGCAAGTCTCTGTATAATGTTAACCCTGGCACACCAAAAAATGCAAATAAAGTCACTTGATTCAAGTGACTTTATTTGCATTTTTTGGTGTGCCAGGGTTAACATTATACAGAATGCAAACTAAGTGTCTCATGTTTACGACCCCTCTCACCTGGGAACGGTGACAGCACACCTGTGGAGTAGGTGCAGCTTCACTGTGGTGACCAGCCTGCAGGGGCGGCACACTTGCTCACACTGGCATATATTCTCTCATTGAAGAGAATTGGGCTGATTATGGTAATGACCCTGGGCTCAAACTCTGATTAGAGTTTGAGCCAAGTGTGATGACATGGACTCTTTCAATACATAGCATAGGTTAAGTTTCTTAACATTTAGCCAGGCATGATGTTATTTTGTTAATTACTTGGCTTATGCCACTCATTGTTACCACAAGAGTTGTAGGAGCCTGCTAGTATTTAAAGTTTGTAATGTAATTATCTCACCCTTTGTCAGGGAAGGTCAGAGACTCAAAGGCAGATAAGGATGTGAACCTTTTATTCTTCACAGATGTGTATTGCTGATTCTATGTAAATTACTTCAGTCACCATTATTTGTTGCTACAGATGGCAGACAGTATGGGCTTTGCTTTGGCCCCTCTCTGCCCACATCATTAAAATGAACATTGCCCAGGCAGCTTGAAATCTAGCCAATGAGAGCACAGTCTTATTCCACCGATCGTGAAGTCCCCAATATCCTGCAATGAGTGATCAGGTATATAAGGAGGACTGTTCATTTTGATCTGCAGACTTGATACATGCTGATAATCTAGGATCTACGGATCTGATTGGCAAGCCATAATCCCAGACCTAGGCACTTTGGTGCCAACCAAGGGGATCAGAATCTGGATGGACTTCATGGACATGGACTTCAGCATTGAATGTTTGGATTCGGCTGGGATATCAAAGGCTACATAAGAAAGCAACACAGGTTGGGACAATCCAGTCACCTGGATACAGACTTTGCTGTGCTAGTGTGGCGCCCTGCTAACCACAGGTACCACAGACTCACCCGCAGCATGGATGGGTTTCCACAGTGGGTACACAGTTACACGCAACACCTTCCACCCCAGCACAGTAGGGGAAGCCCAACCTGCTGCTTTTAGGCAAGATTCCCTATTAATACTGGTGCTGGGGACAGAGTTAGACAGAGTGTGCAGACGCTACAAGAGCTGCAAAGAAGTGCTGGTGTTCGATGCAGTATTAGCCCTGAGCCAGTCACCCTGATGAGATTCCTGTAGCCTTGCAAGGCCCAAGAATGGGGTCGAGAGGCAAGGAGAAGAGGAAGAACAGTGGGGGAACCAAGGAGCCAGCGTTAGGTTCACCCCCGAGCAACCACCGGACACCGGAGTCCGCGTCCACTGGACTGCACCAGGCCCAGTGGAGAACACCGGAAAACCGTGGAGACTTCAGTCTCCCGGACTCCTACGCAGTGACATACCAGGGAGCCAGGCATCGAGGGGAGACAATCAGCGGTAGTCAGCAGAAGGTATCCCGATGACAGCACAGGAGGAGAATGAGAGAGCAGAGGAGACCTGCCAAGTTTTACACAGACAGGGGCTTCACATACACACGGGGAAAGTAAAGAGGAGGCCTTATACCCACTTGCTGTGGAGAACCAGAAATGCATCCTGAACACCCGGTGGTACTCTGGACGATTTACCTGCTTCAACACCAGTAAAAAGGTAAAGAGCAACCAGAGGCGTGTGTGTCAGTTCCTTCCCCACGCCCCTGTCATCCTCAGAGACTGTCCCATCATCCAACCATCTGGCCTGGTCCCTGCTCTTCATCCTTTCCATCCATCCATCCATCAACAGCACCCCTGTCATCATCAGTGCATCCCTGCCCGGGGGGTTAGCTCCACCTGCAGGGAGCTGTACCATCAAGGCCGCTATACCACCACCCTCCGGAGGACTGAAGCAGCGCTGGTGCTCAATCACCAGAAGCTGCGGGTGACGTCACGAGAACTATATTACAAACTTTATTTTTCTATGCATATTCCCTTTTTCAAAAGTCCGTTTCCCTGGGTCACGGGTCTGGGCAGGCCACCAGTGATATCCCCGACTACAGCGAGGGCCTGGATACCCGATTTCCCCACTGCCCCGGGCGACACATAACTTTTTCTGGTGTCATGAACAGGATCCCATGCTTGGTGCTACCGGGTACTGTGCGCCGCATTTAACCGTGATTTGTGACTGTTAAAATTAAGCCGCCGTTACTGCGCGCTGAGCGGGAAAGAAAGGGTGCGTGATGGCTTGCAGAGCACGAAACGCGCCCACCGCTCTGCCCAAAACTCCCGAAGCACAGCAGCCTAATCCGGAAACTCCTGAACTGTTTAACTGTTTAACGACTGGCCGTGATTCAATGGGGAGGCCCGAAAATGTCTGCCTCATCCAGCGACGACGAAAAACACTTCGCAGACCCGTGAATCACCTTCAAATGACCATGGCTGCAACCAGTATCAGTCGCCCTGATACCCTGCCTGCTTTTAAAAGAAAAATCTGCAGCATACTGGACATGTATGCAATAACTGGCAGGCAGGTCGCTACTGTGGTACTGGGACAGTTAACTGGTGCAGCAGAGAGAGAAGCTGAATCTTGGTTCGCTGCTGAACAGGGGTCAGTAGCTGTAATTTTGAACAAATTAAAAGTTTTTAAGGCTGATATAAGGATGCACGTTTATAATTGCTATCAAAAGCCTGAGGATGACATCAGGACCTATGCCTGGCGCCTGCAGGCCCTAAAGTAAGTCAACCTTGCTAGTGTCCCTGATGAAAATAAACCTTTGATTGATCAATTTATCCGGGGGCTCCTATCACCAGAGGACAACAAAACCCTGCACTGATGGTCCCTGATGCTGTCTTTAACACTTTAAAGGACGTGGCCATAAAGGGGTTGCAGCCAGTGGAGACTCCTGAAGCTGCCATCCGGTGGTGGTGCGGTGGCAAGGCTCCTGCTACAACAACACCAGTACCCGTGCCAGCAGTAGAGAGTCGTGTTCAGTCTGCAACCTCTGACAGGATTGACTATTTATATGCTGAGGTGCTCCAGCTGAGTAAGCACCTAGCCACTGTCATGGAGGCTGCAGCATGGGCCAAAACAAAAGCTGCTGCCTAAATCTCAGCCTCTAATCCAGCTTGCCGACAGCCCAGAGGACATCCCGTGGATGAGAAGGAGGAAGACCACGTCGTCCAGAGGGAGGACCACCGACCACTACAGCTCAACCGGGGGAACCCATCTGCCGATGCTGCAACAAGACCGGCCACATTGCGAGGTACTGTCGTTTAAACGAGCAGACCCTGGGGGCTGGGGCCGAACCCCAGGAGTAAATGAACAGGGCCCAGCCGGCTGGTATGACACCTACATCGGATAGCGACCGTTCATGTCTATCATACTAGATGGCATTTCAACACCTGCTTTCTTGGACACCTGATATCCTTTACAAACAATTTTGGTCATGCAATGAACTTAAGCCACCTGATGTCAATCTTAACATTTATGCTTCTAACGGTGAACCACTCACTATATTGGGGGTTAGAGAAGTACCCATAAAAGTGGGGAGGGTGGAACTACAAGACCAAGGAGTTATTGCAGTGGAAGAGAATCCCAATACCAGGGATCCATACCTTATCCGCGGTACAAATGTTGTTAGCAATTGCATGGAGGAAGTGTTGTTTTTGCTTCAACAGATGGCAGACACAGCCAAACCTGGGCAGAAGAATGTTCTCCAGAGAGAGATACGAGCCCTCCTGCATCAGCAACAGGTAAAACTTACAGGTGGTGAAATTTGTACAGTACAGGTAACAGACCCACTTCCTACTGTAATACCTCCAATGAGCGAAATGATGATTTGGTGTCGAGCAGCTATAGGTCTGAGAGGGCAGGACTATCAGGCGTTAGTGGAGCCCATCAGCTCAGAGCACATGCCTACACTCTTGACAGCCAGGGGGGTTGTTGATGTACACAAGGGAAGAGTACCAGTTTGAATCTTAAACTGTGGCAGTGAGGAGGTCAAACTACCCAGGTATACCACCGTTGCTAAGTTGTACACTGTAGGTAACAACGAAATACAAGCAGTGGGACCCTTACCTCTCCCCAAGGAGGCAGAGGATAACAACGCTAAGTGGCAGCTAGAGGATTGGTGTCAACAGCTCCATGTAGGAACTGACTCCACTCCCGTGCATCAAAAGCAAGGTGTCTACCAGGTAGTCCAAGAATTTGAACAAGCATTCAGTAAGCATCCACTTGACTTTGGTAGGATCAAAGGGGTACAACATCACATCCCCACAGGTACCATTCAACAATCAAAGAGCGATGCAGGCCTATTCCACATGCACACTATCAGAAAGCCAAATAGATGTTACAGGACATGAAGGACGCAGGGGTTATTAGAGATAGTTGTAGTCCCTGGGCAGCTCCACTGGTCCTAGTAAGAAAGAAAGATTGCAGTATGAGGATATGTGTAGATTACAGGCAAATAAATTGCATAACACAAAGAAATGCTTACCCGTTACCACGCATTGAAGAGTCACTAGCTGCATTGAAGTCTGCCAATTACTTTTCAACTCTAGATCTCATTAGTCGGTACTTGCAGGCCTCCGTTGCAGAAGAAGACCATGAGAAGACGGCATTTACCACACCAATGAGCCTATGTGAATTCAACAGCATGCCCTTCGGACTATGTAATGCACCTGGAATGTTGCAGAGGCTGATGGAGTATTAACTGGGGCATAAGAACTTTGAGACGGTACTGCTTTACCTGGATGATGTCATCGTGTATTCTAAGTCTTATGAAGAACACCTGACCCATCTAGCGGAGGTATTCGAAGCCTTGTCCAAGTACGGGATGAAACTAAAGCCATCCAAATGCCACCTGTTAAAACCAAAGGTACAGTACCTGTGACATATAGTCAGTTCCAATGGAGTGGCCCCAGATCCAGACAAGGTCACTGTCATCAAGGAATGCCCAAAACCAAAGACCTCAAGGAGGTACGTCAGTTCCTGGGATTGGTGGAATACTACCAGAGATTCATAAGGGAGTACACGAAGAAGGCTGCTCTCCGGCAGAAACTCCAGAAAAGTCCAGAGATCCACCCTTGGAGTGGGGCAAGGAACAAGAAGAGTCGTTCCAACAGATGAAAGAAGCCCTAACAGGTGAAGAGATCCTGACTTACCCCGACTACAACCTACCATTCCTACTGTACACCGATGCCAGTAACGTGGGGTTGGGAGTGGTACTTTCCCAGAAGCAGGAAGGCAAAGAGAGAGTGATTGCCTATGCTAGCCGGAAGCTTTGCCCTACTGAAAGGAACCCTGACAACTACAGCTCGTTCAAGTAGGAGTTCCTGGCCTTAGTCTGGGCCGTCACAGAAAGTTTTAAACATTATTTGGCATCAAACAAGTTTACTGCCTTTACAGATAACAACCCCTTGACCCACCTGGAAACTGCGAAATTGGGATCCATGGAACATAGATGGATGGCAAGATTATCCAATTACCAGTTTACCATCAAGTACCGGGCTGGGCATAAAAACGGCAATGCAGATGCCTTATCAAGGATGCGTCATCTAGCGGATATGGGAGTGGACGAGGATGAGCTGGAAGAGATAGAGCTACCCGCCTTCCATCAGTTGAGAGTGTCCCAATGTCAGCAAGTCCGCACAGAACTTCCTGAGAGAGTAGTGAACCCATTACCACACTTTGGCTGGAAGGAAGCTCAAGACAGTGACCCAGCTATCAGCTTGATCAAAGAACTGATAACTCAGGAGTCTGCAAAGTTATCTTCAAATCCTTTGCCAGAAGCCAAAGACACCTATGGAATGAAAGAAGCAAACTGTTCATTTACCAGGAGAAGCTCTGCAGAAGGTACATTAACCCCAGAACCCAGAGATATTCTGGCAAATCATCGTACCCCGGACAGAAGTTCAAATGATATTAAATGCATTCCACAACCAAACTGGAGACTTTGGGTGGAAGAAATTGGAAATGTTGCTCAAGGACAGATTCTTCTGGGTTGGTATGCGAGGATCCATAGAAAGATGGTGTAAGAAATGTGGACCATGTAACCTATGCAGAAAGGACCAGCAGAGTCAAAGAGTACCACTCCAACCTATTGTAACAACGCAACCACTCCAAATTGTAGCCTTGGACCATGTGAAGTTAGCTCCAAGTAGAACCAGCTAGACCTATGCCTTGACAATTGTAGACCATTACTCCAGATTCCTGATGGTCGTACCCGTAAAAGACTTGACAGCTGCAACAGCTGCAAAGACCTTCCAGAATGTCTTCTGCAGACCACTTGGCTATCCAGAACAAGTTTTAACGAATAGAGGCTCAGCATTCGAAGCAGAGATCTTTCAAGAGTTTTGTCATCTGTATGATTGTAAGAAGATAAGAACTACGCCATATCATCCCCAATCCAATGGGTTATGTGAAAAGATGAAGAACATCGTGATTGCCATGCTCAAGATACTACCTCTTGAAGAAAGAAACCAATGGTCAGAAAAACTACTTGATCTGGTAGACATGTATAATCACATTCCAGTGAGTTCTACAAACTGTACACAAGCCTATCTAATAAGAGCCCATACAGGAAGACTACCTGTAGATTTAGAACTCTGAGTTGTCGAACCCAGAGCAGATAGTTCTAATTCTGACTGGAACACCAACCGTCTAGACCAGTGTAGACAAGTGCAAGCCTGTGTTGAAGAGAATCTAGAATGGTCAAGAGAAAGACAAGAAAAGAACTTCAACAAAAGTGCACCAGCGGAACCCATACTGCCTGGAAGTACTGTCTTAAAGAGAAAAAGAAGGAAACACAAACTTGATGATCAGTGGGAAAGAGTACCTTACACCGTTTTGAGTTCCAACTTTGACAATAATAAAGTTTGCCTCATAAGTAAAGACGGAGGAAAGACCACACAAACGGTATCCCAGGATCATTTAAAGAAATGTCCAGAAGAATGGAAAAATCAAGACTACCCAGATTTTCTGGAAGAGAAACCAGAGTCCTTTAGACCATTTGAACCTCCATGTGTAAAGTCCAAAGAAAAAGTCATATCCACTATACTTGGAGACTTTCCAGAAGATTGGTCCCAACATGAAAGAGCAATCATTGTCCACGTTGTCGTGCCTTTCTTTGAAATACTGTATATTGTCTGCTTGTTCAGAGATGACTCTATAGCGCCATCTGTTGACAATGTTCCCACATTACATTATGTTTACTGCATAGTATAATTTTGGTCCCTCCATGCCTATGTAATCCCATGAGGCCGTGCTCTAGGCTCAGCCCCTTCTCCTCCAGTAGCCATTATAGCTTCATACAAGCTGACATCCTGGTGTGCTGACCCTTCTCTCCCTAGATTTCAGCTTATCTGCATGTTTCCCTCAACATAGCACAGTCGGTGAGTTTAATATGCTGCTGCCCACCTATATGTAACAATGTAATGTTTTGCACTTCATGTATACTTATGTTGTACTGAGAATTTCTATCTGTTTTTTATAGTTTTACACTTAACCATTAATAAAAGTTGAAAAGGACCCCCAGCGTCCATGTCAATGCATTGATGGGAAAGAGTTTACCTGTCTGCCAACTCGTTCTTCAGGAGTACAGAGCGAGGGTGCCAGAACAGTAAAACGACTACTATAAACGGGGTCGAAGCACAGACACTGACTTCTAGCAGAGAACAGTAAAGCTGCATTCAGACACAATGTCAGATATAGGATCTGAAGTTTATGTGACACGCTCCCATGTAAGCGCATCTTCACGGAAGTCTGTGAGCAGCGCTGCAATTGCCATCGCCAGGGCAAAGGCGGAAGCCGCAAAAGTGAGAGCTGCTTACGCTGAACAGGAGTGGAGACTAAAGAAAGAAAAGGCATGTCTGGAAGCCGACCTTGCAAAACTCGCCATAGACACAGAAGCAGCGGCAGCAGAAGCTGAGGTACAGGTTTTAAAAGAAGCAGCACGCTGCGATAGTGAAAGGTTCAGCTTAAGGCTCGGACCTGAACTTAATCATCGTGATATCTCACAACGCACTTCAGACTACGTGCTACAGCATACCTCATTAGATGACCATCTACATTCAGCTCCAAGAGAGATGCCGAATCCTGTCATTCAGCCATCACCCTTCATTCACCAATCATCCCACATTAAGCATGAAAGTAATTCTGTCCAGCTTCCATCATCAGTGAGACCAGCACCCGAACCTGTAGATCCCTACTACACAGAAACACTTTCAAGATAGAGGACCCCGACGGTGCCTATCGTGACGAAGATGCATTTTACGGCAACGATAGCTCACGGAGACCTCATCACAGCAACAGGCAACCGGACCGCCTTCTCAGAGATCAAGAGCTACCAGCTTTCCTCAAGTTCTTTGCACGTCGTGAGTTACTCACCAAAGGTCTCTTAAAGTTTAACGACCGTCCCGAAAGTTTCAGAGCATGGAGAGCTTCCTTCAGAAACGCCACCGCTGACCTAGACATCTCTGCCAGCGAAGAGATCGACCTCTTGGTTAAGTGGCTAGGAAATGAATCGGTAGAACACGCGAAACGCATCAGAGATCTCAGCATCAACAACCCGAGGAAAGGTTTGTGCACGTTATGGGAGAGACTTGATGAGTGCTATGGCTCCTCAGAAATGATAGAAGAATCCCTCTTCAAAAGGTTGGAAGACTTTCCTATAATCTCTAATAAGAACTTTCCCATGCTAAGAGAATTGAGCGACCTCTTAGTAGAACTCCAAGTCGCCAAGACTGAAGGAGACCTGCCAGGCCTCGCATTCCTAGACACATCCAGAGCCATCAAACCCATAGTGAAGAAACTACCTTACAGTTTGCAAGAGAAATGGTTGAACTGGGGTTCAGATTACAAGCAGCGTCACAATGTGGTGTTCCCTCCATTCCACATCTTTGTAGATTTTGTCCGCCAGCAGGCCAAGATAAGGAACGATCCCAGCTTCAACCTTTCTGCCGTAGATCCTGTCAACCCAAGAACAAGTAAACCTGTTCCAGTTCGCAACCCCAGAGACTCACCTATCACCGTACACAAAACTAATGTGTCTTCTGCAGACTCATCACACAAGACCCACAGTACAATAGACCCGGAAAGGGAGTGCCCCTTACATAAAAGGCCTCACCCACTACAAGAGTGCAGGAGTTTTAGGGGAAAATCCCTTAAAGACCATAGACTCTTCCTCAAAGAGAACAACATATGCTACAGATGTTGCGCATCTACATCCCATTTAGCTAAAGACTGCAAAGCCAGTATTGTTTGTTCGGAGTGTAACAGCCAAGAGCACAGCACAGCTCTACACCCAAGGCCAGCCCTGCAGACCCCCTCACCCATAGACAGACTTACAGAGCACGGCGGGGAGGAGAAAGACAGTACACCTCCTGAAGTGTCACCCCAGTGCACCCAAGTCTGCGGAAAAAGTCTTATTAACAAATCCTGCTCAAAGATCTGTTTGGTTACAGTTTACCCTATTGGCCACAGAGAAAAGGCGGTTAAACTCTACGCTATACTCGATGACCAGAGTAATAGATCACTTGCCAGCTCAGTTTTCTTTGACATCTTTAAAATCGAGGGACTCGGCTCGCCCTACTCACTAAAAACATGCACAGGAGTGAGTGAAGAATCTGGGAGGAGAGCGACAGGTTATCAAATCGAATCCCTGGATGGGAAGACATCCCTAGCCCTTCCTACACTAATCGAGTGTAATTCTATCCCAAACAATAGAGAAGAAATCCCCACTCCAGAAGCGGCACTATATCACCCTCATTTGAGAAGCATAGCGCATCTTATTCCCGCACTCAATCCCCAAGCCAAGTTAGTCCTTTTGCTAGGGAGAGACATTATCAGAGTCCACAAGGTGAGGAAACAGATAAACGGTCCTCATAACTCGCCCTATGCTCAGAAGCTAGACCTGGGATGGGTAGTTATAGGGGACGTTTGCCTCAGAGACGCTCACAAGTCAAACAACATTCACTCTCTCTACACAAACACGTTGGAGAGTGGCCATCCATCCTTTTTCCTACCCTGCCCCAACAAATTCCTTGTGAAGGAGAAGCACACCAACTCGGCACAATTAAATGGCAGAGAAGACAACGCCACTGAATCTAAAGTCCTAGACTCATCCACAGACTCTCTTCCTGTACAACGCAGTCTAGGGTTTAATTGGGACTCAGAGTCTGATGGTTTAACTTTTCAAGTCAACCTAGAGAAAAAACCCTTCACATGATGAAGCGTCCTGTCCACAATCAACGATCCTGATGACCCATCTCTGCTTACTCCTCCAACTCTCCTTACCCAGAAGTTTAATGTGAGCACGCCGAGGTCCAGAAAGTCTACTACTAAAGACTTGTACAAATCCTAGTGGAAAAGAGTTCAAATGCTAGCAGACCTGTTTCTGAACTTATTCCTTTGCTCTAGTTCAAGTTTATGTGGCATCCCCCGGATACCAGACGGGGAGTGTCGTGCCTTTCTTTGAAATACTGTATATTGTCTGCTTGTTCAGAGATGACTCTATAGCGCCATCTGTTGACAATGTTCCCACATTACATTATGTTTACTGCATAGTATAATTTTGGTCCCTCCATGCCTATGTAATCCCATGAGGCCGTGCTCTAGGCTCAGCCCCTTCTCCTCCAGTAGCCATTATAGCTTCATACAAGCTGACATCCTGGTGTGCTGACCCTTCTCTCCCTAGATTTCAGCTTATCTGCATGTTTCCCTCAACATAGCACAGTCGGTGAGTTTAATATGCTGCTGCCCACCTATATGTAACAATGTAATGTTTTGCACTTCATGTATACTTATGTTGTACTGAGAATTTCTATCTGTTTTTTATAGTTTTACACTTAACCATTAATAAAAGTTGAAAAGGACCCCCAGCGTCCATGTCAATGCATTGATGGGAAAGAGTTTACCTGTCTGCCAACTCGTTCTTCAGGAGTACAGAGCGAGGGTGCCAGAACACACGTCATTAACTTCTATCAACCACCAGAAGATCAGGAACACATACCCGTTGCCAGAGAACATGAGGATCCTGCAATCGGTACATCTGCTAGTCCTGCAGTGAGACTTAAGGCTGCGCAGACGCTTACCTGATACACCCACATTGCATTCTCCATACACCTCACCTGAGATAGCCACACCCGTAGTGCGTAAATCCAGTCGTAGCACACGTGGACAAGCTCTATCCAGGTATGGAGATTAGGTTCAATAAATGTGATATAGAACCAATGAAAAGTAACCTGTAAATAGCAACTTTTGTAAAAATGTAAATAGTAGTGCACAAAAAGGGTGAAGAGTAGACCAAAAACAGGTCGCACCAGGTACACAACACCTAGAGGGGTGTATGGAGGAGGCATAAGGAGCTGTCTAGGGAGAGCAAAACCTTGGCCAATAGGTGACCCTAGGGCCAGGAGGCCTACAGCACTTATGACCAGTAGAGGCCCCTGCAGTACCTAGGACTCCTACGCCGAGGCACCCGTATTAAGCATCGTTGTGTATTCAAACTTTTGAAGCCTACAGAGACCTGTAAGGACTTGCTGAACTTTTGAAACACTTTAATTCCCTTTCCATGAGCTTACAGAGACTACTGTAAAGACTCTTTAAAAACCCTTTTCCAACTTAAACAAAGGACCATAGTCACAGAACTAGTGGGACAAATGACTTCTTTTTCCAGCCTGCAGTGAATGGACTAGCACCGTATGGACTGTACCTGTTTTATCATTTTTTTAGTGGTTTTTGTATATTTTTGAATTTTCAGACTCTGTAAATATGTTACCTTTGAAAATGTTATTTATGTTGTTAACTAAAAATTGTTCCTCAGTCCAGGAGTACTGACCTTACCTAGGGGAAATGTGGCGCCCTGCTAACCACAGGTACCCACAGACTCACCCGCAGCATGGATGGGTTTCCACAGCGGGTACACAGTTACACGCAACACCTTCCAACCCAGCGCAGTGGGGGGAGCCCAACATGCTGCTTTTAGGCAAGATCCCGTATAAATACTGGTGCTGGGGACAGAGTTAGACAGAGTGTGCAGACGCTACAAGAGCTGCAAAGAAGTGCTGGTGTTCGGTGCTGCGTTAGGCCCGAGCCAGTCAACCTGACCAGTCTCCAAGTGCCCTGCAAGGCCCAAGAGTGGGGTAGAGAGGCAAGGAGAAGAGGCAGAACAGTTGGGGAACCGAGGATTCAGCATCAGGTTCACCCCCGAGCAACCACCGGACACCGGAATCCATGTCCACTGGAGTGCACCAGGCCCAGTGGAGAACACCGGAGAACCGTGGAGACTTCAGTCTCCCGGACTCCTATGCAGTCACATACCAGGGAGCCAGGCACCGCGGGGAGAGAATCAGCGGTAGTCAGCAGAAGGTATCCTGGCACAGCACAGGAGGTGAACGCGAGAGCAGAGGAGGCCAGCCAAGTTTATTTCCTTGGCTATTTCCGACGCAAAGGTTTGAGGCCGTGACTGATTGTAGGTCCCTGCGGAATGTGGTGACTTATGTTCCCGGAGCTGACACTCGAGGTCGACCACTAGGGTTCAATAAGATGGATGCCCTGTCGCAGGGACCCGGTTCGATGGCAAATGTTCACACCTATGGGTCTGAACAGGGGGGAGGGTATGTGTGGCATGCCGGTGCTATGGCATATGGCCAACATGACTCACATGGCCTGCTGCAAGCGGGGGACTACTGGACCTAGTTTTGCACACAGGGGTTAACAGCATTTGGACCTGTGGGTGTGTGTGAATGAGTAAAGTCCTACACCTGAATGGTGCACAAATGAGTTAGCAGCAAGATCTGTGCATGAGTGGTACTGATTAAAAACACTGTGGCGCAGCTGTGGGGAGAGCAGATGAACTTGCCCAGTGTTGTGAGCTGAGAGATTGGGCCATTCAGTCTGTGAGTACAGCTCAAGTCCTATAGCTGGAAAAGCCTGCTGCTGAGCACATGTTGGGGCTACAGTATGCTCTGAGGCTGGGAAGCTTATAACAGAACCCGGTTCCTAATATCTGGACTGTCAGGAGACAGTATATGGAGCAGCCGTTCACCTGTAAAAGGTATCCTCAGAGACAGGAGGTTGTATACGGACTGCAGTGAGTGACTGGACAGTGTAATACCTCCACTACATTACTGCAACAGCGGATGTATCTGTATACCATGCGGGTGTACCCCGCTATTGAGCTGAGCTTCATTGTTTATAATGCCAAAGCTCGGCGTATGTATAATTTGCACCATGCAGTTTATCCTGTCCTTAAATAAATCAGCTGGACTTTTTAAAGGGATCCTGTCAACTCCAAAATGCCTCATAAGCTAGCAAAACATGTCCCTTCAGCATCCTATCACTAATCTCACACTTCTTCACTTCTTTTCTCTCCTAAAAGCATCCTGTGAAAGTGCATAAAAACGTTTTAATACTTACTCATTAGTGATTATAATTAGCAGGGGCTATATTCTTTAGTCACCAGGGCATGTTGATTCGCGGCCTCAAGGATCCATCCTCTCTCTGTCTGTGCTGCTGTTATGTGCAGCTGAAGGCAGGACTAATGATTTGCATTCTGTGAGTGATAGAGACGGGGGAGGGTAAAGCCTGCACAAGCAAAGCAAACAGACAGAGAGAGGGTGGATCCTGGAGCCTGCAAAACAGCCCACCCTGGTGACTAAAGAATATAGCCCCTGCTAATTATAATCACTAATGAGTAAGTATTAAAACGTTTTTATGCACTTTCACAGGATGCTTTTAGGAGACAAAAGGAGTGTAAGATTAGTGAATGGATGCTGCAGGGACATGTTTTGCTAGCTTAGGAGGCGTTCTGGAGATGACAGGAGAGAAGAGACTAAAAGAGACTATTTTGTATATGGTTTTGTGCTGCCTAGTGTGTCCTCCAGGGTGCGCTACCTCACATGATATGTATATATATAAGTTGTTTAATCTCTGCGTCCTATGCTTGCACCAGTTCACACTGGTCTGCTGAGTGCTGTGCAGTTTTTTTGAATTATATATTATATGGAGTTGCAGACTCCTTTGCTGCAATATAATTGCACCCTCATTAAACCTACAGGTGATGGAGGGTATAGATGGTGCCTGCCCACCGCGAGGTGGGGGGTGGACAAGGAGGGCTTGGATGTCAGATAGGGCTCATCAGACCTGGAGTCACTTTGTCGTAGTTGATGAGCAAGCAGACATTGGCCAATGTATGTACTAAGAACTCCAGATTAAAAGAAAGATTATTGAGTTTTTTGAAAAACGTAAGTTTTGAATTTTTTCCTCAAACACATATGGCTTGTTAGCACTGTGCATCATTGGTGGTAGCTGTGTGCTGCATGGACTTTTACTTAGTTGTTTAATCTCTGCATCCTATGCTTGCACCAGTTCACACTGGTCTGCTGAGTGCTGTGCAGTTTTTTTGAATTATATATTATATGGAGTTGCAGACTCCTTTGCTGCAATATAATTGCACCCTCATTAAACCTACAGATGATGGAGGGTATAGATGGTGCCTGCCCACCGTGAGGTGGGGGGTGGACAAGGAGGGCTTGGATGTCAGATAGGGCTCATCAGACCTGGAGTCACTTTGTCGTAGTTGATGAGCAAGCAGACATTGGCCAATGTATGTACTAAGAACTCCAGATTAAAAGAAAGATTATTGAGTTTTTTGAAAAACGTAAGTTTTGAATTTTTTCCTCAAACACATATGGCTTGTTAGCACTGTGCATCATTGGTGGTAGCTGTGTGCTGCATGGACTTTTACTTAGTTGTTTAATCTCTGCGTCCTATGCTTGCACCAGTTCACACTGGTCTGCTGAGTGCTGTGCAGTTTTTTTGAATTATATGTATATATATATATATATATATATATATATATATATGCAAGTAGAAAAATAGAATCAGCACAAACTTAATATACTTAGCCGGTGCAATGTCCTGTAAACGGTGCTCAGCCGTCAACCATACAAAAGCCAAAAATCAGGCAGCACTCCTTTAGATAGTGAATTTGGACTCTTTATTCCATGTGATGCGACGTTTCGGAGCTACAACTCCTTCCTCAAGCATGCTTGAGGAAGGAGTTGTAGCTCCGAAACGTCGCATCACATGGAATAAAGAGTCCAAATTCACTATCTAAAGGAGTGCTGCCTGATTTTTGGTTTATATATATATATATATATATATATATATATATATATATATATACATACACTTCAGCTTTAGGATACCCGGGTTATCTTATCTAATGGTGCTGTTAAGTTCGGTTGCTATCTATGTCAGGTCTGGGAAGTACGGTTTGCAGTTATTTTTTGCAGCACCAAAAACACGACCGTAGTAAATAAAAATCTCCATTGTCTTGTTTAAAGGGGACTTTAAGTTACTGTACTGTACTGACTTTCAAGGGTGAAGTATGTTTACCAGGAGACACCTCACCAAGGCCTGCAGTCTCACTTTTGTTCCTCACAGATGGGATTTAGTTTTTCTTCTCACAATGTATCTCCACGAATGTACTCCTTTCCTAGTCCAGTAGTCTACCTGTTACTTCTTGGGGAATAAGTCCTCGGTCCTGGGGCCTGGATGTTGAGTTAATCAGCATCTGGTTTCAGCTTCGTCTGACACAGACTTCCCAAAAGCCGATCTCCTGCTTGCTGCACATCAGGATGCTTGTCTCGCTCAGCTCCTCCAACTGTTTTTGCATGCAGAGGAGGAAAAAATGTCACTATCTACAGATTTCTGTATACCCTTACAAAAGTATCACTCAAGCTGAGTTAGTTAGAGCCAAGTGATATCAGGGACCTGATCTGTGAGTGAGACCTACAGTGCAATGCAGGTGGAACAGCAAGGTAACAGATAACGAGGCAGAGCTCTGTGTGACAGCTCATCCACCATCGGCACTTGCTAGCTTGCCAGCTGCCAGTGGTAATTGTTTATGGTCTGGCGAGTGTGATTTTTTTCGAGGGAAGTGTCTTCTTTCTTTTGGGGTGTCTACTTTCTTTAATGAATGGTTCTGATTAGGGATTGGCGAATACCTTACTATTCGGAATCGCTATACCCGCAATGAGTAGGTCTCGGTACTCGCTACTCGTTGCGAGTATAGCGATTCCGAATACTTTTGCAGTGTATCAATAGATACACTGCAAAAGTCCTGTAAAAGAGAGAAAAAGTGGTTAAAAAATAAAAAAATCGGATACTCACCTTAACCGACGGCTGTACCGGGACCGGCCGATGCACGTCTATTCATGGAAAAGGACCTTTCACTCTCTCAGCCAATCAGATGGCTGGGAGAGATCTGGCCAATCAGATGCCGCCACGTCACAATGACGTAATCGCTAGCGGCCACCTGATTGGCCAGATGGAAAGGTCCTCGGTGTACCTGAGAGGATATAGTAGTGCCCCACAGCAGGGCTCTCACCATCTGCCATACAAGTGAGGACACAGGAGAGGGCCAGGGCCTAGTTTCAGACAGCTCATGACTGAGACACACACAAAGAGCAAAAGGGAGGCCTCATAACTCATCGGATGTGGAGATCCTGAACTGTTCCCAGACCACCCAGACTGTACCCTGGACATCACCTTGCTCATCACATCAGTAAAGGTACGGAAACAACAACCCTGTGTGTGCAACTGGTATTGCAGCCCCTGATCCTGCTCCAATCATAGACTGACTGCAGCCCTTAACTTCCGCTACTGCCCCGGGGAACCCACTCCACCTATGGGGATCGTAACCATCTTGCTGCTACACCATCACCCCGGAAGTTTGTCCTGCAGCGTAGGTAACATTACCGGTGCCGTAGGAGGTGTCACAAATCATCTTTTATATTGTTTCTACTGACTTTAAACCCCCTTTTTAAGCGACCACCAGGGCCACGGGAAAGGGGAACAGGCCCCGTGACATCCCCCGTGAAATAAAACGCCCGGGACTGGGTACCCCAAGGCCCTGGGAAGGGTCTGCTTTTGGTGTCACAAACAGGATCCCGCACCCGTTACTGACGGGTACTGTGTGCCATGCGTTGACTGTGTTGAACTGTTAAATTGGGCCGCCATTACTGCACCACACGGAGAGTGGGAAGAGAGGAGTGTAACTGCTGAAACAGTGCGAAGATAGGCCCTCTCCCATGCTCTGCCAAGAGCTGACGAAGCGCAGCAGCCTGATCTAGAAATACCCAGAGCACTCAACTGCCTGCCTGAGGAGCCGCCGACTGCTTTTCTTTTTGAGAGACTGGCAAAAGATAACTAGGGGGAAGCAGCATGGATTCGCAAGGGAACGGTAATGTTGGAGCAGCCGCAACACCTGGAGCTGTGGCACTGATCGCGCCGCTCACCCTGCCGTGTGTCACGGGAGAGGCGTGGCTACCACAATATGATGGCAAACCAGATACCCTGGCTGGGTTTAGGAAAAAATGTGCTAGGATAGTTAATGGGTGCAGCAGAGAGTGAGGTTGAGTCCTGGCCAGACACAGATAAAGAATCAGGAACCCAAATATTTAACAACTTAGAAATTGCTTTTGAAACCCGCACTGAGGCTGAGTTGAGAATGAGGTTTTACCACGGCAATACAGAGGCCGCAGGATAGCATACAGGACTACGCCTTGAGCCTTCAGGAGGCGATGCGACCCTAAAAGTGTGCGAGAGGAGGATAAGATACTGACTGAACAGTTTTTCAGGGGTTACATTCATCCACCGATTGTACGCAGTTGCGTCTGTGGGCCCTAGAACATCCAGATGCAAACTTTGTAGTCCTGAAGGACCGGGCCATTAAAGCACTGCAAATCCCTGTGACCCCAGATCCCGCACCTCAGCCGCAGAAAGCTAAAACCTCTTCACTAGGGGTGGTGCCCTCTTCCTTAACCACAGCAGGGGCTAATGGACAGACTGTTACACCTGGTGCTCCTGATAGCTTGCACTCTGAGGTGCAGCAGCTAAGCAAGGATGTGGCCATGATCCTAAAGGTACATCACACGCCGCAATCTCGCCAGGCGATGTGTGGCGATATAACGTGCGCGCTCACGTTTTTCATGCCCGCCTCAGATCACCGATGGCGGTGTCACGCCCTGAAGCTAAGACGATGTGTCGCTCCGGAAATCGCCTCACCTACAGCGGCAGCAATCTTGCCTCATTCCAGCGCAGCGTCACACGCCGCAATTGCAAAGGCAATGTGGGCGTACAAGTTCAGTGCGGTGAGGAGATAGGCGTGCCACAGTGGTTTACACCATGCCCCATACACACTCATTGGACAACACAACTGCATTACAATTGGTCAGGCTGCTCTGGAAGGCTGGCTAATACATGACGCAGTTGTCTATCGGAGTTTGTCACAAATACACGCTCGTGTCATCAATTGTGACTCCTGCAACACACACACTGGCCCATGGCACGCTTCTACGATATGTAGCCCAACATCTGTGCTGTCATGTGTGGCACTATGCTCCACACAGCGCAACTTAATACACGCGGACAGCATACTTTGCGCTATTCAATGGCGCGCGTAAGTGCACTGAGTTTGCGGAAGGTTGTGTAGCAGAAGATGTGTGTTTTGCAAAACGGAGAGCTCTTCAAATATGGTGCAGTGTCAACTGACAGCCAATGGGAACAAAGTAGCCCACACCAAACATCTCAGACGGGGCGCGGACTACAGCACGCTGAGGCACGCCTACGAGAAATCACAGAAATTGCTCTTTCCAACTCTATCGCCCTGTCACACGCCAAAACACGAAAAAATCGCCTTGGCGATATTGCCTGATTACTGAGCACTGTTCAGCAATCAGGCGACGGCCAATGGACGATTTATCGCCGCGAAATCGCCCAATCATACGCCGCCACCGTGAGGCAATTTCATGGCGATTTCGCCAGGGCGACACATCGCCTTTCAGATTGCCAGGCGATATTGCGGCGTGTGACAGTATTTTAAAGGCTATGCAGCTAAGGCCAAGTCGTCAGGAAAGATCCAGCTTGTCGACAACCTCGAGGACGCCCTGTGGATACGAAGAAGGAGGATCTCATCATCCAGAGGAAGAACCAACGACGGATACGACTCATCAAGACAACCCATCTGCGTCCATTGCAACGAGGTGGGCCACTTTGCCAGGTCATGTACTTTAAACCAGCAACCCCTGGGGCCGAGGGCCAACCCCCAGGAATAAGACGACCTGGCCTGTCTGACTGGCATGATACGATTGGCCATCCTCCCACATACCTATCTATCACGCTGGATGGTATTCCCACACCTGCACTATTGGACACAGGCTCGCAGGTGACCACGATACCACATATCCTTTACAAAAGATTTTGGGCCGATTCTGAGCTCACCCGCCCAGACTCGGACCTTACTATTTATGCTGATAAAGGACTATCAGTAAATCAAATAAGGTTCAGGAAGGTAACAATAAAAGTGGGGATGGTGGAGTTAAAAGGTCAAGGGCTTATTGTGGTTGAAACTGATCGTGGTGAAAAAAATGTTGCCGAAACTGCCAGCATCGAGCATCAGAGGGTCCTACAGAAGAAGATCAGAGCCCTCCTGCAGAGACAACAGGTAAAATTGTCCAGTAGGGAAATTGGCAGTGTACGGGTGACTGAGCCGATCCCCATTGTGTTACCCCCAAGAAGTGAAATGATGATATGGTGTCAGGCAGTGATAGGCCTCAGAGGGCAGGATTACCAGACGATGACCGAGCCTATGTACTCAGAGAATAGACTAAATGGAAGGGGTGGGGGAATGGAAATTGCTCACCACTGGAATAGCCTGAAGCCATTGGTGCATGGACTAGGATGACTGTGATCCAACTGGGAGGAAATTGAAAGGATCCAGCACTGGACTCAAGTCTTTATCTTTTGAAGTTTATTTGTGTTTGAATGACATAAAAACTCCAATGTTGAGAGAAAACTAGTGATGAGCGAGTACTAAAATGTTCGGGTGCTCGAAGCTCGGGCCGAGCATCCCGAGATACTCGTGTACTCGGCCCGAGTAACGAGCCCAATGTTATCCTATGGGAGACACGAGTATTTTTATGAAATGACTGCCGGCAGCATGGAAAAACCCTAAAAATTTCACAAAAGTCTCAGAAGAGTGCTGAAATGACATGGCAACACCATGGGGAAGACCCTGGAAGCATTTCTCACTGAAAAGTCACAGCTGTGAACAATGTTGTCCGAGTTTCACGCCAATTTTACGGAGTCTCCAGAAAACCTTCCAAAATGACACCAAAATGAATATTTAGGGTGGAAATGTTAAGGGCACATACCCAATAGTGAGATACAGCTGGTGTATGTTACTTTTTGTGATTACATGAAAGATTTTACGTGAAAACATTGTGCGGCACTCCGATGACCCTGAGAAGAGACGAACATGAAGCCCTGTCTTGAAATAATGTGCCCATTTTGAGGAACTGGGTGTATTGTAGTATCTTCCTTTGCCAGGGCAGTCCAAAATTGAGAGGTTCACCAATGCCCCTGGATACAGACATGCAGTAGGGCCTGTAACCCTCAAATGGGTGTATTGTAGTATAGCCCTTTGGTCAGGGCATCCAAAAATTGGGAGGTTCAACAATGACCCATGCATAAAGACATGTAGTAGGGCCTGTAACCCTCAAGTGGGTGTATTCTAGTATAGCCCTTTGGTCAGGGCAGCCAAAAATTGGGAGGTTCAACAATGACCCATGCATACAGACATGTAGTAGGGCCTGTAACCCTCAAGTGGGTGTATTTTAGCCTAGGCCTTTGGCCAGGGCAGCCAAAAATTGGGAGGTTCAACAATGACCCATACATAAAGACATGTAGTAGGGCCTGTAACCCTCAAGTGGGTGTATTTTAGCCTAGGATTTTGGCCATGGCAGCCAAAAATTGGGAGGTTCAACAATGACCCATGCATACAGACATGTAGTAGGGCCTGTAACTCTCAAGTGGGTGTATTGTAGTATAGCCCTTTGGTCAGGGCAGCCAAAAATTGGGAGGTTCAACAATGACCCATGCATACAGACATGTAGTAGGGCCTGTAACCCTCAAGTGGGTGTATTTTAGCCTAGGCCATTGGCCATGGCAGCCAAAAATTGGGAGGTTCAACAATGACCCATGCATACAGACATGTAGTAGGGCCTGTAACCCTCAAGTGGGTGTATTGTAGTATAGCCCTTTGGTCAGGGCAGCCAAAAATTGGGAGGTTTAACAATGACCCATGCATACAGACATGTAGTAGGGCCTGAAACCCTCAAGTGGGTGTATTTTAGCCTAGGCCTTTGGTCAGGGCAGCCAAAAATTGGGAGGCTCCTCTTTGTCCCTGCATAGAGACGTGCAGGAGGGCCTGTAACCCTCAAGTGGGTGTATTGTAGTATAGCCCTTTGGTCAGGGCAGCCAAAAATTGGGAGGTTCAACAATGACCCATGCATACAGACATGTAGTAGAGCCTGCAACCCTCAAGTGGGTGTATTTTAGCCTAGGCCTTTGGTCAGGGCATCCAAAAATTGGGAGGCTCATCTTTGTCCCTGCATAGAGACGTGCAGGTAGGCCTGTAACGCTCAAGTGGGTGTATTGTAGTATAGCCCTTTGGTCAGGGCAGCCAAAAATTGGGAGGTTCAACAATGACCCATGCATACAGACATGTAGTAGGGCCTGTAACCCTCAAGTGGGTGTACTGTAGTATAGCCCTTTGGTCAGGGCAGCCAAAAATTGGGAGGTTCAACAATGACCCATGCATACAGACATGTAGTAGGGCCTGAAACCCTCAAGTAGGTGTACTTTAGCCTAGGCCTTTGGCCAGGGCAGCCAAAAATTGGGAGGTTCAACAATGACCCATGCATACAGACATGTAGTAGGGCCTGAAACCCTCAAGTGGGTGTATTGTAGTATAGCCCTTTGGTCAGGGCAGCCAAAAATTGGGAGGCTCCTCTTTGTCCATGGATAGAGACATGCAGGAGGGCCTGTAACCCTCAAGTGGGTGTATTGTAGTATAGCCCTTTGGTCAGGGCAGCCAAAAATTGGGAGGCTCCTCTTTGTCCCTGCATAGAGACGTGCAGGAGGGCCTGTAACCCTCAAGTGGGTGTATTGTAGTATAGCCCTTTGGTCAGGGCAGCCAAAAATTGGGAGGCTCCTCTTTGTCCCTGCATAGAGACATGCAGGAGGGTCTGTAACCCTCAAGTGGGTGTATTGTAGTATAGCCCTTTGGTCAGGGCAGCCAAAAATTGGGAGGATCAACAATGACCCATGCATACAGACATGTAGTAGGGCCTGTAACCCTCAAGTGGGTGTATTTTAGCCTAGGCCTTTGGTCAGGGCAGCCAAAAATTGGGAGGCTCCTCTTTGTCCCTGCATAGAGACGTGCAGGAGGGCCTGTAACCCTCAAGTGGGTGTATTGTAGTATAGCCCTTTGGTCAGGGCAGCCAAAAATTGGGAGGTTCAACAATGACCCATGCATACAGACATGTAGTAGAGCCTGCAACCCTCAAGTGGGTGTATTTTAGCCTAGGCCTTTGGTCAGGGCAGCCAAAAATTGGGAGGCTCCTCTTTGTCCCTGCATAGAGACGTGCAGGAGGGCCTGTAACCCTCAAGTGGGTGGATTGTAGTATAGCCCTTTGGTCAGGGCAGCCAAAAATTGGGAGGTTCAACATTGACCCATGTATACAGACATGTAGTAGGGCCTGAAACCCTCAAGTGGGTGTATTTTAGCCTAGGCCTTTGGCCAGGGCAGCCAAAAATTGGGAGGTTCAACAATGACCCATGCATACAGACATGTAGTAGGGCCTGAAACCCTCAAGTGGGTGTATTTTTAGCCTAGGCCTTTGGCCAGGGCAGCCAAAAATTGAGAGGTTCAACAATGACCCATGCTTACAGACATGTAGTAGGGCCTGAAACCCTCAAGTGGGTGTATTGTAGTATAGCCCTTTAGTCAGGGCAGCCAAAAATTGGGAGGCTCCTCTTTTTCCCTGCATAGAGACGCGCAGGAGGGCCTGTAACCCTCAAGTGGCTGTATTGTAGTATAGCCCTTTGGTCAGGGCAGCCAAAAATTGGGAGGCTCCTCTTTGTCCCTGCATAGAGACGTGCAGGAGGGCCTGTAACCATCAAGTGGGTGTATTGTAGTATAGCCCTTTGGTCAGGGCAGCCAAAAATTGGGAGGTTCAACAATGGCCCATGCATACAGACATGTAGTAGGGCCTGTAACCCTCAAGTGGGTGTATTGTAGTATAGCCTTTGGTCAGGGCAGCCAAAAATTGGGAGGCTCCTCTTTGTCCATGGATAGAGACGTGCAGGAGGGCCTGTAACCCTCAAGTGGGTGTATTGTAGAATAGCCCTTTGGTCAGGGCAGCCAAAAATTGGGAGGCTCCTCTTTGTCCCTGCATAGAGATGTGCAGGAGGGCCTGTAACCCTCAAGTGGGTGTATTGTAGTATAGCCCTTTGGTCAGGGCAGCCAAAAATTGGGAGGTTCAACAATGACCCATGCATACAGACATGTAGTAGGGCCTGTAACCCTCAAGTGGGTGTATTCTAGTATAGCCCTTTGGTCAGGGCAGCCAAAAATTGGGAGGTTCAACAATGACCCATGCATACAGACATGTAGTAGGGCCTCTAACCCTCAAGTGGGTGTATTTTAGCCTAGGCCTTTGGCCAGGGCAGCCAAAAATTGGGAGGTTCAACAATGACCCATGCATACAGACATGTAGTAGGGCCTGTAAACCCTCAAGTGGGTGTATAGTAGTATAGCCCTTTGGTCAGGGCAGCCAAAAATTTGGAGGTTCAACAATGACCCATGCATACAGACATGTAGTAGGGCCTGTAACCCTCAAGTGGGTGTATTTTAGCCTAGGCCTTTGGCCAGGGCAGCCAAAAATTGGGAGGTTCAACCCATGCATACAGACATGTAGTAGGGCCTGAAACCCTCAAGTGGGTGTATTGTAGTATAGCCCTTTGGTCAGGGCAGCCAAAAATTGGGAGGCTCCTCTTTGTCCATGGATAGAGACGTGCAGGAGGGCCTGTAACCCTCAAGTGGGTGTATTGTAGTATAGCCCTTTGGTCAGGGCAGCCAAAAATTGGGAGGCTCTTCTTTGTCCCTGCATAGAGACGTGCAAGAGGGCCTGTAACCCTCAAGTGGGTGTATTGTAGTATAGCCCTTTGGTCAGGGCAGCCAAAAATTGGGAGGTTCAACAATGACCCATGCATACAGACATGTAGTAGGGCCTGTAACCCTCAAGTGGGTGTATTGTAGTATAGCCCTTTGGTCAGGGCAGCCAAAAATTGGGAGGTTCAACAATGACCCATGCATACAGACATGTAGTAGGGCCTCTAACCCTCAAGTGGGTGTATTTTAGCCTAGGCCTTTGGCCAGGGCAGCCAAAAATTGGGAGGTTCAACAATGACCCATGCATACAGACATGTAGTAGGGCCTGTAACCCTCAAGTGGGTGTATTTTAGCCTAGGCCTTTGGCCAGGGCAGCCAAAAATTGGGAGGTTCAACAATGACCCATGCATACAGACATGTAGTAGGGCCTGTAACCCTCAAGTGGGTGTATTTTAGCCTAGGCCTTTGGCCAGGGCAGCCAAAAATTGGGAGGTTCAACAATGACCCATACATACAGACATGTAGTAGGGCCTGTAACCCTCAAGTGGGTGTATTTTAGCCTAGGCCATTGGCCAGGGCAGCCAAAAATTGGGAGGTTCAACAATGACCCATGCATACAGACATGTAGTAGGGCCTGTAACCCTCAAGTGGGTGTATTTTAGCCTAGGCCTTTGGCCAGGGCAGCCAAAAATTGGGAGGTTCAACAATGACCCATGCATACAGACATGTAGTAGGGCCTGTAACCCTCAAGTGGGTGTATTGTTGTATAGCCCTTTGGTCAGGGCAGCCAAAAATTGGGAGGCTCCTCTTTGTCCCTGGATAGAGACGAGCAGGAGGGCCTCAAAACATTTTTCCCATTGAAAAGGAGCGGGTCTCCTGTCGTTGTAATGCCCATTCTAAAAGAATGGGCGAAAAAATTTACCACTGCGGGTATACCTCAAACAACAGCCTAACTATTGTAACGGTCATCATGGTGTCACATCAGGAGAAGGATGAGCAGTCCAGCGATTAGCCAAAGTACTGAAGTGTCTACCCATGGATGAGTGGAGGTACATGGCAAATTCACATAACAAAATTTTAATTCAGTTGTTATTTGCTGGTGGTGTGGTGAAGTCTGGCCCAAGCCAACCCTTGTTCATCTTGATCAGAGTCAGCCTGTCAGCATTTTCAGTTGACAGGCGGGTGCGTTTATCAGTGATGATTCCACCTGCAGCACTGAAAACACGCTCTGATAAAACGCTAGCGGCAGGGCAGGCCAGGACTTCCAAGGCGTAGAGAGCCAATTCATGCCACGTGTCCAGCTTGGAGACCCAATAATTGAAAGGCACAGAGGAATCTCGCAGTACAGTTGTGCGATCTGCAAGGTACTCCTTCAGCATCTGCCCAAACTTAGCATTTCTGGTGGCACTACCCCGCACCTCAGGGGCTGTGGTACGTGAGGGGCTGAGAAAACTGTCCCACATCGTAAAGACTGTTCCCCTACCTCTGGTGGATTGGACTTGTGCCCCTCTCGGCCGTACGCCTTGGTTGTCCACCGAATCCTGACCTATGCCGCTAGCGTTTTGTGAGGGGAATGATTTCACTACTTCCGTGACTATGGCCCTGTGGAACTGCTGCATTTTGGCTGACCTCTCCGCCTCAGGAATGAGAGACATAAAGTTCTCCTTGTAGCGTGGGTCTAACAGTGTTGCCAACCAGTACTGATTGTCGGCCAAGATGTTCTGAACGCGAGGGTCACGAGCCAGGCAGCTTACCATAAAGTCAGCCATGTGCGCCAGACTCTTAACAGCCATCACTTCAGTATCAAGACCAACACGATGACTGAACATGCTGTCCTCCTCCTCCTCCTCCTCCTCATCTCCCCTGTCCTCTGGCCAGCCACGCTGAATCGAGGGTATGACTGGTGTGCATGTCATATCCTCAATTTGGCCAGAGAGTTGCTCCATGTCTTCATCCTCCTCCTCCTCGTCATAGTCCTCCACTGCACGTTGTGATGAGATGAGGCTGGGCTGTGTGTTTTCACCCACACCCACTACTGTTTTTTGCTCAAAGTCATCGCGCTCGGCCTGCAATGCATCCTCTTTGATTTTCAGCGGAGACCGTTTTAGAAGGCAGAGTAGTGGTATGGTGACGCTAATATTGGCGTCATCGCCGCTCACCATCTTGGTGGATCTTATATATAGATAGTTGGCGTGCACTCCTTGTATGGATTGGAGGTGCTATTTGTAGGGGTCATTAAAGACCCTATATATAGTCAATATTGTGAACAAATGCACTCTCAGTAGGTGGTTTTTGCTGGTGATAAAGTTGTGTTCTTTTTATTTGGTGCTGTACACATTAGACATGCGACCTGGGGTGACGTTTCGGCTATAATCCAATAGCCTTTATCAAAAGTCGCTGTTGAATTGCACTTAAGGCTTAGTGCTGTGTGACCATGGAGTCCATATATGGCTATATTCACATTACAGTGTGCTCTATTGGAGCTGGTTAGCCTGTTGGGGTATAGTGAGTGCCCCTGTGTGCTGGACAAGTACTCAAATGGATGGTTCTCCTGTGCTGTTGCCGGCGCCTCCCGCGCTGTGGCTGGTAGCTACCTGTCCCAGGGGTTGGAGCTTAGGAGGCGGGAGACGTGAGTGACAGTTGACACACAAGTTGGTCAGAAGGTGACAGAGAGAGGAAAGAGACGGATGCAGGGGACCCTGCTGTCCTGAAGAGAGGGCACCTTTAAGGAGCGGAGGTGACCCAGACAAGAAGGGGACACTCCAGGTCTGGTTGGAACCATCTGGAGTGCCCAGGTTACACCAGTATTCTGGAGCCGAGGCGGTTTGATTAGGTTTATCCCAAACTGCAATCACTGCTCTAGATTCAATGTAAAATGGAAGACTTAGCTTCAACAGTAGCTACTGTGGAGTGCCCGGAAACCAGCGACAAGGTGCTTCCGTTTTTCCAGGTCCTAACGCTATGACTAATGGTGATATGTGAGATACTGGGTTTATATGCCTCTATTCTGATTAAAAACAAGAAAAGTATGTGTTGGACTCAGACAAAATGGAGACCTCAGCTGGTCACAGGGCGGGGGAAGGGGGATAGGGAGGGAGCTCAGTCATAAGAAATACAATAGTAACTAAATAATATGAATGACTGGCATCAACCTCTAAGTGTAGGTGCAAGCAGAAAAAATACATTAATTATAAGGGAGTTATCTGCTGCGACACTAAACACTACGTACTGTGTACTATGAACACTTTAATGAGTGCCACCAGTAGCTAAACTGCACAGCTAATACAGACACAATGTGAATAGGGGTATAGCAATCACTGCTCTAGATTCAATGTAAACCTCCGGAAAAACGGAAGCACCTTGTCGCTGGTTTCCGGGCACTCCACAGTAGCTACCGTTGAAGCTAAGTCTTCCATTTTACATTGAATCTAGAGCAGTGATTGCTATACCCCTATTCACATTGTGTCTGTATTAGCTGTGCAGTTTAGCTACTGGTGGCACTCATTAAAGTGTTCATAGTACACAGTACGTAGTGTTTAGTGTCGCAGCAGATAACTCCCTTATAATTAATGTATTTTTTCTGCTTGCACCTACACTTAGAGGTTGATGCCAGTCATTCATATTATTTAGTTACTATTGTATTTCTTATGACTGAACTCCCTCCCTATCCCCCTTCCCCCGCCCTGTGACCAGCTGAGGTCTCCATTTTGTCTGAGTCCAACACATACTTTTCTTGTTTTTAATCAGAATAGAGGCATATAAACCCAGTATCTCACATATCACCATTAGTCATAGCGTTAGGACCCGGAAAAACGGAAGCACCTTGTCGCTGGTTTCCGGGCACTCCACAGTAGCTACTGTTGAATCTAAGTCTTCCATTTTACATTGAATCTAGAGCAGTGATTGCTATACCCCTATTCACATTGTGTCTATATTAGCTGTGCAGTTTAGCTACTGGTGGCACTCATTAAAGTGTTCATAGTACACAGTACGTAGTGTTTAGTGTCGCAGCAGATAACTCCCTTATAATTAATGTATTTTTTCTGCTTGCACCTACACTTAGAGGTTGATGCCAGTCATTCATATTATTTAGTTATCCCAAACTGCAGACCAGCGTCTTTTGGGCCCTAATAAGGAAGCCATAACACCCACCAAAGAGCCCAACCACTGTCCCAAAGCTAGGTCCAAGACGCCAAGAGGTAACAAAGACTTAAGGCAACAGACCTTGGGACCAGTAACCAGACTTTAGTGTGGGAGAGCAGAGAGCCATTATAAACAAAGACCAAGTAGGATAACTGAGAGACACCTCTGATGGACTCTGTGGTGAACCTCTGAAATCTGTGGCTATAATCACTAGTGAGCCGGACTGTATTGTGTACCTTATCCACCTGGTACCAGAAAAGAACTGTTTGAGCTGCTACGGTCTCTGGCATTATTTTATCAATCGCCCGAAGAGTCTCGGTAGCACCACAGAGCAAAGGACTATGATTCCTACCATCTACCCAGCCGCGCTGAGGAAAAGCTCTGCCTGTGGGAGCTGTACTACCTCTGTTGCACCACACATCACCTCAGCGCCCGGCTGCAGCGCTGATAACCATATTACCAGGTACCACAGGTGACGTCACATTTCCCTATTCCCAAGTTCCCCTCCTCATCCCCATCAGCCATTGAGGGCACAGAACCGGGACCTCACCAGTTGTGATCCCCATCAAAGCCGCCATCCCAGTTCCGAGTAACCCCTTCCCTGCCGGTCCGACTCAATTTTGGTGTCACAAACAGGATCCCGTGCCCGGTAAAACGGGTGTGCGCCTTAAATAAGACTTTATTGACTGAACTTCCTTTTAATACATAGGCCCAAAATGGTGGTCCTGGAGATGTGACTGAAATGTGCTGGCCCAGGGGCATGCCTCGACCCATCATCCAACGAGGGCCATGCAAGAGGTGCCAAACTGTCTCCCCGCCCCCTTGCAATCCAACAACCAAGGTGGCGGGTTGGGAACCGGACCGCACCAGCTCAGGACTATAAAAAGTAAACAGGGTGCAGGTGCGGCCAGAGGGCAGAACGAGAGACATTGGCCACTACCAGACCTGCTACCTGAGCATGGCCTGGATACCATGGCAGCCACAAGACTGAGGGACCTGGTCCGCGAATTCGAGGAAGACCTGAGGGCAGACACCAGAGCCCCAGGGATGCAGACACTTGAAGTTGAGGGTGACGATGCAGTCCTCAGGAGTGCAGCCCTCGACGATTTGTGGGCCCAGGTGATGGAGATCGTGCAGTGGACAATCCAGAGGTGGAGCGCCAACATGTAGCTGGAGCTGAGTCTGTGTTCGAGACAACAACAGGGGCATGAGCTAGACCCAGAATCGGGGGTGTCGGTAGAATCAGAGACCAAGCACCTGGTGGTCGGTGAAGTCTACGCCCTGTGACGCGGTCACTGGCCTTGTTGTAGAGGGGAGGTGTGTGTCATGCAGGTTACTAGCCTGTGTGACCTATAACCTATGTGGGACCTCAGCTTCAGTGCTGCCACCTGGGACACATGGCTTGAGCTGTAGGTTGGTCTGAGTCTTATTCTCCACTCAGCTAGTTGAAGGTTAGTAGAGATGAGATGCCACTGTTCAGGTGTCAGACAATTGGGAAGAAAATGGTGTGTCACAGTCCGCGCTGCCACGATCATCCACTCAAAAAAACACGTGAAGATGGAACTTCAAATGAACTCCTTTATTTCCTCCTTCCTCCTACGCGTTTCGGTGCCCTCCTGGCACCTTCCTCAGGGATACCTGAGGAAGGTGCCAGGAGGGCACCGAAACGCGTAGGAGGAAGGAGGAAATAAAGGAGTTCATTTGAAGTTCCATCTTCACGTGTTTTTTTGAGTGGATGATCGTGGCAGCGCGGACTGTGACACACCATTTTCTTCCCAATTGTCTGATGTTTCTCCGCACTTGTGTGGAAGGTGGAAGTCCTGCAGCAGCTATCTGGTAACCATCTTACACGCCTTCAAGCCAGTTGTGGGTGACACAACTGCCCCAGGTGAGTGAACCCTTGTGCTCACCGCCCTCACACTTAGTGCCACATTGATAGGGCACTATTGCGCCTCTTGTTCCCCCCCCCTTTTTTATCTTGATACTGTTCAGGTGTGGCTCTCTTGGCTTCAATTGTTAGCGCAGCAGCACTGAGTTCTAGCCTTGGTACTGTGCATGCAAGATTTGAAGTGAACTTTAGTTTGTTCAGGATGAAGCTGCGACGTACCTTGCTGCTGGTTTCTGACGTACTCATGGAGACTGCTGCAACTGTAACCTTTGTAGGCGTGTCATAAGAAACGTGGATTCGACTCTTGGTGACAGCTAAAAGAGTCCTTAGATAACCACGGTGCAAGACTTGGAGTCGCTGTATGGCCTTTAGAGACTTCTCCTCTGTCGCCCACCTGTGTTGTCTCTGCGATGGTGACGTAGTGTTTCTGTTGATGCCCGCAAAGGCGAGCTGTCTTGAACTGTGGTGGGTGTCCTGAACCCAAGAGGATCTTGGATACTGTTTTCAACAGGAGAGACTCGTCGTTTCGTAGCAAGTTTGTTACAGGGCGAAACTTGGAAGGTGAACGTGTCTTGTTCGATGTCCAGTGGTGCGCTGAGGTTACGTTGCGTGGAGAGAACGCTAGCACCTTCAGTAAGAGATAGGCTGTTGAGAGAGGGGCTCTCACTCTGGGCACTTGGAAGTCTCGCGAGACTTTTCGGATGGCATCTGGGATCTTGCGAGAGTTCCCGCACGCCATTTTGGAGGAAACATGTCGCCGGGACGGAGGAGTGGAGCCAACATGGTGGGGTCAGCAGCGGAGCGAAGATCATCGGCTGGAGGCGGCAGGGAAGACAATGGGCCGGTTGTAAGTATGGCAGGCAGAGTGCATGGGGGTGTGAATGGGGGTATGAGTGTGGAGGTGCTGAGCGAGGAGGGGCACGCAAGTAGAATGGAATGGGGGGACGTGTGTGGACGTGGCAACTGAGGGGGGTGATGAGAAGTGTAGTGTCGGAGGGTGTGTGGAGGAGTGGGGAGTGTGACCGGAGTGTGTGTGGGGCCGCAGCTTGTACCAATGGCGGGAGTGGGGCTTTGGAAGCCCTCGCTACTGGCAATGGGCGGCCATATTGGAGCACCAAGGGCGAATGTACAGGCAACTTCAGTCAGGATGTGACGTACCATACCGTTACATTGTGACGGAAGTTGCCTAAAGGTACCTTTACACGCCGCCACTATCCCTGGCAACCGGTATCAACCGTACGTGCACGCACTCGTTTTTAACGGTTGCTAATGATCGCCGATACCACATGTACACGCCGCCATTGCGTTGTCTACTGAAGGTATTGTGGTGTCCCAGAAGATCCTGCGATAACTTGTTGTTGAATACTGTCGCCGCTTCACACGCTGCAACCACTAAGGGAATGTGGGCGTACATCTTTCGTGCCACAAGTACATAGGCGTGACAGAGTTGTGTATTCCGTGACGTGATTCGACAACGCAATAGCGTCATGATTGGCCAGCCTGCGCAGGAAGGCTGGCTAATACATGACGCCATTGCAATTGTGGAGTGTGAATGGACAGCTCTTTAAATATGGCGCCAGTCAATGGTGACACAGCAGCCCCCACCAATCATCGCTGATGGGGCGCGGTATCTATGAGGCTGTGGCATGCCCCGGGGAAATCACTGGGCGACGCTGATTCCATCCCTGTCCCCCGTTTACCCGCCACTACCATGGCAATTATCCCCTTGTGTTGCCTTGGATTTTTGAACACGGCTCGGAAACAGGTATCCGAAGCAACTGCGAGACACCCAATCACTTTCCCAAATTACACGCCGCCACTTCGTAGCAATTTCAATGCCACAGCCACAAAAATCCCGATTGCCAGGCAGTTGCTACCATGCAGTGGCGGCGTGTAAAAGTACCTTTAGGATTGTATTATAATAGATACCTACAGCAGTACCGATGTGCAGCAGTGCAAGTGTGCAGCGGTGCCGGAGTCCAGGAGGGGACAATGGGCGGGTGCGGTCAGGAGGGGGCCATGGGACAGCTGGCAGGAGGGGGCCGGGGAAGAGCAGCCGGGTGCGGGCAGGAGGGGGCCGGGGAAGAGTAGCCAGGTGCGGGCAGGAGGGGTCGGGGGACAGAGGCCGGGTGCGAACAGGAGGGGGCTGGGGAACAGCGGAGTGCTTAGCAGAGTATAAGGCGGCTCAGTGGTTAGCAGACATTACGGCGGCTCAGTGGTTAGCAGAGTATACGGCGGCTCAGTGGTTAGCAGAGTATACAGGGGCTCAGTCGTTAGCAGAGTATGCGGTGGCTCAGTGATTAGCACTGTACGGTGGCTCAGTGGTTTGCACTGTATGGTGGCTCAATGGTTAGCACTGTATGGTGGCTCAATGGATAGCACTGCACGGTGGCTCAGTGGTTAGCACAGTATGGTGGTTCAGTGGTTAATATTGTACGGTGGCTCAGTGGTCAGCACTGTATGGTGGCTCAGTGGTTAGCAGACTTTACAGCAGCTCAGTGTTTAGCAGAGTATACAGGGGCTCAGTGGTTAGCAGAGTATACGGTGGCTCAGTGGTTAGCACTGTATGATGGCTCAGTGGTTAGCACTGCACGGTGGCTCAGTGGTTAGCACAGTATGGAGGTTCAGTGGTTAGCACAGTATGGAGGTTCAGTGGTTAGTATTGTACAGTGGCTCAGTGGTTAGCACTGTATGGTGGCTCAGTGGTTAGCACTGTGCGGTGACTCAGTGTTTAGCAAAGTATGGTGGCTCAGTGGTTAACACAGTATAGTGGGTCAGTGGTTAGCACTGTACACGGTGACTCAGTGATTAGCACTCTATGGTGGCTTAGTAGTTAGCACTGTATACGGTGACTCAGTGGTTAGCACTTTATGGTGGCCTAGTGGTTGGCAATGTATATGGTGGCTCAGTGGTTAGCACTTTATGGTGGCTCAGTGGTTAGCAGTGTATATGGTGGCTCAGTGGTTAGCACAGTGCGGTGGCTCAGTGGTTAGCAAAGTGCTGTGTCTCAGTGGTTAGCACAGTGCGGTGGCTCAGTGGTTAGCACAGTGCGGTGGCTCAGTGGTTAGCACAGTGCGGTGGCTCAGTCGTTAGCACAGTGCAGTGGCTCAATGGTTAGCACAGTGCGGTGGCTCAGTGGTTAGGACAGTGCGGTGGCTCAGTGGTTAGCGCAGTGCGGTGGCTCAGTGGTTAGCGCAGTGCGGTGGCTCAGTGGTCAGCGCAGGATAGAGGCAGAGTGGTCAGCGCAGGATGGAGACAGAGTAGTTAGCGCAGGATGGAGGCAGAATGATCAGCGCAGGATGGAGGCAGAGTGGTCAGCTCAGGATGGAGGCAGACAGGTCAGCGCAGGATGGAGGCAGAGTGGTCAGCGCAGGATGGGGGCAGAGTGGTCAGCGCAGGATAGAGGCAAAGTGGTCAGCGCAGCATGGAGACAGAGTGGTCAGGGCAGGATGGGGCAGAGTGATCAGAGCAGGATGGAGGCAGAGTGGTCAGCGCAGGATGGAGGCAGAGTGGTCAGCGCAGGATGGAGGCAGAGTGGTCAGCGCAGGATGGGGCAGAGTGGTCAGTGCAGGATAGAGGCAGAGTGGTCAGCGCAGGATGGAGGCAGAGTGGTCAGCGCAGGATGGAGGCAGAGTGGTCAGCGCAGGATGGAGGCAGAGTGGTCAGCGCAGGATGGGGCAGAGTGGTCAGCGCAGAATGGAGGCAGAGTGGGCAGCGCAGGATGGAGGCAGAGTGGTCAGCGCAGGATGGAGGCTCAGTGGTCAGCGCAGGATGGAGGCTCAGTGGTCAGCGCAGGATGGAGGCTCAGTGGTCAGCGCAGGATGAAGGCTCAGTGATCAGCGAGGATGAGGGCTCAGTGGTCAGCGGAGGAAGGAGGCTCAGTGGTCAGCAGAGGATGGAGGCTCACTGGTCAGCAGAGGATGGAGGCTCAGTGGTCAACAGAGGATGAAGGCTCGCTGGTCAGCAGAGGATGGAGGCTCGCTGGTAAGCACAGGATGGAGCGCGGCATTTAAGATAGCGTCCGGAAAGTCTCGCGAGACTTCCCGGACGCCATATTGGATCCAGTCCTCTGTGGCGGTGACATACTTCGTCCAAGATGGCGTCCGGGAAGTCTCGCGAGAATTCCCGAACACCTTTTTGGAAGAAACATGTCGCCGTAACGGAGGAGTGGATCCAAGATGGTGGGGACGGCGGAGCAAAGATGCAGCGGTGGCGGGAAAGACGATGGGCCGGTGGTAAGTATGGCAGGCAGAGTGCATGGGGGTATGAGTGGGGGTATGAGTGTGGAGGTGCTGAGTGAGGAGGGGGGCACAACGAGAGTGGAAGGGGGGAATGTATGTGTGTGGACGTGGCAACTGAGGGGTGTGTGTGTGATGTGAAGTGTAGGGTCCGAGGGTGTGTGGAGGAGTGGGGAGTGTGACCGGAGTGTGTGTAGGGCCGCAGCTTGTACCGATGACGGGAGTGGGGCTTTGGAAGCCCCGCTCCCGGCAACGAGCGGCCATATTGGAACACCCAGGGTGAGTGTGCAGGCATCTTCAGTCAGGATGTGACGTACCATACCGTTACAATGTGACGGAAGTAGCCTTAGGGTTTAATTATAATAGATTAATAATTAAATCATGTGAAAAAAATGGCGTAAGGTCCCCCCATTTTGGATTTCCAGCCAAGGTATAGCCGACAGCTGGTGTCTGGTATTCTCAGAGTAGAAAGGGCCATCTTTCATGGGCCCTTACCACCCTAAAAATAGCAGGCCTCGGTCAGCTCAGAACTGGTGCCTCCATAAGATGTGATACTCCTGACACTTCACTCTGGCTCTTTCCACTTCCCTGATTCTGTGGCAACTGGGGTAATCAACCCTTGGATTGGTAACATTGAGGCATCTATGATACCCGCACATTACCAATCTAGTGAGTAAATAATTAAAAAACACAGATGCTGAGAAAAATCCATTACTAGAAACAAAACACAAGGAGAAATATCCTTTATTGTAAATAAAATTATTAAGCCCAAACATACCCTTTGGTGATAATCCACAGCAATGTCCAGGCACAACGACATGCAGTGAGTGGAGAACATTACAGCATCCTAACAAAGAGAGGACCCATCCGACCTTGTAAGTACAGAATGCAACATTGGCTCATCTGAAGGTGGCGCTTTTAGGTTAAAAAGCCTAGAGGGTGACAGGTTCACTTTAAGCTCTCTAAAATCAATCAAGGATCCATCTTTTTTATTAACAAAAAAGATCTCTGGAAACTGGTGAAGTGGAAGGCCATTTGTGATCCTGAGAGAGACATTTTTGACTATACTCCTTCAAGGCATCTTTTTCAGAAAGAAAGACATTAAGCAAATGAGATTTAGGCAATTTGGCCACAGGTGTAAATTTGATATCTCAATCACATGGCCTATGCGGGGGAAGAACTTCACATTCAATGTCAGAAAAGACATCTTCAAAATTCTGAATAAAATCTTGAAGAAGAGATTTCAGGGATATAGGTAAAAAATTGGAAAAATAAATATTTTCCCAAGACTTAACCTCATGAATGTCCCAATTGATGGTGGAATTGTGTTTTAGCAACCAAGGCATACTCGAAGAGAAAAGAATGCACCATAAATATCAAAAGCTACTATTTTTAAGGGGTGTTCACCATGCTAAAATGTGTACATGAAAAAGGTAGAAAAGTCAAGGCACAAAGGGAGTACACCACTAATTTATAAAAAAATATATATAGAAAATTGAATTTATTTATCACATAAGCAGACAGAAAATATTTAAAAAATTTAAAATAAGAACAAGTGTATGGGAGACCTCTTAAAGGACAAAAGTATCAGACAATAATAACACCTGGGGGAAAGTATTTGAAGCAACTCCCAAATATTAGGCAGACAAATGAGTAAATGAATACACCTGTTACCCTAAAAAAGACAAGGATAACAGAAAATAAACACCTGGAGAAATCATGTATCTGGTGTATCAGTGGATAGAGAAGCCGACCATAACACACAGGCTAAAAGACTTTGAATCCAGATGCATGACATTGATACTGACTGGTCGTGTGTGAAATTCCTTTGTATTCTTCCTCATGTTATTTTTTAAGTATCTTACGCAAACGTTTTTCAGTATGCAAAGATATGTTGACAAGTTGCGTCTGGTAGCGTTCCTATCAATGGTTTGCTGTATTCTGGTAAACCCACCTCAGCACTCAGTTCACAGAAACACTGGCATTGTGTAAAATGCTATGTGAACTTAGCTTGTAGCATTATGCTGCTTATTTCGAAAATTATTGAAGACCTTTAAACAGTACCTAAAAACAACTGCCTAATGAATAAATTGTATGAAATTAATCTGCATCCTGTTCAGCTGCCTGTGCACGAGGTTTAGTACCTATAGTGAGAATATTGAGCAAACGTTAGGTGCCTAACATATGCAGGAAAGTGATGTCCTTAGTGAAAGGTTGTCAATACCAGCGGCAAACCCCTAAGGCCATCCCCTCATAGTTTTTCTTTGTCATCAGCATGAAATATAGTATTTTCTCAGTCTATTTCTCAGTTTATGCATTTTTAAGTCGGCAGATTATTGATCTCTTTTTTCAACTCTACACTTTCTACATTGCTGAATACTCCATTTTTACTAAAAATGCTAATTATCCGTCTAGTGGGCAAATATATTGCTGCCCCAAGTGGAGGTATACAGTAAATGCAGATTCTCAAGGAAACCTGTCCAGCATTACAAACAATTGCTGAGCTGGATCCTCCCAACATTGTATGCTTTGGCAGTGCTCAGATGCACAGGAGCGAGTGCTCTTTGAAGCTTGCTTGGTGATGTTATATTATTCTTGGCTCAGTACAGTGCATTGCAGCTAGTTCTCATCATAGCTGAAGTACAAAGTTTTTCTCAAGACCCTAAAAGGATGGTTTTAGCATTACATTATACTATAAATCACCTTGACTCATTATACTATAAATCACCTTGCTGAGACTGTGTTATTATATTAAATTCTTCTTAGATTTTTCCTTTTATTTTTTAGAATGGAATCCATTGCAGTTTCATTTATCAGGGTGTCTTGAGGTTCCACAGAATGTTCTTCATAGTAAGAAAAAAATGAGATACAATTTGGTAATCATTTTGATGGAAGACTTTATCAAGAGGTCATACTTTATATATAAACGGCCCAGCATTGCTGCATCCCTGCAAATGTCACATTCTTACACCTAGAACCCATTCTTTACTACTATGTCTGCACCCTAAGAGCAATTACAAGAAGGCACATTAGTTATTTTTTTCTGTCTTGTTTTAGTTTGCCAAATATTTGACTCTCATTATAGCATGGGCCACTCAGTTTAGACCAAGTGTGTGATGCAAGAGTGGATTAAGTAGTCAGGACCCTGGGCAGTTTAGAAGGTGAGGGCCCCCCAGTCTGATGTGTCATGTGACATGTCACATGATCCCCTTGATAGATCATATGATACATGATTACCGCACAGGCGCACATCTGCAATCACAAAGCGAGAGAGACAGTAGCTCTCGTGGGGTGCTACACATATTTTTTCCCTTTTGTACACTGCTATATGTGGCACCCCCGCGTCCAGGAGGCCACAAAGGGAACTGCAGCCAGGAAGGTAGGAAAGACAGTTGAACACCAACACCCTCACAGCCCATACAACCCACGTAGCAGTAGAAAGCAGCACCCAACCCAGAGTCTGGGAACTCTAGGCAGGCAAGGGTGGTGGGTTTAGAGACAGTGGGTGGGCAAACACGTAAGTCAGGTGACAGAGGGTAGATATAGAGCAGGGGCAGGAGAAAGGAGTCAGTAGGCCGGTGTAGGCTGAGCAGTACAGAAAGAAGCACATGTCCTGGAAGAGTGGGATGGAAGGAGCGCAGAATCTGGAGAGACAGTGTGAGCCACAGAGAGAAAGCTCATCCGGAGCCAGCACCCCAGGAGTGTGAGGGACGAGAGGACCAGTGATACTGGGTCCTAGAACCACGGCTGAGACGGCAGACTGCAGGCGGAGTAGCACTCCTATTGAACCTGAAGACATGGTTAGAGAGAGCCTGGTAGAGCCTCACCACCGAGGACTATTGGAGGCTAGGCTAAGAGTAGAGTGTCGGCTCTAGAGGGGACCGTTGCTTCACCCGACATCCCCAGACAACTGACGGGGACCTCAACTACACGTTAGGGTCCCTACCCCAAAGGACAGGCAGCTCAGTGGCAACCCGAAGGGCTCACAGGAGTCCGAGCCACCACCATACTGTCCGGAGTCACACACACCAAGTGAACAAGAGAGAGAGAGAACTGAAAGCCTGGAAAGGACAGAGAGACAGAGTGAGGGATCATAGAAGGAACAGCCTGGCTGCAGGGAGTAAAGGAACCCGGAGGGAGAGTTATGCCCATGTAAAGACTGTAACTTGTAACTGTGAACTGTAACTGGAGCTGTAACTGAGAGAGAAAGTTGAGAAGTAAACACGGTGAACCCTGACTCTGACTCCATCGTATGTTTCTGCCTGCACATGATTCTCTCCACACAGGTCAGCAGAAAATCCCCTCCTGGAGAGCCACAGCTTGTCAGTTTCAACAATGAAGGAGGATTTCTGCAGCTTCAGGACAGTAAGTGTATTGCACCCAGCGCAGGCCTGCATCATACCCTACACAATAGACTTTATCATCACTGCCCCGGGGAACCCTGTTCTGCCCATGGAGAACTATTCCATCCTAGCTGCCATTACATCATCCCCGGAGGTTCTGCGGCAGCGGTGTCCCCACTACTGGCCACACACTGTGGGTGGCGTCACGACTGATATCCTCCCCTGTAAATATCCCCTTTATTATTGCCAGGGCCCGGTACACAGTCTGGACCAGGACCACCCGTGACTTCCCCAGTAGCAGACCCGGTCCGGCACTGAGTACCCCCGTCCCAGTGGGCTCGACATATACATACCACATCACTATACATAATACAGCAGGGGTGGGCAATTAATCTTTCCAAGGGGCTACATGAGAAACTGTGATTGTTGTGGAGGCTAAATCAATAGGCTTAAATTGATTCTGCTCAATATTAATATTAACATATTAGTTACAATTATTATTAATATAAAATAATAATTATATCACTTTATATTGAACACATTTAACCCCTTAGTGACAAAATCAATTTTCACCTTAATGACCAGACCAAATTTTACAATTCTGACCAGTGTCTCTTTATGAGGTTATAACTCTGGAACACTTCAACGGATCCCAGTGATTCTGAGACTGTTTTTTCATCACATATTGGACTTCATGTTAGTGGTCAATTTAGAATGATATTTTTTTGTGTTTATTTGTGAAAAAAAAAAGGAATTTTGGCAAAAGGTTTGATAATTTAGCAATTTTCAACTTTTGAATTTTTATACCGTTAAATCAGAGAGTAATGTCACACAAATCAGTTAATAAGTAAAATTTCCCACATGTCTACTTTACATCAGCACAGTTTTGGTAACAAAACATTTTTTTGTTAGGAAGTTAGAAGGGTTCAAAGTTCGTTAGCAAATTCTCGCTTTTACATCAAAATTTACAAAACCATATTGTTAGGAATCACATCACATTTAAAGTGACTTTGAGGGGCCTATGTGACAGAAAACACCCTAAGGCTGGAAACACACTCTCCAGGTTATATGCGAGTCTCTCGCACGAGACTCAGAAGAGGCTGGAGCAGTGACCCTGTTCAGGTTCACTGCTCCAGCCTGTACCGAGTCTCGTCCGAGAGACTCGCATGTAACCTGGAGAGTGTGTACGAGCCCAAAAACTGCACTCCTCAGACTACTCAAAACCACATTCAATAATTTTATTAACCCCTCAGGTGCTTCACAGGAATGAATGCAAATTGGATTGAAATAAATACATTTTCATTTTACCTAAAAATGTTGCTTTAGTATTACTTTATTCACTTTTAAAAGGGTTAGCATGACAAATTGGACCCTAAAATTTGTTACATAGTTTCTTCTGATACACTGATACCCCAACATGTGGTCAGAAACTTCTGTTTGAACAAATAGGAGGGCTCAGAAGGAAAGGAGCGCTGTTTGAAATTTGGAACACAAACTTGGCTGAAATAGATTGCAGGCACCAAGTTGCATTTCAAGGAACTCTAAAGTACCTAAACAACAGAAATCCCCCACAAGTGACCCCATTTTGGAAACTAAACCCATCAAGAATTTTATGGATGGGTACAGTGAGCATTTTGAACCCTCAGGTAATTCACAGAATTTGATAACAAAATGTTGTCATATTGAAAATTTTCTTTTCACAAAAGCTTTGGTTAGCACCAAATTTCCCACTATACAAGAGGTTATGTGGTACCCCTGCGGATCCATTCACCACAGCGGTACTGCACTCCTATGGAGGTGTAGTGTCCCACTCTCAGGTAAGGGGAGCACAGACCGGTATCGAGACACCCAGGCCAAGCACTACACTAGTCCAGGTCAGGGTTAGGATGAGATTGCTTCTACAGTCCCAGATCCTGTCTGGAAGGAGGAACCAGGGTAGTGGGGATTGGTGGAAAGGAAGTAGTTAGGGGAGCACCCGGGAAGGAATGAAGTCAGGAAGAACACATGTAGATGACATGGGACACGTGACAGAGGGTATAAATAGAACAAGGAAAGATCTGGAAGTCATTCGAGTTGACAGGAACCTAGTGAAAGGAAGTCTGTTGGAAGAGGAGTAAGAGTTTGAGAGAAGTGTCCAGAGGACAGGAGCCCGGGGTGCTCGTCCTAAGGCCTGACTGGGGAGCAGAAGGAGAGAACCAGGGTGCTCCTGTGGCACCCCAGAGTCCGGATGCTACAATGCCTTCGGGGGGTAGTGTCATACCTGAGAGCGGCAGAGGGTATCCACACCAGCTGAGCCAAGCACACAACACATTTTCTGCCTCCAGGCCTGAAGGGGGAGCTCTAAACCCGGGTTCAGGATAGCTCTCCTATAAATTCTGGTCTGGAGTGGAGTTAGTTAGTTCAGTATGGAGCAGTACTGAGGAAGACATCCTGTGGACTTGAGTAGTTCCAAGCTCATCCCAGTGTGGCCTAGCTTGAGGAACCCATAGGCGAGGGTTTGAGGAAGTCGAGCAGAGTCTGTTGAGAGGAGCCGTGTCAAGCTCACCCCAGTGCAGAGTGCCAGAATGAGACACCACAGTCCGAGGCTGTAGAGGGCCTAATGTCCTAACTGCCAATACCGGAGGGTGGGGGATTCCAACAGTGTCTGCAGGCAAAGCAGTATAGAGAGTACAGGAGCAGCCACCAGGAAAGTGGGGCTGGAGAAGGACTCAAGCTGCCTGCCATACCGGCACAACACAGGAGAGAGAGAGAGAGGGCCACAGCTCAGCTTAAGCAGCGGCAGGGACCTACTGAAAGAGCGCAACAGGGACGCGTCAGAACTTGCCGGGTGAGGAGAACCCTGAGTTGCTCCCAGGTTGCATGGACTCCAAGTAACATCACCTGTCAGTGTCCCGGCTTGCACCAGTACCATCAGTAAAGGACCTGAGGAAACAACAACCGTGAGTCTGCCTGTTACTTTGCTCCCTCTGGCCTGCATTCCAACGACCTTCCAACACCATAATCTTTCCCGGTTGCCCTGGGGATACGCTTCCTCTGTGGGGAGTGATACCACCATAGCTGCCCATCCATATCCCCAGTGGTCCCATCTGGCAGTGTCGGCCCAAATAGCCAAATACCGCAGGTGGCATCACGACCTGTATCCCTACATCAATTCCTCCGCATTGGTAGCAACTCCGCAGGGCCACGGAGACGGGTCTCAGCCCGAGAGACCGAACCAGCCCCGTTCCAAATACCCCATGGCCCTGCGGGCAAGTCAGCTTCTGGAGTCACGAACAGGATCTTGAAGCCCGGTGCCTCTGGGTCCTGCGTGCCGTAACTTTATTGAACTGTGTGTTTGACTGTCGCCATTATTTTTTTTTTTTAATTAGATGTTTTTATTATGATTATTCGCCAAACAGAAATACAATATATTGCATCTAATTTGCACATAAGCTTTTAACATTATATCCCAAACTCCCCTTACAGAATATAACCCCAACTTCCCTTCTCCCCGCTCCCTTCCCCTCTATAGACAGCAAAAAATCACATCTGGTATCCATGTCCCTACATATACAGTGTTACCAAATATAATGGCATTTGACAAACAGTATTATTAATCTATTGTAAAGCTTGAGAACTTGCTTCATATTCATAAGTTGACTTTAAAGAACCGTAAATCCCATAAGTTATACACATATTCCCTTCCATCGCGCCCAGAGTTGTTCAAATGTCATCAAAGCTTCTCTCCTCCGGTATATACCCTCTTCCAGGCTAATGGTATATTCCACCTGTTGAACATATTCCTTCCTAGAGGGGGCCTGGTCCCGATCCAGCCCCTAGCGATTAATTTCCTAGCCATATATAACAGTCTAGCTATTGCTATCTTCTCAGCACTGGTAACCTGTATGTCTTCCACATATCCCAACACACATACTAGTGGGTTCCTAGGCACCACACATTCATACTTTACTTCAATCATTGCAATCACTACCATCCAAAAGGCCTGCAGCCTAGGACACTCCCACAACATATGTATAATTCCTGCATTCTCATTCTTACATTTTGGACATTCTGACGTGTCTCTCATCCCAATCTTGTATAAAAATTCCGGCGATCTGTATACTCTGTGAATGGTGTACAACTGTGAAAGTCGTCCCGGCTCACTCAGTGATAGTTTTGGTGCATACTCTAAAACCGACTCCTATATCTCATCCTCCAGCACTCCAAGATCCTCTTTCCATTTACTCCGAGCACCCACCGGATGCTTCAGCAGGAATGTATGTAAAATATCTTTGTATATGGTGGTAATTACCCCCCTCTTAGTCCCCTCCATACAAATATAGTCAAGGACTATATCTTTCTGTACCTGGAGTCCAGTTTCCCGTCTCTGCCTTCTGAGTGCATTTTGGATCCTGAGATATCTATATCTATCTAATTCTAGAATGCCAAATTCTTCCTTCAGTATATCAAACTCTTTCAATTGTTGATTCACCAGTAGTTGCGTCACGTATTGTATTCCTTTGGCACACCAGTCTTTCCAATCCCCAAGTTTGTATAATTCACTCAGTTTTTCATTCAGCCAGATGGGAGTGTATATTGTCAGGCAAGAAACTCCTCTTATTCTCTTGACTGTGGACCAAGTTTTATGTATTAGACACAGAGTGGGGAACTTCCCTCCCAACCGGTTAAATCTACCTGTTTCCAATCCCTGCACCAAAGGACTTCTTCCCACAAAATAGGTCAGTACTGCCTGTATTGTACCACCCCCTGTCTCCGTAGACCAGCCTCTCAGATACTGACTCTGAGACGCCAAAAAATATATCCGTGGGTTAGGCAGCGCCAACCCCCCCTCTTCCTTGGACCTTTGCAGAATCTCTAGCTTGATCCTGGGTTGTCTTCCCCCCCAAACCAAGTCTCTAAAGAGGGAGTTGAGTTTCTGGAAAATACCCCCCGGAAGCCATATTGGTGAGTTGTGAAGTATATACAGGAGCTTGGGCATGAGTATCATTTTACTCAGGTTGGCCCTGCCCACCACCGAGAGACGCAGCCTGCACCAAGTCTGGGTCTTATCCCTAAGTTTAGCCAGGAGCGGCATCAGATTCAGTTTCATGTAGTTTTCTATTGGCAGTGCAACCTGTACCCCCAAATACTTAAATTGATCAACTAGTCTCAATTTAGTACACCCCTATACTTTCCTGTCCACCACATTCTCCCTGTCTATCATCATTAAGTTGGATTTGTCCCAGTTTATTCTCAGCCCGGACAGTTTCCCAAATTCCTCAACCTTCCTCACTGCCTGTTTCAGGGAGTCTAGGGGGTCCCGGAGAAACAAAAGGATATCGTCCGCATAAAGTGCAACTTTTTCCTCCACCGACCCAAATTGAAACCCCTTAATCCCAGCTGCCCCTCGAATATGAGCAGCTAAAGGTTCCAAAGCCAGGGCAAACAAAAATGGAGAGAGAGGACAGATCTGCCGTGTCCCTCTATTTAGAAGAAATTTCTCTAAATCTCTCCATTTACCCTGATTCTCGCCGCCGGAGAGGAATACAGCAGCCTCACCCATGATATAAATACCGGACCGAAACCCATCCGTTCAAGAACCAACTAGAGATAGTCCCACTCCACACTGTCAAATGCCTTATGGGCGTCTAAGGATGCCACCGCTCTATAGCCTGCATTATCAGCAGGCAATTGAATATTTAAAAATAACCTTCGCAAATTAATAGCTGTGGATTTGTTAGGCATGAATCCAGTCTGGTCCGGGTGCACCACAGTGTGGATGACCCCGGCCAGCCTGGCCGCTATCACTTTAGCAAGTGGCTTGGCATCCACCGACAGTAGTGAAATGGGCCTATAGGATTCCGGCCTGCGGGCGTCCTTGTCTTCCTTAGGGAGTACCACTATAGTCGCCTCCCTCATAGATTCGGGCAAACATCCCTCCCCCAGTGCCCCCCGAAAAACCCCACAAAGCCTAGGCAGGAGCACATCCTTAAGCTGCTTGTATACCTCCACTGGTAATCCGTCTACTCCCGGGGCCTTATTATTTGACATAGAGGCCAGTGCCGCCTTCAATTCCTCTGTAGTCAAAGGAGCCTCTAGACCAGTGATGGCTAACCTATGACACGCGTGTCAGTAGTGACACGCCGAGGCGTTTCTGCTGACACACATGTCATGGCTCAGTTTCCCCCTCTACCCGCCGCTGATAACATAATTCACTCTGCTGCATTACTGTGCCGCCTGGTTCCGCCTTCAGATGCTGACACTGTGATTCCATACAGTCAGTGTCAATCACAGCATCAGCATACGGAGGCGGGATGATGACACTTTGATTGCCATCTTCATTCTGTGCCGCCCATGTCCTGTCTCCGGATGCTGGTGCTGTGATTGACACTGACTGCATGCAATCACAGTTTCAGCACAGCATTTGAAGGTGAGACAATGGCGGCATGGTAATGTAGCAGAGCTGATTAGGTTATCAGCGTCAGGCTGCTGACACTTTCAGCATGAAGAGGAACGAGGGATAGACAAGTTATATTGTTTATTATTTTTGTGTGTGCACCAGGATAAGGGCCATATCCAGAATGGGGGGGGGTAATGTACCAGGATGGGTGGGTGCTATATCCCAATGTGGGGGCTATATCCTGGATAAGGGGCTATATACCAGAATGGGGGCCATATCCAGGATACCTTTTTGTTATTGCAGCTACAAATATTACAAAATTATGGGTTTTTCTCAAAGTGACACACCACGCGAGTTATACTTGTTTTTTCGGTGAATTTTGACACACCGAGCTCAAAAGGTTGACCATCACTGCTCTAGACTATCTCTGTCTACCACATTAAGTTTCATCAGGTTAGCCCCCTCCAAGAAGGCTGTAATCTCATCCTTAGATGCATTCAATGTAGAGGAATATAGGTCCGTATAAAACTGTTTAAAGATATTTAGAATGCCCCCTGTGTCAGTGACTAACTGTCGCCATTATTTTAACGTGAAGTGCGCGAAAACACTGCGGGCAGCTGGCTAAAACACTCAACACAGTGAATTCCTAGGCGCATTGCCCCCTGGGAACTATGTATATGCAAATAGAGTCTGTGGAGCCTCGGTTAGGAGTCTTAAACACAGGACTAGCCAGATATCCCTCCAGGGAAGGACCCAGCCAAGGGGTAGCTCCTTGCGAAGAACACCTTAACCACCATATTAAGTGGCCCTTTCAGTCAATACCCAGCTCTTTTGCAAGATTAGAGATATGACAGGGGAATACCAAGGCCAGGTATCCATCCACAGACAGCTGTTTCGTGGATGGATACCTGGCCTTGGTATTCCCTTGTCATATCTCTAATTTTGCAAAAGAGCTGGATATTGACTGAAAGGGCCACTTAATATGGTGGTTATGGTGTTCTCTGCAAGAAGCCACCCCTTGGCTGGGTCCTTCCCTGGAGGGATATATGGCTAGTCCTGTGTTTAACCTATGATCAAAACTTATTTTTACATATGTAGAGATATATACATGTACTATATGCATGCATATTTGTTGCAGGATCACAGAGTTTATAACAATAGGGGTCTGGACTCTTGGGGGACTTTTGGAACATCTGGAGGGTATGTAATATTGAGAATTTACAAACATATATAAGGTCAACTATCTTTCCTTCCCCTTCCTTTTTCCCTCCCCCTCCTTTTCCTTTTGTTGTCGTTTACCTCTCCACTGGTTTTAATTGAAAATTTATTACAAACCCCCCTCACCCTGTTTCCATTCCTTTTTATAGTTTCTTACTGAAACGTAACAAGATCCAAATTGATTATTTACCCTTGGGGAGAAAAGTGGAACATGGTGATGTCATAGGTATTTCCACTGATGTCCATTGTTTTTGATCACATACTAACACAGTGGATTATATATGTAGTTGAATACTATCACTCTTTTACAATGGTGGAGGTTTTTATACAAACTTGAATAATTTCTTCAGTTATTACCGTTGGGGATATTTCCTCATGTAATACGACAACCACGGCTTTCTCCTATGTTTACAGAAAGAACTCTCTGTGGACGTGAGACCCCCACATATACATATAGGACCTTTTTCCATTCCCATCTGAGATAAGGAAAGCAACCTGGGACCAGATCTCACAATACGGGCTACCTGAATACCATAAGGAACCCGTTCATCATCTGATGTTTTATCATATATCCTCATGCATAAGCCCCTGAAGAGCCTTTAAATTACAAAAAAGGCGAAACGCGTCGGGCGTTAAAAGACCATAACATGTGGTTATATATGTGTATACATCATCTACTGTCTTTATGTGGATGCCAAATGTATGATATTAGATGTTACGTATCCTTTGGAGACCTGACCTTATATAAGTGCTATTTGGGGACTCCGCTTGTGATATACTAACAGTGACTAAAGTGACAGACGGACTACTAATATCTATGTGGCTTAGGTCTGGAGCTTTTTACATCCAGGCAAACCAATAGGAATTATACGGGACACCAGCACTGTTCAGGTGACATTTATGGAATCACCATTTCTTCCCTAATACAATAGATATTGTGTTTTCTTGGGTGTGGGGGAGGGTTATTTTTTATGTTACGTGTATGTCAAACACTACAACACTGTCACACGGTCCACACAGGACATTTTAATACGCAATAAAAACTATCTGTTAAGAGATATTCCTGTAGTATATTGAATAGTCCTGTGTTTCAGACTCCTAACCGAGGCTCCACAGACTCGATTTGCATATTCATAATTCCAAGGGGGCAGTGCGCCTAGGTATTCACTGTGTTGAGCACTTTAGCCAGCTGTCCGCAGTGTTTTCTTGGACTGGTCTCCCTGAGATCAGTGAATACTTTGTGATGTTGGTCTACCAGGCATTGCTCCCACCTAGCCAGAATCCTACTCCACACTGATGAGGGGACAACACCCAGAAACAGCTGTCTGTGGATGGATACCTGGCCTTGGTATTCCCTTGTCATATCTCTAATCTTGCAAAAGAGCTGGATATTGACTGAAAGGGCCACTTAATATGGTGGTTATGGTGTTCTCCGCAAGGAGCCACCTCTTGGCTGTTTCCTTCCCTGGAGGGATATCTGGCTAGTCCTGTCTTTGAGACTCCTAACCGAAGCTCCACAGACTTGATTTGCATAACTATAATTAGGAGATTTAGGTGTTTATTGAAAGATTTTTCAAGTGTAATCCAGGGGGAGACGATATCTGTTAACCATCTTTGGCTTTGTTTAATTAGTAGGGTCCTATGATAGTTAAGTAGGTTAGGAACTCCCAAACCTCACTTTTTTATGTTTCCTCAATATTTTGGACGCTACTCTGTTTTTTTTTTATTCCAAATGAATTAAGTTGAGTATGAAATTTCTAGATCCAATTTTTGGGAAAATTTAAGAGGATTGAACGAGCTATATATAAAAATTTAGGGAGAATGAACATATGCTATGCTTATATGCTATGGTTCTTCCAAGCCAGGAAAGTTTCATTTTAGCTAGGTTTCAAAGATCTAGTTGAAGGTTTTAAAGAACAGAGGTCAGATTTTCCTGGACTATCTTTTAAAGGTTTGGTTATTGTAATACCTAAATATGATAAGTGTTTATTTGACCAGGAGAATTGGAATTTGTTTTTCAGACTAGATATTAGGTGGTCGGCTAAGTTAAAATCCAAAATGTGGGATTTAGTATGTATAATTTTGTATAGGGAGACCCCGAAGAACAGATTTAAAATTAATGTTAAGTACCTAATGGAGTTTAATGGGTCAGAGCCTGAGATCAAAATATGGTCAGCGAAAAGAGATATTTTGTACTGTCTAAAATTTAGTGGGATTCCCCTAATATCGCTGTTTTTCCTAATAGTTTCTGCTAGAGGTTCTATAAATAATGTGAATACTGTAGGGGAAAGGGGAAACTCCTGCCGAGTACCATTTGAAAGGTAAAATTTGTTGGAGAGGAAGCTATTAACGTAGATTTTTGCTGAATGACTTGACTAAAGAGCCGAGATAAAGTTCAACAGTCTGCCCCTGAAGCCGAATTTATTAAGTGTGCTGAGTAAGTATCTCCTATGTACTCAGTCAAATACTTTTTCAGCGTCAAGGACGAGAAAGGTAGCTGGTATTTTCCTTTTCTCAACAAATACTGTTGTGTTAATTACCCTTCTTGTTGAATTAGCAGCACTTAAACTCCACTTGGTCATTATTTATAAGTTTGGGTATGAAGGGCTGGAGTCTGTTTACACATAGTTTGGTGAGGGATGATTTTAGAGTCAGTGTTGAGCAGAGAGATAGGCCTAAAGTTCTTCACGTCCTCAGGATCACCGTTACAAAACGATAATTATTGCTTCCAGCATTTTTGGGGAAGGAAGCTGTCAGTCGCTGATTGATTAGCCAGTTTTGTTAGGTAAGAGGATAAAAAGGAGAGGAGGTTTTTATATAGCTCATTTTGAAAGCCATCCGGGCCTGGGGATTTGCTGTTTTTTAGAGAGCTGATTAATTTGGTTACCTCAATTTCTGTAAAGGGAGAGTTTATCTGATCAAGGTCTGATTTACATAAAACAGGAAGTTTGAGGGGTTTTAGAAAGGAATTTATTGCCTGGTTAGAAGGAGTGGGTGTAGTAGGGTCAGCTCTAAGGTATGCTCATGCTCTGTGAGAGTGTATGTGATTGGCTGTTGCAATCAGACTACATTTCCACAATCTGGATGGAATCTGTTCTTGGTTGTCATACAAATTAGTATATGGCAACCAACCTGGAGTCCTAGTGTGTAAAAAAAATACCCTGTATGCCTAAACATTGGCGCTCCCCCACAAGTGACCCCATTTTGGAAACTAGACTCCCCAGGGAACTTATCTAGATGGGTGGTGAGCATTTTGAACACTCCGGTGCTTCACAAAATAATCTGTAAAAATGAAAAAAGAAAGAAAGTTTTTGTGGAAAAAAAAAGTACTTATTCAATTTTACAGATGAATTTGTGAAGCACCTGGGGGTTCAAAATGCTCACAACCCATCTAGATAAGTTCCCTGGGAGGTCCAGTTTCCAAAATGGGGTCACTTGTGGGGGAGCTCCAATGTTTAGGCACACAGGGGCTCTCCATACGCGACATGGTGTCTGCTAACTATTGGAATTGTTAGCGGACACCATGTCGCGTATGGAGAGCCCATGTGTGCCTAAACTTTGGAGCTCCCCACAAGTGACCTCATTTTGGAAACTAGACCCCCCAAGGAATGCATCTAGATGCATATTGAGCACTTTGAACCCCCAGGTGCTTCACAAATTGATCTGTAAGAAGAAAAAAGTACTTTTTTTTTCACACAAATTTTCTTTTTTCATTTTTACGGATCAATTTATGAAGCACCTGGGGGTTCAAAGTGCTCACTATGCATCTAGATATGTTCCTTGGGGGGTCTAGTTTCCAAAATGGGGTCACTTGTGGGGGAGCTCCAATGTTTAGGCACAAAGGGGTTCTCAATACACGACATGGTGTCCGCTAACTATTGGAATTGTTAGCGGACACCATGTCATGTATGGAGAGCCCCTGTGTGCCTAAACATTGGAGCTCCCCCACAAGTGTCCCGTTTTGGAAACTAGACCCCCCAAGGAATGCATCTAGATGCATAGTGAGCACTTTGAACCCCCAGGTGCTTCACAAATTGATCCGTAATAAGGAAAAAGTACTTTTTTTTCACACAAATTTTCTTTTTTCATTTTTATGGATCAATTTGTGAAGCACCTGGGGGTTCAAAGTGTTCACTATGCATCTAAATACAGCGAAGCCCTTTTTTTTTTTCTTCTAGGACTAATTCTAGAAAAAAAATGGCGTGGGGCTCCACCATATTTTTGGTCCAGCCAGGTACAACTTGGCAGCTACGGACTGCCAGCAACCCCCAGCTTCCTCATTGTACCTGGCTGGTAACCAAAAATACAGCAAAGCCCTTTTTTTTTTTCTTCTAGAACTAATTTTAGAAAAAAAATGACGTGGGCTTCGCCATATTTTGGGTCCAGCCAGGTACAACTAGGCAGCTGGGGGCTGGAATTCGCAGCATGGAGAGGCCCAAGCATTCTGGGCCCCCCATGCTGCGAATTGCAGCCCGCAGCCGCCCCAGAAAATGGCGCATTCATTGAAGCGCAATTTTCTGGTGCTATACCCAAACTCTTCCAGTTGCCCTGGTGCCGGTTGCAAACTGGGTAATAAAGGGGTTAATGCCAGCTTTTTATTGGCAGCTGGCACTAAGCCCGAGATTCATAATATAGGGCCAATTTTAGACCCGCCATTAGGAATCTCTGGTAAATAGTCAGAAAATACACACAGAGAAAAATCTTTTTATTTGAAAAAAATAACACAAACAAAATTCGGACTCCATCTTTATTATAAGGATCCACAACGAAGGTCTCACGATGCTCGATCGCCTCCGACGTAGTCCACAACGAAGGTCCCACGACGCTCGATCGCCTCTGCTCAATCCAGAGACTGCAGCAAGGGATCAAGTGTCCTCTTCCTATAGTCTCTGGGGTCAGAGTTATGGTGCACTGTATGACAATGATCTGTCATACAGTGCACCATGTCTATGATCCCAGAGACTACAACAAGAGGACACTTGATCCCTTGTTTCACCCTTCCATCCACCTATGCACCCATCATCCACACACGCACAGAACCGCGCACGCACATCCACGCACACATCCACGCACGCACACATCCACGCACACACGCTGACAGCCACATCCACTCACATCCACACACACATCCACGCACATACACGCATGCTGACATCCACGCACGTACATCCACGCACGCACGCTGACATCCACGCACGCACGCTGATATCCACGCACGCACGCTGACATCCACGCACGCACACATCCACGCATGCACGCTCACAGTCACGCACGCTGACATCCACGTACGCACACATCCACACACGCACGCTGACATCCACGCACATCCACACATGCTGACATCCACGCACGCTGACATCCATGCACGCTGACATCCACGCACGCAAGCTGACATCCACGCACGCACACATCCACGCACGCAAGCTGACATCCACGCACACATCCACGCACGCAAGCTGACATCCACGCACACATCCACGCACGCATGCTGACATCCACGCATGCATGCTGACATCCACGCATGCACGCTGACATCCACGCATGCATGCTGACATCCACGCACACCGACATCCACGCACGCTGATATCCACGCATGCACACATCCACGCACGCACACATCCACGCACGCTGACATCCACGCACGCACGCTGACATTCACACACGCACACATCCATGCACGCACGCTGACATTCACGCACGCTGACATCCACGTACGCACACATCCACAACGCACGCTGACATCCACGCACACACATCCACGCACGCACATCCACACATGCTGACATCCACGCACGCTGACATCCACGCACGCACGCTGACATTCACTCACGCATGCTGACATCCACGCACGCACGCTGACATCCACGCACGCACGCTGACATCTACGCATGCACGCACATCCACGCACACTGACATTCACGCACACTGACATCCACACACGCACGCTGACATCCACGCACGCACGCTGACATCCACGCATGCACACATCCACACATGCACGCACATCCACGCACACGTCCACGCACACATCCATCTATGCACACATCCACGCACGCTGACATTCACGCACGCTGACATCCACGCACACACGCTGACATCCACGCACGCACGCTGACATCCAGGCATGCACACATCCACACATGCACGCACATCCACGCACACGTCCACGCACACATCCATCTATGCACACATCCACGCACGCACACGTCTATGCACACACACATCTACGCAAGCACACGTCCACGCACACTCATGTCTCATGTATGCTCACGTCCATGCACGCACACGTCCATGCATGCACCCCCCATCCATCGATCCATTCACTCATCCATCCAGGAGTGGGTTGTAGCATAAATTAGGATACGCCAAAACACTCGGTATTCTCGTCAGCGTTTTTGCCTGACCGGTACACCTACTGGGATTTAATCTCTAACCTCAGTGTCCAGCTAAAAACCAACTCTTGTCTGCATTCATTTAGCATTTTTATGCGCCAGGAGTGAGGTTGAAGTGGAAATTAGGATACGTCAAAACACTCGGTATTCTCGTCAGCGTTTGTTTCTGACCGCTACACCTGCTGGGACTTAAACTCTAATCTCTGTGTCCAGCTAAAAACAAACTCTTGTCTGCATTCATTTAGCATTTTTGTGCACCAGGAGTGGGTTGTAGCGTAAATTAGGATACGCCAAAACACTCGGTATTCTCGTCAGTGTTTGTGTCTGACCGGTACACCTGCTGGGATTTAACCTCTAATCTCTAATCTTAGTATCCAGCTAAAAACTAACTCTTCTCTGCATTCATTTAGCATCTTAGTGCGGCAGGAGTGGCTTGCAGCTCCAAGTAGTATACGACAAAACACGGTATACGTGTCAGCGTTTGTGTCTGACCGTTCCAGCTGCCGGGATTAAACCGCTCTAATCTGTAATCTCAGTGTGCAGCTAAAAACCATCTTTTGGATGCCTTCATTTAGCTGTATACAGGCAGCACAACATTGAAAATGTGCAAGGCCGGTGGCAAAGGACAAGGAGCTAGACGTGATGGTGGTGCAGTCAGAGGCCGAGGCCATGTGCAAGCTCGAATTGCGACAAGACAAACACTCACATCATCTCGCTCGACCTTCCTGTCCCAATTTCTAGGGGACTGCAGCAGTACACCACTATTAAACCAAGACCAGTGTCAACAGGTTGTTAGTTGGAGAGCGGATAATGCTTCCAGTCAGTTTGGCACCACTACAAATACCCTGTCTTCCACACGGTCAAGTGTCAGTAGCCGTGAGACTGGACCGCACATTCCACACCCTGATCCTCCTTCCTCCCACCATGCCGAGTGCCCGGCCCCGGACATAACTGATCCCACACTTGGACACTCTGAAGAGCTGTTCACTTATCCATTCGTAGATTCTGGCCTCTCGCCAGCTCTAGTTGAAGTGGGTTATGAGAAGATCGTATATCGTATATACCGATGCACAAATATTTGGGCAGACACGCTCTCACGAAGGCAACGGTGGGAATGTGTCTCAACAAGAGGTGGACGGCACATGTCACACTTTTGCACAAGGATGGCAAAGATCCAACACTTTGTGGGAGTTACAGGCCAATCTCCTTGCTCAATGTAGACTTGAAAATTTACGCTAGCTTAATAGCAAGACGCTTAACTTGCCTGATCCCACAGCTGATCACATTAGAGCAGACGGGGTTTGTGCAGGGAAGGGAGGGAAGAGACAACGCGAGTAGAATATTGCACTTAATGCAATACGCTAAAATACACCATAAGCCAATGGTCCTGTTGAGCACATACGCCGAGAAGGCTTTTGACAGGGAGGACTGGACATTCCTCCGTAGCACTCTAGTGGATTTCCATATCCCCCCTCTTTAATAGAAGCCATATTCAAAATGTATACCTCACCATCAGCAAGATTGAGAATTAACAATATGCTCTCAGATCCTTTCCTGATACAAAACGGAACAAGGCAGGGGTGCCCCCTGTCCCCCTTACTATTCGCTCTAGTTATGGAACCATTGTTAAGAAATATTCAAATGAATAAAGTAATCAAAGGATTTCATTTAAGCAAAATACACCACAAGTCGGCTGCATTTGCAGATGACTTGCTGGTAATCTTATCTGAACCAGGCAGGGGCCTCCCTGCTTTTATACAGACTCTAGAGAGATACGTCTGACTTTCCAACTATAAAATTAACCTGTCCAAATCAGAAGCTTTAGACCTAAACATCTCCACAACTATTATTGACAAATATAAACGCTTATATCCCTTTACATGGCCAAATAACTATATCACATATTTAGGTATCAGGATAGGTCATACAGCTAGAGACCTCCTAACTCTTAACGTAGAACCAACATTAGAAAAAGCGAAGGAGTCTGTGAAATCATGGAGAGCCCCCTTTCTGTCATGGGTCGGAAGGAAAAATTTACTAAAAAGCATAATCCTACCAAAATTCTTATACCTATTCCAAATGCTTCCGATCCGCATCCCGGATCAAATTTTAAACAAAATCCACACCTTCATTTTAAATTTCATCTGGAATAATAAGAAACCGTGGATTAAATATCAGACACTTGCACTGACACGGGACAGAGGGGGTATGGGCGCTCCGGACATACGCAAATATTATAAAGCAGCTATGCTAACCAGAATTGTGGATTGGATCAGGAGACCTACACATAAGCTTTGGCTCTTAATCAAAGAAACCATGTCACATACACCCCTAAGGTCTCTAGCACTACTTCCAGATCTTTATTGCAAGCCAAAATCAATTAGAAACACATTCACAAAAGGGTCATTCCGTGTCAAGTGGACCAGTTTTATAAATCGTCCCCACTCGACGTTCTCCGATTTTGCTGAAACATGTATGTTTGAAAAGAGGTTCTGTAAATTTTTAGGGCCAGATCTCAAATACATTGGGCACTGTTGACCTTTCACTGGAGGCCCCCCCCAAGCCTGCGGCTTCAGCTAAGAGGATTTTGCAAACTTTGGCACATAGCCATTAGAGTTCTATACTGGCTATGATGCTGAAATTTGGCATACTAGCTCAACTTTTGCTGCTAAACACGATAACATTATTACCGGCTATGACAAAACAATATTTCGGCCGCAATCTTCACTTCCTCAGAAACATATGCAAAATGGTCTGTGGAATTGAATCCATGGACTGTATGCTTGACCGTTGTGATAAATGCCCGGGTCCTGAAGTTTTAAAAGAATTTCTAGTCAATGTGTTTGTCAACAGTGACCCTGAAGATATTATTGAGTTCAAACAATGGATTCACACTGATCGAGACACGCTTAATACCAACTGACTATCGAAGATTTCATTGAAGAATTGGTTTTGAAAATTTCTAAACTTTGTAGCCATCACTACATCGCCAAGCATCAAAGTTGCTATCTGAAATCGTTGAAGGAAAATCTGAGACCTGGAGAGCTTGTGATCCTTATGGACTTTGCTGAAAATTACTCATTTATTGTTCAAGATGCCATTCAAGGTTTCCACTGGGAAAATAGTCAAGCTACAGTACACCCATTTGTAATTTACTTCAAGGAGTTAAATGGTGAAGCTGCGCAGAACATCAGCCTGTGCATAATCAGTGATTGCTCACGACATGGCACAGTTGCAGTCCACACTTTCTTAACAGTAATTGTGGAGTATCTCAAGACTCTTATCTATGGGATTCGTCATATCCACTACTTCAGTGATGGATCTGCAGCCCAGTACAAAAATTTCAAAAATTTTCTCAACATGTGCCACCACAATGCTGATTTCAATATCAGCGCTGAATGGAATTTTTTTGGTACCAGTCATGGAAAGTCGCCCTGTGATGGGATTGGAGGGACAGCAAAGAGGTTGGCAGCTCGTGCCAGTCTTCAACGCCCAACTAAAAACCAAATACTGACCCCGGTGGATTTATTCAACTTTTGCAACGAGCAACTGCATGGAATCAAGTTTTTTTTTGTTCCAAAAGAAAAAATTGACGAAATACGGGTAGTTCAAGAGGAAAGGTTCAAAGATGGACATACAATTGCTGGAACAAGAGAAAATCACCAGTTTGTGCCAATTGATGACAAAAAGATTCGCATTTCAAGGGTGTCAAATGACCCTTCATCTTTCATTGCCCATGTAGATGGATCTGTCAGATCAGAAATGCCTTTTGTGCCAATTGCAAACCTCCAGCCAGGGCAATACATTGCCTGCATTTACGATAGGAACTGGTGGATTGGAAATATTTCTGAAATTTCAGTCGACGACCATGATGCATTAATACATTTTATGCATCCTCATGGACCAGCTAGCTTCTTTCACTGGCCTGTGAGAAATGATACATGAGCAGTCAATTCCAGCACCAGCTGCAACAGCAATGGGCCGACGATACAGCTTCTCTGAACCGATTATGTTGCAAATTCAGCAACAATTCCAGACCACTTAGACTGAACATTATGGCTTGGGAACCAACAAAAGATACCCAATATTAGGCTTGGCATCCTAGGCAAAGACACCCACCCTCAGGCTTCGGAACCTGCGATAAAGAAACCACCCGCGACTTGCTTTGCACTGCTATCGGCCATGGCTCCTGGGCGATGGGGCTGCCAATTCTCGAAAGACAGCATTATTACAATTCTTAATAGGATTATAATACCAATTCTTAGGGAATTGGTTGTGGTAGAACCTCCAAGGACCAACGCAAGGGTTTGAATAGTGCAGTTACCATTCATTGCGTATTAATAAATAACACCATGTTCAGTGGCATTTTTCTTTTCTTAAACGGAGAAACTCCAAAAAAAAAACAATGATCCTTGTAGAGAAAAATGTGCTCTTTCTAATGATAACAGAATTAATATATTTTAGGGGTACCCTTTTTGGGAAATTTGACCTAAAAATAGGTAAAATTAGTTTTTTTTAAGTTTTTCATCATATGTGGGTGTGAATATTTCCACAAATACATATGCTTTGACCGTGATATTGCAGCAATGCAAAGTCATGTAGATGTTTGTTGTACAGGGTAAAGCACCAGTTCCTATTGGTTTTTGGTCTTGAGTTATATATGGGCAAAGTTTGGCATAAATTTTATGCGACGCGTTTTGCAAGCTACTTTGACACAAAATTGCGGCCGAAATATTGTTTTGTCATAGCCGGTAATCATTTTATCGTATTTAGCAGCAAAAGTTGAGCTAGTATGCCAAATTTCAGCATCATAGCCAGTATAGAACTCTAATGGCTATGTGCCAAAGTTTGCAAAATCCTCTTAGCTGAAGCCGCAGGCTTGGGGGGGCCTCCAGTGAAAGGTCAACAGTGCCCAATGTATTTGAGATCTGGCCCTAAAAATTTACAGAACCTCTTTTCAAACATACATGTACATCCTTATAAATTTTCAGCAAAATCGGAGAACGTCGAGTGGGGACCACTGGTCCACTTGACACGGAATGACCCAAAAGCAGTTTTTGATGTATGGAAAAAAGAGGGTGGCCAGTTACTGCCCCCTTTGTCTCCCATACTAGACCTGCGGGACCTTGTTGGCCATCTTCTTGCGAAGCCTTCAGTGATTGGTTCTGTGTGATCGGGGCGGGCGCCAATCAACCCTATTCCAATTGACCACCTACTAATAGATGGCGCTCTCCTGTCATATAGAGAGATACAACAATCTAACTCTCTACCAGATATTTCTTTTATACAATATGGCAAATTGAAGGCCTACATCCACAAACATTTGAAAAATTTTAATTTTACTAGACCCCTAACACTATTTGAGCAACTATGTACTCAGCTACTAGCTCCCAACAAGGTGTTATCCTTACTCTATAAGCAACTATCACTAAACTTTGCACACATTAAGAGAGACTTCTTGGGCCTTTGGGAAAGAGACCTTCAGATAAAGTTTTCAGAACAACAAATTAGACAAATATATAGAGGATCTCATGGCCTCTCTCCTTGCGTAAAATTGCAAGAAAATTCTTACAAGGTAGTAACGAGATGGTATCGCACCCCCACACAACTACATAGATGGTACTCTCCGACATCAGAATCTTGCTGGAGATGTGGTTCTGACCGGGGAACATATTTCCACATATGGTGGCAATGCCCCCTTATACAAGAAAATTGGAAGACAGTGTTGAAGCTACTTACTGATGTTCTACAGCGTGAGGTGATCCTGACACCCCTTACGGCACTACTCAATCTATACATTTGGCCGAAAGAGACTTACATTTCTAGATTAGCCTCTAACATTATAGCTTCTTGTAGGTTTATTGTTTCTGCTCGCTGGAACTCTAATCAGATCCCAACGAAGCCCCAGCTTATACGTGAAATTGACAAGGTGTACCGGGCAGCAGAATTAGCGGCTCTCTCATTCAGTTCTCACGATTCCTTTGAGAAAACTTGGACACCGTGGATACATTATAGAGCGACCCCGGAATTCATAAGAACCCTTATTTCTGATTGACATAAGTGATTGAGACATCCTCTCGTGGACCCAATACCCATCCCCCAAACACCCTCATCCCTTCCCTAATCCTTTCCTACGTTGATCCCTTCTTACTTTTCAACTCTATTATTGATATATTGTTATCTTTGTTTCATGTTTTTCATTAATTCTTTACAGGATAAATCCAGTTGAAGGAACTACTGTATAAAGGATGTAGTAAAAATCTGCTTATGATTATTGGTAATACCTGTGACAACTACTAATAATTCTCCCTTTAGACAGGGAATGATTGCTTGATTGTAACCCTCTACTGTTCAATAAAAAGATCATTAAAAGTAAAAAAAAAAACAAAAAACAAGAGGTGGACGATGATAAGACACAATTGCCAGAAAGTCAGGAGGAGGACCAGGGAGTGGAAGTGGAAGACGACGTGGTGGATGATCCAGTAACTGACCCAATCTGGCAGGAGGACATGCAGAGCGAGGACAGCAGTGTACAGGGGAGTTAGGCGTAGCATCACGACAGGCGGGAAGAAGCAGGGGGGTGGACGCAGGCAGAAGGCAGGCAACCGGAACAACAACACGACAGAAGTTGCCAGTACAACTGTTAGGTCTTCCCAAGTCTGGCTGTTTTTTAAGGTGTCTGCAGATAATTCCAAAAAGGCCATTTGCAACACCTGCCATGCCAGCATCAGCAGGGGTAGCAAAACTAGCAGCCTGACCACCACCAGCATGATCAGGCACATGTCAGCAAAGCACCCGACTTTGTGGGATGTACAGCAGAGTCCAGAAGCAGTGTCTGCGGGTGACACCGCTGCGTCTTCCACTATTGTGCGTGCAAGACAATCCCCTGTCCATACTGCATGCGAAGATGCCTCCTGTACTTGTCCCAGTGCAGTGTTTAGTTATCCATACACCAATCTTTGGAACGTAGGTGCAAATACGTTGCCAACACCCCACATGCCACAGTTTTAAATGCACACATTTCACGACTGCTTGCGCTGGAAATCTTGCCTTTTAGGCTAGTGGAGACGGAAGCATTCCGCAACCTGATGGCGGCGGCTGTCCCACCTTCCTCGGCCCCCAGCAGCCACTATTTTTCCCGGTGTGCCGTCCCCGCATTGCATAAGCACGTGTCACAAAACATCAGACGGGCCCTTAACAACGCAGTTTCAGGCAAAGTCCACCTAACCATGGACACGTGGACAAGTGCTTGTGGACAGGGCCTGTACATCTCGCTGACGGCACCCTGGGTTAATATCCTGGAAGCCGGGACCAAGTCTGAGCTTGGGACGGAACACATCCTTCCGACACCAATGATTGCAGGCCCTAACTCAGTCAGGGTTTCACCCACAGTGTACAGCCCCGGAACATCATGCTCCTCAGCCTCCTCCTCCTCCTCCTCCACTTCACCCTCCACACCAGTCCCAAGCTGGAAGCACTGCAGCACTGCCTCGGCTAAGCGGCAACAGGCTGTGCTGAAGCTAATATGCGTAGGTGACAAACCCTAATGCTGAAGAGTTGTGGACAGCTCTGAAACAGCAGGCAGATCACTGGCTCACACCGCTGAACTTACAGCCAGGCATGGTCCTGTGTGACAATGGCCGGAACCTTGTGGCGGTTCTGAGGTGAGGCGAGCTGACACATGTTCCATACGTGGCCCATGTGCTCAACCTCGTGAATTAGCGTTTTTTTAAATCCCACCCAGAGCTGTCGGATCTGCACGTCAAAGTACGCCACCTGTATGCCCATTTTAGAAAGTCACCTACTGCTTCTGCCGCCCTTTCCGGCTTTCAGTTTCCGGCTCACAGACTGGTGTTTGATGTCCCCACGTGTTGGAATTCCACACTGCACATGTTGGTCAGGATTTGTGAGCAGAAGAGGGCAGTTGTTGAGTATCAGCATCAACTAGGCCGTTGGTATACGGTTCAAACTCCACACATAAGACCTCAGGAGTGGACATGGATGTCCGTCATATCCAAAACTTTGAGGACTCCACCAAGATGGTGAGCGGCGATGACGCCATCATTAGCGTCACCATCCCGCTTCTCTGTCTTCTCTGTCGGTTCAGCGTGGATGACCAGAGGACAGGGGAGAGGAGGAGGATGAGGCCAGCATGAACCGTCATGCTGTTGTTGAGGTACCCTGAAGTCTTGCCTGTTAACAGTCTGGTGCACATGGCTGACTTTATGTTACGCTGCCTGTCTCGTGACCCTTGCGTTATCAACATCTTGCTGGACACTCATTACTGGTTGGTGACACTTTTAGACCCATGCTACAAGGAAAACTTCATTTCTCTTATTCCCGAGGAGGAGAGGTCTACAAAAATGCTGCAGTACCAGAAGGCCATACTCGCGGAATAGTCCAAAAATTCCCTTCTGAAAACGCTAGCGGCAGAAGTCATGATTCGGTGGACAACCAAGGCGTCCGGCCGAGAGAGGCACAAGTCCAATCCAGCAGAGGTAAGAGAACACTCTCAAAGATCTGGGACAGTTTTCTCAGCACCTCCATTTGCACAGGCCCTGAGGTGCGGGGTAGTGTCATAAGGACTGCAAAGCTTGCAAAGATGCTGAGGGAGTACCTTGCCGATCTTACAAAAGTGCTCCTAGACTCCTCTGTGCCTTATAATTATTGGGTATCCAAGCTGGACACGTGGCAGGAATTGGCTCTCTACGCCTTGGCCTGCCCTGGTCTGCCCTGCCACTAGCGTTTTGTCAGAGCATGTTTTTAGTGCCGCAGGTGGAATCATTACTGATAAACTCACCAGCCTGTCAACTGAAAATGCTGACAGTCTGACTCTGATCAAGATGAACAAGGTTTGGATTGAGCCTGACTTCACCACACCACCACCAAATGATAGTGTGGCGCCCTGCGACCAGGGTGGCCACATGGGGAACTGCAGCCAGGTAGGAGGAAAAGACAGTTTGCACAACAAACATCCTCACAGACATTCCACACACCACTAGGAGGCAGCACCCAACCCGGAGCCCGGAACTCTAGGCGGGCAAGGGGTGGTGGGTTTAGAAGACAGTGGGTGAGAAGCATGTAGGTCAGGTGACAGAAGGTAGAAATAGAGGAAGAAGAGGAGGAAGGGGTTAGTAGGCCGGAGTAGGCTGAGAAGCAAAGACCGAGCTGAAAAGACCAGAGTAGACCGAGGTAGGCTGAGAAGCAAAGACAGAGGCACACGTTCTGGAGGAGTGGGGCTGATGGAGAGGCAGAATCCAAAGCGCCAGAGAAACCATGGAGAAACAGCACATCCATAGCCGTCACCCCAGGAGTGTGAGGAAAGAGACAGATCAGCAGCACTGAATCTGAGGAACACAGCTGAATCGACCAACTCCCGGCGGAGTAGCCTTCCATATTGAAGCCAGAATCACACGGGTCAGGAGGGGGCCTGATAGTACCTTGCGGGAGAGGACTATTGGAGGCTAGGCAGAGTGCAGAGTGTCGGCTCTGACGGGGAACCAAATATCTACCCGGTATCCCCAGATTCACCGATGGGGAGCTCCAATTCTAGGTTGGAGTTCCTGCCTAAAGGACAGATGTGGCACCCTGGCACCTGTTGGGCACCACAGAAATCCTTAGAGAACAAATGGAGTAAGTAACAGCACAGCAAAACCCACAAACACCAAACACAACAACAACACTTAGAACACCTGGTTTCACCCCGAGCCTCTAGGGGGAGCTACACTGGTGACTTTGAACCAGTTCCCCCTATAAATAGAGTCTTGGAGGGAGAAACTTCAGAGTGTGCAGTCACTTCAGAACTGTGAAGAGGGTGTGTGTGATCTCCAGCCTTATGAGACACACACTAGGCCCAAACAGCCTGTTAGCAAGTGGAAATCCCTGCAACTGGGATAACAGGAAAGGAGAAGCACCTCTCAAGGATTACAGAGTTATCCTAACTCTTTCCTTACAAACCGGTTACTGGAACCGAAGCTGTGGAAGCTACAAAGCCATCACAGAGAACCAGCACATCCAACAGGAGGTTTAGCCACCTGTTACACCTGATGCACCTACCCACGAGAGCCCAGGGAAGAGTACTGATCCTGCTCAGACCCTTTTACAGTGCCCTCAGTGCTGTTAACCAGGTGAAGCAAGTTCCATTGAACAAACTGCCCGGTCCGGCTGGATTCCACATCCACCCGACCTTAGCACCAGAACTAGAGAAAGGAAGCCTAACACTGCTTGCTGTGAAACTCCAGAAGTGCCAACTTCACTATCCCGGTCCGAGTGTACCTGACTACCATCCAGTAAAGGTACCTAAAAGAGACTTTGTGTGGTTGTCCGTTACTCCTGGATTCAGCGCGCAGCAAACCGCAGCTGCCGCACAACATCTTGAGCAGCTCCCGGCTCCGGGGACTCCCGCTCATCCTGTGGGGAGCGTTCCATCTTGCTGTATACCATCCCCCGGAGACCCGAACAGCGCTGGTAAAGTTACCAGAACTCCCGCAGGTGGCGTCACGAAGACAAATCACCCCCACTGTTCCGCCATTCCCCTATTGATCTGGACCACCGGGCCTACACCACCGCAGGCGCGGTTCCGTGACTGGAGGAGAAACAACGCCCGCTACGTGCACCCCCGGCTAGGGTGAGTCAGAATTTGGCATCACGAACAGGATACGAGCAGGCCCGTTATCACGGGTATTGTGTGCTATTTATTGACTGTAAATATCGAACTGTACATTTGGTCCGCCATTGCTGCGCGAAAAGGCGGGAAAAGAAGGGGCGTGACTGTGCAGAGGGCGCCCCCACGCTCTGACGACTTTCCCTGTACGCAGCAGGAACCGTAAACTCCCGTGGTGCCTCACTCCTCACCGCGAGGCCGACACTTCCGTTTGAAACCGAGGGAAAGGCTACGCTTAACTAAGGGGGTGCGACCATGAGTAACCCGGCTCCCGATCACGCGGTGTCCCCGCTAGTCCAAGCAGCACCCCAAAATATACCTCTTGATGGACAGCAACAAGTCGGCGGTATGCTACCGCAACCCGCCCCGATTATGCCGATGTCTCTACCCTACGTTCCTAGTGCGACCTGGTTACCCAAGTACAGTGGTGTACCCAGTACCTTGGAGAACTTCCAGAGGAAGATATGCCAAGCGCTGGACATGTACCCGATGACCGGTAAGCAAAGAGCTTCAGTTATTATGGGACAGTTAACCGGTGCAGCCGAACTGCAGAGCCGCAGCTGGCCTGTAGAAGTTCAGGAATCTGTGGAGCAGATATTCGCTAGATTAACCCGGGTCTTTGAGTGCCATACTGAAGCTGGATTAAGACTGTCATCGTTGTAACCAAGGGGCACAAGAAAGTGTCCTTGATTATTCACTGCGCTTGCAAGAAGCATACAGACTGTTAAAGCAAGTCGATCCTGATAGTGCTCGAGATGAGAACAAAGCGTTAATTGGACAATTTATTGTGGGCCTTAAACTATCTGAGGATAGAAAGCAAGCAAGCTGGTGGTCCATACAGAATCCAGGCGCAGAGTTTGACACCTTGAGAGACTTAACAGTTTGGGGACAACGACTCGCTGAAGTACCTGATCCCGCTTCGCAGCAGCAGCAGTACACTGACACTCCTTCCGTGCCGGCAGCAGCATCTCCAATCCCTGCGATTCAGTCCAGTGCACAGACTGTAACACCTGACCGGTTTGATCAACTGTGTGCTAATGTCGAGCAGCTGATGAAAGACGTGGCCAAGCTACAAGCTGGGAGAAGACCCAAGACAGATGCAAGGCCATCGGACAAGATTCAACTCGCCGACAGCCCGGATGACGTCCCCTGGATGAGGAGAAAGACACAGCCGTCGCGAGGAAAACCTGCAGACCGCCGCAGTCCTGACAGACGCCGCAACAGTCAGCAGAACGACTTAGGAGGATGCAACCTGCAATCCCGTCCTTTAAACGAGCGACCCCTGGGCGAGAAGGGCCAACCCCAGGAGTAGACTGTCCAGGCCCTACGTCCAGCTGGGAACACAAGTATGTGGGAGACTGTCCATACTTACCAATCGTCATCGATGGCATCGCTATCTCCGCCTTGATAGACACTGGATCCCAGGTGACATCCATCCCCAGTACCCTTTACAAGCAGTTCTGACCAGATGTTAAGCTAGAACCCCCTAATCCCGAGATGAACCTTGAAGCCACTAATGGTATTCCGGTTACCATAGAGGGACAGTGGGAAGCTACAGTAAAGGTGGGGAGGGTGCAGTTGAAAAACCAGTGTATCTTAGTGGTCCAGGATAAGCCTAACCACAAGGATCCATATGTCATATTGGGTACCAATGTCATGATCAAATGCCTCGATGAAGTGTTGTTTTTACTCCAACAGAGTGCTGAAGCCGGTAAACCCAGAGAAAAGAGGGCTATCCAAAAGCAGATCAGAGCTCTGGTGTATCAACAACAGGTAACCTTGTCAAATGGTGAGATTGGCAGAGTAAGAGTCACAGATCCCATTCCAATTGTGGTACCACCCAGAAGTGAAATGATGATCTGGTGTCGAGCAGCCATAGGCCTCAGAGGGCAGGACTACCAAGCTGTAGTAGAACCTGTAATGTCCGATAGTAGTCCTACGCTCTTGACAGCCAGAGGGTTAGTCGATGTAAGAAAGGGGAGAGTCCCCGTACGCATATTGAATTATGATGAAGACTGGGTCAGCCAACGCCAAGAGAAGTACAGGAAAGTACAAGAGAGTGTTGAAAGAAACCTAGAAATCAGTAGAACCAAACAAGAAAAAGACTTCAACAAGCACGCCTCAGCTGAACCGTTAGCTATAGGTGATGTAGTGCTGAAAAGAAAGCGAAAAACTAACAAATTGGATAACAGTTGGGAATCCATACCCTACACCGTTATGCCGTCACACTATGACAACTCAAAAACTTGTGTTATTAGCAAAGACAATGGGAATACTATTGCGACTGTCTCAAGGGATCATTTGAAGAAATGTCCGCCACAGTTAATCCCACAAGCAACCAGTTACCCTACTGTAACTAAAGATGAAGAAACAAAAGAAAATCTCGTCCTTACAGAAATTGGATACTTACCAGCTGATTGGCCACAAATAGGTGAAGCATTCCTTATTCCAGTTATGCATTTCTACCAACCTGTTGAAGATCAGCCAAAACCAAATCCAATTCCACAAGTCCAACAAGAAGAAGTCCAAGTGCAAGAATTGCAGCCTGTTATCATGGAACCTGAGATTCCTGTAATCGGTCAGCCTGCTAGTCCCACAGTAAGAGAAGCCATTCCTAATCAACTACCTACAGAGGTCAGTCCAGTTGATAGACTCCGCACTTACTATGGTCTTACACAAAGCAGACATAGAGAAGTACCAACCTCTTCGTACACTACACCAACAGCTTTGGAAACACCCACACTACGCAGATCCACACGTAGTACATTAGGTCAACCCCCACACAAACTTGGAGAATGGGTTTAAAATGTAGTGGAAAATGTAACCTGTAAGTGTTTGTATATAATACTGTTTTCAAAAACCTGTAAAAAGTAGTGTACAGAAGGGTGGAGGAACTGGGCTCTGTCCCAAGTATACTAAGTTGGGGACAGAAAGCGCCTGGTAAGGTATAGAAGGTTAGTACCGGCCTCCCAAGCAGAGACACCCGTAGGGAATGTATAAAGTTTACCATGTATCCCTGGACTTTACCTTTTTTTCCTTTTCACAAACTTTGAACAATAGTCACAGGACTTGTGTGACCACTAACTTTACCTTTTTCCAGCCTGCGGCAAATGGACTAGTACCTTACGGACTGCTTTTCACCTTTTCCACATTTTTCACTCCTGTTCAGTGATTTTTGTGTTTTTTCTTTAAGACTCTGTAAATTGAATGTTATAATATGCTTAGTTTTAAGTTGTAAAAAGAACCTTTTGCTCAGCCGGGAGAACTGAGGTTAACTAAGGGGGCACCACAGAAATCCTTAGAGCACAAATGGAGTAAGTAACAGCACAGCAAAACCCACAAACACCAAACACAACAACAACACTTAGAACACCTGGTTTCACCCCGAGCCTCTAGGGGAGCTACACTGGAGACTTTGAACCAGTTCCCCCTATAAATAGAGTCTTGGAGGGAGAAACTTCAGAGTGTGCAGTCACTTCAGAACTGTGAAGAGGGTGTGTGTGATCTCCAGCCTTATGAGACACACACTAGGCCCAAACAGCCTGTTAGCAAGTGGAAATCCCTGCAACTGGGATAACAGGAAAGGAGAAGCACCTCTCAAGGATTACAGAGTTATCCTAACTCTTTCCTTACAAACCGGTTACTGGAACCGAAGCTGTGGAAGCTACAAAGCCATCACAGAGAACCAGCACATCCAACAGGAGGTTTAGCCACCTGTTACACCTGATGCACCTACCCACGAGAGCCCAGGGAAGAGTACTGATCCTGCTCAGACCCTTTTACAGTGCCCTCAGTGCTGTTAACCAGGTGAAGCAAGTTCCATTGAACAAACTGCCCGGTCCGGCTGGATTCCACATCCACCCGACCTTAGCACCAGAACTAGAGAAAGGAAGCCTAACACTGCTTGCTGTGAAACTCCAGAAGTGCCAACTTCACTATCCCGGTCCGAGTGTACCTGACTACCATCCAGTAAAGGTACCTAAAAGAGACTTTGTGTAGTTGTCCGTTACTCCTGGATTCAGCGCGCAGCATACCGCAGCTGCCGCACAACATCTTGAGCAGCTCCCGGCTCCGGGGACTCCCGCTCATCCTGTGGGGAGCGTTCCATCTCGCTGTATACCATCCCCCGGAGACCCGAACAGCGCTGGTAAAGTTACCAGAACACCCGCAGGTGGCGTCACGAAGACAAATCACCCCCACTGTTCCGCCATTCCCCTATTGATCTGGACCACCGGGCCTACACCACCGCAGGCGCGGTTCCGTGACTGGAGGAGAAACAACGCCCGCTACGTGCACCCCCGGCTACGATGAGTCACAGACAGCTCAGTGGCAACCACGAGAACCCACAAGGGTCCGAGCTACCGCTACACTGTCCGGAGACAAACACAGAGACAGAGAACAAAGCCTGAAAAGGACAATAGAGAGAGTGAGGGGTCGCAGAGTAACAACCTGGCTGCAGGGAGTTTAGAGGAACCCAGAGTAGAAAGCCTGTAACCCATGTAAGGGTCCTTTCACATCAGCATTTTTCACTGATCGCAGCAGTTGCAATGAAAAACCGCAACTGCCGCGATCAGCGCAAAACACTGATGTGAAAGCATCCTTAGAGAACTGTAACTTGAACTGTTGTACTGAGAAAACTGCACAGTAAACCTGGTGAACCCTGCTTCCGACTCCATGACTAACCATCAGTTTGCAGCAATATGTGGTAACAAAGATTCTACCATATACTCGAGTTCAAATAACCACATATACATATACATATACATAGGTACTTTAGAAAAAGGAGAAATCATGGAGAATTACTTTAAAGGCTTTTATTTTGTCCCCATGAGTAGATTTGAAAAATTCAGTGGTGATTGTACGATTACACTTGATGAAATCCATGTGTAATGGTAGTTTTTCATGACTACAATGTTAACTGCAAATAGTATATATGACTGCCGTACAATCTATTAAGAAGAACATGACTTTATATAGTTCCAGTATTAAAATAATGGCAGTAATAAAATACCACTGTGGAGGAGGTTTACACTAGGAGCCTCAGAACTCTTCAACATGACTTTTGCAGTTAATATGATATTTTTATTCACCTCATGAGGATTATAGTGTGAGAAATTATATCCACATTGTTTTAGGCAGTTACAGATTCCAACATAGCTGTCAGACTTTCACATTTAGAAAAGGAAGGATTTGCATCCTTCTGAAAAGTCTCAACAGAAGTGTTTGGCCACTTGGACAAAGAGGACACATTATCTCTGAACTGCAAAGTTCTGCGGAATATGTTGGAATTAAAAAAATATTATTACATTTTCAAAAAATAAATGAAGACTCTCCGACAGTCATAGTGTGCAGCCTGATCACCAGTGATGCATCTACTCTGGAGAGCGAAATGTCCAAATTACCTATATAACTCAGGGCTTCGTTTTATTTTAGCATTGACTACAGCAAGTAAACTAATATTGTATATTTACATAATGGTGTCCTCTGTGCTCAGAGAAGATACACGTAACCCAGTGCCAAAATAGTATATGCTGTAAAAAGAAAATAGGGAGGGGGACAAGAGGCGCAATAGTGCCCTATCACTAGTGACACTTATATGTGATGGTGGTGCTGTGAAGCTGCTCACCTGGTCCAGTTGTGATCCCCACAACTGGTTTGAAGGCGTTTTTGGAATCTATGTTCCAGCTGCTGCAGGACCTCCACCGACCACTGGATAGTGGTTTGAATCCAAGAAATGATGGGAGTACTGGTGTGTCACGGTCCGCGCTGCTGTGGTATGGATAAACTCACCAAAGAGCCAAATGTATTTTCATCCTTTATTCCTCCTCCATATATAGTTCTTTAGGAAGTAAGCTAATTTGATCCTCCCACTTACTATTAGGCTATGTGCCCATAGTCAGGACATGTTGGGTTCTAGACACAGCATGTTTTCTCTTGCATAGATGTAGCGCCCCTGCGTCCAGGAGGCCACAAAGGGAACTGTAGCCAGGCAGGTAGGACGACAGTTGAACACCAACACCCTCACAGCCCACACAACCCACATACAGTAGAGGGCAGCACCCAACCCGGAGCCTGGGAACTCTAGGCAGGCGAGGGGTGGTGGTTTAGAGCAGTGGGTGGGCACACACGTAGTCAGGTGACAGACAGTAGAAATAGTGAAGGGGGTGTAGAAAGGAGTCAGTAGGCCGAGGTAGGCTGAGCAGTAAAGACTGAATCACACGTCCTGGACAAGTGGGGTGTAGGAGCGCAGAATCTAAACAGAGCCAGTGTGAGCCGCAGAGAGAAAGCACGTCCGAAGCCAGCACCCCGGGAGTGTGAGGGAAGAGAGGGACGGTGATACCGGGCCCTAGAACTACAGCTGAGACGACCAGACTGCAGGCGGAGTAGCCCTCCTATGATACTTGAGGACACAGTGGAGAGAGCCTGGTAGAGCCTCACACGGGAGGACTGCTGGAGGCTAGGCTGAAGTAGAGTGTCAGCTCTAGAGGGGACCGTAGTTTCACACGGCATCCCCAGACAACCAATGGGGACCAAATCTACACGTTAGGGTCCTTACCCCAAAGGACAGGCAGCTCAGTGGCAACCCGGAGGGCTCACAGGAGTCCGAGCCACCGCCATACTGTCCGGAGTCACGCACAACCAAGTGAACAGAAAGAGAGAGAATCCACAGCCTGGGAAGGACACAGAGACAGAGTGAGGGGCCACAGTAGGAGAGACCTAGCTGCAGGGAGCAAAGGGAACCCGGAGGGGAAAGTGTGCCCGTGTAACTGAACTGTACTGAACTGTGAACTGAGTTTCAGAACTTCAGAAGTAAACACGGTGAACCCTGAACACGACTCCTTTGCATCTCTTTGCCTGAATACTACTCCTTCCATACAGGTTTGCAACAGCCCTACAACTAGAGAGCCACAGTGTGCATGCTCCAACACTGAAGGAGGATTCCTGCAGCATCTGGACAGTAAGTGTACTGTACTCAGCACCAGGCCTGCACACTACACAATAGACTTTAACCATCACTGTCCCGGGGAATACAGTTCTGCCCACGGGAACTATTTCATCTCTGCTGCCATCACATCATCCCCGGAGGTTCTGCGGCAGTGGTGGCCCTATTACTGGCCGTACACAGTTGGTGGCGTCACGACTGACATTTCCCCTGTAAATACCCCTTATTATTGCCAGGGCCCGGGACACGGTCCGGACCAGGACCACCCGTGACTTCCCCAGTAGCAGACCCGGTCCGGTACCGAGTACCCCCGTCCCAGTGGGCTCGACATAGATGCTAGTCTCCATTGTGGGAGAATGCAGCATCCGTGTCCCTGATCAGGCTTCTAGACACAGCGTATTTTCATTGTGTTCTCCAGCTGAGAATACTCACATTTTCACAAGCATAAATTGACATGCTGCGGCTCCTGAAGCCGTGCCGCATGTCAGTTTATACTGCAGATAAAAGATGCACAGTGGGTATGGGATTTCTATAATTACCATACACTGTGTTTGTCCTGTACAGTGCAGAGTGAAAACACGATGTGTCCAAAATGCTGATAATATTGATTGTAGGCACGCAGCCTTAGAAATAGTATGATTTTCTTTTCTTTATATTATTGTAACACAATATCATGTACATGGGTTATTTGTGTTCCAATATAAATAGGAATTAAACTGAAGTATTAACTTTTTTGTCTATTGCAAAAAAGAAGGCTGATTTTAGAGACATTTTAATGCAAACAAATATATTACTTTTTCTCACAGCAAAGCAGAATATTGCTGTAATTTTAAAGGCGTTCTCAAGGAATACAAAATCTATTATATACCGTATATACTCGTGTATAAGCCGACCCGTGTATAAGCCGACCCCCCTACTTTTGCCCCCAAAACCTGGGAAAACCTATTGACTCGTGTTTAAGCCGAGGGTGGACCCCAGCACAAGTATACAGCCCCCAGCAGTGTGATATACAGCAGCCTCCCCAGTGGTAGTATACGGCAGCAGCCCCAGTGGTATATACAGCACCAGCCCCAGTAGTAGTATACAGCAGCCCCAGAGGTATATACAGCAGCCCCAGAGGTATATACAGCTGCCCCAGTGGTAGTATACAGCAGCCCCAGAGGTATATACAGCAGCCCCAGTGATATATACAGCAGCAGTCCCAGTGGTAGTATACAGCAGCCCCAGAGGTCTATACAGCAGCCCCAGTGGTAGTATACAGCAGCCCCAGAGGTATATACAGCAGCCCCAGTGGTAGTATACAGCAGCCCCAGAGGTATATACAGCAGCCCCAGTGTTAGTATACAGCAGCCCCAGTGGTAGTATACAGCAGCAGCCCCAGTGGTATATACAGGCCCCCCCATCAGTATACAGGGCCCCCCCTTACTGCAGCAATCCTGTAAAGGAAGAGATTATAATACTTATTCCTGCCGCTGTCCCGCTGCCGCTGTCCCGCCGCCGCCATCGCGCTCCTCCGTCTTCATCCAGCGTCTTCCGGCTTCCTCCTCTGGCGCGCAGACAATGACGTCATTGCCTGCGCCCACCAGAGGAAGCTGGAAGACGCTGGATGAAGACGGAGGAGCGCGATGGCGGGGGCGGGACAGCGGCAGCGGGACAGCGGCAAGGATAAGTATAATAGTCTCTTCCTTTACAGCATTGTTGCAGTAAGGGGGGTCCTGTATACTGATGGGGTGAGGGGCCTGTATACTGTATACAGTATACAGTGACTCGCGTATAAGCCGAGGGGGGGACTTTTCAGCCCAATTTTTGGGCTGAAAAACTCGGCTTATACGCGAGTATATACGGTATATTTTGTGTGGTAACCATCTAGGAATAGTAGGTCGATTGTTTGCGCTGCTCTGGTGAGGCCATCTCAAGGTGCAGGGGAGTAAGGGGTAGGATAGAGTTAGAGTTCAGGATGAAGTTGAGGGCTTTGAGTGAAAGATCTAGAGGAAAGAAAAAAGTTATCAAACAACATCATAACTTTTGTGGTGAGTAGATCAAGATTGCGGAGATCTCAAGTCAAGGTGGCATCCGCCAGCTCGAGATGAAAGATATTATAGTTTAGTACAGCAAGTAATTCCTATAGCAAATTAAACTAGTCAGCTTCGTAACAAGTGAAGTCAAGGGCCAAAAAGGCAACACAAAAAAGCTATCCCGCTTAGTGCCCAAATGGGGAAAGGTTGGTGGGACAGCCAAAGTATCTGTGCCAACCCGGGACAGCCTCCTAAGAACATAAGTTTTATAGAGGAGGAATTTATCTTTGCTCGCTCTGCTTTGGCGGTATGTTACTCCTTCCTGTTCCATGACAGTCAAGTATTTAGAGGGCAAGGTGCAGGTATGTTGTATCATGTTCCAAAGAGTCGAAGGAGGGCAAAGGAGAAAGGGTAGCAGTCATGGAATGGGTCCATGGTTACGGAGGCGTTGTTTAGTGTGCTAGGAGGAGGAAAACAATTGGCTGCTCAGGTGTATATTTCTTTGGAGGGGTGAGTTTCCTGGATTTGCGTCTGGCTCAATGGGATTTTGGCATTAGGGTTATGTGCCAAGGCGGTGGGAGGGGAAGTGGGTGTAATAAGGAGGCAGAGTGGAAAGCTTCGAGGTCCAGGTAGCTTTCGAGGGTGATCTCCAGGGAATTACAGATGTCTCAGATTTCGGCTGAGGTTATGGCTTGAAATCTTTTATCTTCCGAGAACACCTATATTCCAAAAGGAAAAAGCCAAAGATATCTAATGTTTTTCTGTAACACCGCCTCAGTAAAAGGTTTAAGCAATATCCGTTTTCTTATAGTGATGGCCGAGAGGTCTTGATAAGGTTTAATCTGGGCCCCCTCGTAACTAATTTCTTTTTTTTCCCTGCCACATTATAGTAGCAAGACCTTGGTTCTATAGTTCAAGAATCAGCATAAAAAATTGTGAGGGGGGTCACTTTGCTCAGGCTTGGGTCACAGCGCTCTGTGAACTTGGACCATTTCAAGATCCTGAGGATCCTGCTCCAGAAGTAGTGAGTGGAATATTTCAGATGCCGCTTTCCCCAGAGCCTCAAATGTCACCGTTTCAGGAAGACCTTTAATCCTTATACTGTTCATGCGCTCCCTGTTTTCGTGGTCCTCCAGGATGGAAAGTATGAGATGAATTTCATCCTCATGTGTTTTGAGACTTGTCAACATGTTGTTAGTGTGCTGGGAGGCTGTCGACTGCGTTACTTCTAATGCTTCTAGCCTTTAGCCTTGTTGTGAAAGGTCCTGTTTAATGTCATTGAGCTCTCTTCCTATGGGCTTGAGCAGCGCCGGACTGGGGTGTCTGGGGCCCACCAGGAAAATTGACTCCAGGGGCCCACCCGGGCCCACCCGTGCCCACCTGAGCCCACCCACCCCGGGCCCACCCATACTTCAGCTATATGCAAATACCTGTTATCCGTTATACCTATTATAGTGGAGCGTGGACTGTAAAACCCAGGCGGCTCCTGCACATCACTGTGCGCTCACCATTACTGCGATGTACAATTACTGTAGTTTGCATTAAAGGGATTTTTCGGTGAAAAAAGGTTCTCAGCGATGCACAGGTTAGGAAGGTGATCACTTATTTATTGGTGGAATCTACACCATCAGAAGAATGTGGCACTTTGAGCATTTGGTGAGTTTTTTACCTCTGTATTTGTAAGACAAAACCAGGAGTTAAGCAATCACAGGTAATTTTTATCTGCATTTCTCACCCTCTCCTGGTTTTGTCTTATAAATACTGAGGTGAAAATCTCACCAAATGCTAAACTTGCTTTCTCTGGAGAACCTCTGTGAGGGTGCGTGCACACGGTCCGGAGGAGTGTTGGACGCAGCTCCTCTGGACCTGAGGGAAGCCGCGGGTGGCCGCAGGGAGACCGCAGCCGCCCTGTACTAACCATGTGCGGTGGGTGCTGGGTGGCAGTCACCCGATGGGAGCCGCTTCCGACTCCGCAGCCTGAAATAAACATGCTGCGGAGGGGGGGACTGCCGGCAACCCGCACCGCAGCTCCAAACACTCTGCGGGCGGGTTACGCATAGTGAGGATGGGATTTCTTGAAATCCCATCCACTATGCTAGTACTGTACTACGCAGCGTTTTGGACGCAGCAGCAAGGCGCTGCTTCCAAAACGCTGCATACATTGATCGTGTGCACGCACCCTGACTGCATCTCTGCTGCTATGTCACAGGACAGGGAGGGGTTAAATATCCAAGTATTTAATATGTTTTGGAAATAAAGACGTTTCCCCTTATTGATATCAGATAAAACAAATGACCGACCAAAATCCACTCTACCAAGACCAATATTACCAGATAGAAGTCTGAAATACCACTACACCGTAACCAGATCACATATTACCATGACATAGTGCCCAAACAATGCCACATATAAGGCACAAATACCGCCACACCATGACCAAAGCACATAATACCACCACATAATCATCAAATGCTACCACATATAAGGTATAAATACTGCCACACCATGAGACCTCATATTACCGCCACATAGTGATCGAATAATACTACATACAAAGGACAAATACTGTCATGTCATGACCAAAGTACATAATGCCACCACATAGTGACAAATAATACTAAATTAATAAAAATGTAAAAAAAACTCTGCATATAGTGTCAGTGTACAGGTAATGCAATGATCACTATTGACATTATACACAGGAGCTCTGTATATAGTGTCAGTGTGTGTGTATAAGTAAGGCTAAGGTCACACTTGCAAAATTCTAAGTTCCCTGCGTTGTTTGCATAGAACTTAGATTTTTTTTCTCACTACGCAGCCTGTACGCAGCCTTCACGCAGGCTGAGTAGCGGCAAACGCGGCCCCTAGCAACCCGCTGTTTCCTGGATACCAGCTACACAGCGGCTGCGCGGAGTGCGAATTGCACCACGCATGCACCACGCACAGGGGAACGCATCACGATGCGTTCCCCTGTGCGTGGTGCAAATCGCACTCCCCGCAGGGTTGCTAGGGGCCGCGTTCGCCGCTACTCAGCCTGCGTGAAGGCTGCGTAGTGAGAAAAAAAATTCTAAGTTCTATGCAAACAACGCAGGGAATTTTGCAAGTGTGACCCTAGCCTTATACACATACTCACCAGTGATGTCTCTAGGTGAAGTTCTTTATCTGTCGCAGACCGATATCACGTCTTCTATGTAGGACTCATCTCTGCAGAAAATAACATAGTTAGCTATACCTGACTCACTTCCATAGCACAATCCACACTTTTCCCAATATTTCTACACTACATGAAATGACAAAAAAAGAAACATAGTGCCGCACTACACAGTAACAGTGCTCCAGTGTCATTCTGTGCCTGCTCATCCTTGTCAGCAGACATTTTTGTCTGATGGCAAAGATGTAGCAGAGCTGAAGACAAAAGACCCGTGGATTACGTCGAAACAAGGATTTTTTAATTAAAGATGGAGTCCCTAAATGTGTTTTGTGTGTTATTTTTAATTTTAAAAAAATTTCTTTTTTTTTTCTGTTTACTAGAAATTCCTGGTGGCCATGTCTAATTTGTCATGACACCATGAAGTTTGGGCTTAGTACCAGCTGATAATACAAAGCTGGCCTGGTACTAACCCTTTTATTACCCAGGGTACCACTCACCACCAGAGCCACTGGAAGAGCCGGGTAAAGTGCCTGGAAATGGTGCTATGATGAATGCGCCATTTTCAGGGGTGGCTGCGATTTTCAGCGTGGGGGGCCACGAACGCTTGGGCCTTACCATGCTGAGAATCCCAGCCCCCTATTGCCTTGTTTTACCTGGCTGGCGATCAACATATCATGGGAGCCAACACATTTAAAAATATATAGATATTTTACATAAGTTTAAAACAAATATTAGGCTTATCTGTCTTTTGATTGCCAGCCAAGGTAAAACCAGGCAGCTGGGGTGGCAGGCTGTAGCTGTCTGCTTTATCTGCGGTGAGAATCAAAAAATTCTGAGCGCTACGTCATGTTTTTAAAAATGATTTATTTTCGCACTTCTATATGTGACAGACCCACCAGCCCATCACAGATGTTGGCAAAGAGGATGGGCATCTGTGATTGGCTGTTTGAGTAATCTACAATCAGCCCATGCATTCTGGTATGGTACTATGTATGGGCTGCTTTCAGGTTACTCAAGCAGCCAATCACAGACGACCATTCTCTGTGTCAGCGTCTGTGATTGCCTGTTGGGTCTGTCACACATATAGAGGTATGAAAAAAAAGAATAAAAAAAATTATATAGCGCTCCGTGGAATTTTTGATTCTTAGCGTAGATAAAGCAGACAGCTGCAGCATGCCACCTCCAGCTGCTTGGCTTTACCTTGGCTGGGGATCAAAAGGCAGGAAAGCCCAATGTTTGTTTTAAATTATTTAAAAAAATAAGTAAATAAAAATGCATGGGCTCCCGCCATATTTTGATTTCCAGCCAGGTAAAACTAGGCAGCTTGGGGCTGGGATTCTCAGCATGGTGAGGCCCAAGCATTCTGGGCCCCCCACACTGAAAACGGCAGCCCGCAGCCACCCCTGGAATTGGCGCATTCATCGTAGTGCCATTTTCAGGCGCTTTATCTGGCTCTGGGTAATATTGGGATTAGTATCAGCTTTGTATTATCAGCTGGTACTAAGCCTGAAATTCATGGTGTCACGCCAAACTAGACATGGCCATCATGAATTTCTAGTAAACAGAAAAAAAACACAACACAGACAAAAGCATTTTTTAATAAAAATCAAACACTAAACACATTTAGAGACTCCATCTTTAATAAAAAAAAATCCTCACTCCGACGTAATCCATATGTGTTCTGTCTTCAGCTCTGCTACATTATTGCCATCAGACAAATATGTCTGCTGACAGAAATGAGCAGGCACAGAATAAAGGCCCTGTTACACGCTGCGATGTGCCAGCGATCCCACCAGCGATCCGACCCAGCCGGGATCGCTGGAACATCGCTGTGAGGTCGCTGGTGACTCACCAGCGAGCAGCGATAATGCTGGTAACCAAGGTACACATCGGGTAACTAAGCACAGCGCTGTGCCTAGTTAACCGATGTGTATATTGGTTACCAGCCTGCTCCCGCTTACCCAGCCTGTCAGAATGGACATCGCTGGTCGTTGGACCCTGTCACACATGCCGATGCATGCATGACAGCAGCAGACCAACGACCGAAAATTGGTTCCGGCCATTACGCAACAATCAGCGAGCTAATCAATGGGCGTTGCGGCATGTCACACACAGCGATGTCGCTGCAAGGTCACTGCAGCGTCACAAAACCGGTGACATTGCAAGGATATCGTTAGCGATATCGTTGTGTGTAACGGTGCCTTTACACTAGAACACAGCTGTGAGAAGTGCTCAGCTGGCCTCCACCCAGCGACCGTGTTTTCCTGTGCATTGCAAATAATGCATACCTTCAAACGCATGCCTATTTTTGCAAGCGTTAGTCTGCATTTTTGCAATACAAGTCTATGGTACATTGCATTTGTGCTGATTTACAATGGATCCGTTGTAACACACAGCATAAATGCAATGTTAACCCAGCCTAACAGCAGCGAGGAGGGGAGACTGAGCCCTGGAGACCGCTTAGTCAGTCTACTGGTGGTACTGTCATGCCCATTGCCCAGTATGTCCTCCCAGCCTTTGTGGTACTATTATGCCCATTGCCCAGTATGTACTTCCAGCCTCTGTGGTACTATCATTCTAGTACTACCACCAGTGGCTGTCAGGACATGCTGGGTGGGCATGATAGTACCGCAGAGGCTGGCAGGACATACTGAGCAATGGGCATGCATGATCGTACCACTCAGGGATGGTACATAGAGATCATGGGGCCCACTCAGGGATCGTACATAGAGATCATGGGGCCTGCTCAGGGATGGTAGATAGAGATCATGGGGCCCACTCAGTGATGGTAGATAGAGATCATGGGGCCCACTCAGGGATGGTAGATAGAGATCATGGAGCCCACTCAGGGCTCTTACATAGAGATCATGGGGCCCACTCAGGGCTCATACATAGAGGTCATGGGGCCCACTCAGGGATCGTACATAGAGATCAAGGGGCCCACTCAGGGATTGTACATAGAGATCATGGGGCCCACTCAGGACTCATACATAAAGATCATGGAGCCCACTCAGGGATCGTACATAGAGATCATGGGGCCCACTCAGGACTCATACATAAAGATCATGGGGCCCACTCAGGGATGGTAGATAGAGATCATGGGGCCCACTCAGGGATCGTACATAGAGATCATAGGGCCCACTCAGGACTCATACATAAAGATCATATAGCCCACTCAGGGATCGTACATAGAGATCATGGGGCCCACTCAGGACTCATACATAGAGATCATGGGCCCACTCAGGGATGGTAGTTAGAGATCATGGGGCCCACTCAGGGATGGTAGATAGAGATCATGGAGCCCACTCAGGGCTCTTACATAGACATCATGGAGCCCACTCAGGGCTCATACATAGAGATCATGGAGCCCACTCAGGGCTCATACATAGAGATCATGGGGCCCACTCAGGGCTCATACATAGAGATCATGGGGCCCACTCAGGGATCGTACATAGAGATCATGGGGCCCATTCAGGGATCATACATAAAGATCATGGGGCCCACTCAGGGATCGTACATAGAGATCATGGGGCCCACTCAGGGATCGTACATAGAGATCATGGGGCCCTCTCAGGGATCGTACATAGAGATCATGGGGCCCACTCAGGACTCATACATAAAGATCATGGAGCCCACTCAGGGATCGTACATAGAGATCATGGGGCCCACTCAGGACTCATACATAAAGATCATGGGGCCCACTCAGGGATGGTACATAGAGATCATGGGCCCACTCAGGGATGGTAGTTAGAGATCATGGGGCCCACTCAGGGATGGTAGATAGAGATCATGGAGCCCACTCAGGGCTCTTACATAGACATCATGGAGCCCACTCAGGGCTCATACATAGAGATCATGGAGCCCACTCAGGGCTCATACATAGAGATCATGGAGCCCACTCAGGGCTCATACATAGAGATCATGGAGCCCACTCAGGGCTCTTACATAGAGATCATGGAGCCCACTCAGGGCTCTTACAGAGATCATGGAGCCCACTCAGGGCTCTTATAGAGATCATGGAGCCCACTCAGGGCTCTTATAGAGATCATGGAGCCCACTCAGGGCTCTTACATAGAGATCATGGAGTCCACTCAGGGCTCTTACAGAGATCATGGAGCCCACTCAGGGCTCTTACATAGAGATCATGGAGCCCACTCAGGGCTCTTACAGAGATCATGGAGCCCACTCAGGGCTCTTACAGAGATCATGGAGCCCACTCAGGGCTCTTACATAGAGATCATGGAGTCCACTCAGGGCTCTTACAGAGATCATGGAGCCCACTCAGGGCTCTTACAGAGATCATGGAGCCCACTCAGGGCTCTTACAGAGATCATGGAGCCCACTCAGGGCTCTTACAGAGATCATGGAGCCCACTCAGGGCTCTTACAGAGATCATGGAGCCCACTCAGGGCTCTTACAGAGATCATGGAGCCCACTCAGGGCTCTTACATAGAGATCATGGAGTCCACTCAGGGCTCTTACAGAGATCATGGAGCCCACTCAGGGCTCTTACAGAGATCATGGAGACCACTCAGGGCTCTTACAGAGATCATGGAGACCACTCAGGGCTCTTACAGAGATCATGGAGACCACTCAGGGCTCTTACAGAGATCATGGAGACCACTCAGGGCTCTTACAGAGATCATGGAGCCTACTCTTATGGCAGAAGAGATGGGCTCCTCAGTCACCAGCCAACCCCCCCGGGGCCCCCACCTCCCATACTCACGCTGCCACCGCTTGGTCACTCCTCCGCAGCGCGACGCTGCCGGCACCCGCACAGGAAGGAAGCAATCATCACTCTGACTGTCTCCTCCTGCGCACGCGCCAGGCAGTGTCTCTGCGCAGAGGAGGCAGAGCGGCAGCCAGCGCGACAGCAGGCAAAGCAGGGAGATGCAGGGAGATTGCTCTCCCTGCTCTGCCGCTGCAAAGAGCGAACATCATCACTAATCATATCGGCAGTGCGCCGATATGATTAGTGATAGTACCGGGGGGGGGGGCCTCACCTCTCCGGGATAGTGCCAAGGGGTATAGGGGGGCGGGGCTTAGTGGGCGTGGCCAACAAGGGTCGGGGCCCCCCGGGGATTTTCCCGATCCTCCGGTGGGCCAGTCCGACCCTGGGCTTGAGTGCTTTCGCCAGGATACATTTAATAATGGAGCGCGTCATTTGATGCTCTTTAGATGTGGACCCCACATCTGAGTCACTGTCCTTGTCTGTGTCAGAATAAAATTCCTGTGCAGGGCCTGTTTCGTGTGTAGACTTTTTGGTTCCTATGGCAGAGGCTTGCTTTTTTACATATTTATGCAGATCAGCCTGTGTGGTCGTGGCGGGGTTTGGGTATGCTCCTGTGTGTCCTAACGCTGGATTTAAACATTATGATGGAATTACTTGTTGGACTTTTGTTAAGCTTTCTGCATTCTCCCAAGCTGGCAGAAAGAAGAGGTTAAGGCATCATCTCTCCAATAGTGTTGGGACATTTGCAGGTTGTATCCAAGCTTGATCAGTGTAAATATAGAAAGAATTAAGACTGATTGATCCGAGATGAGCTGAATTTCTTGAGGTGGGACATTAAAAGATGGCAGTCAGCAACTATTACTGCAGCTTAATATGTGGTCCAGTGCCTATACTTATAGGAGTGACCCAAATCCCTATCAGAGGGCTGTTACTATGCTGTACAGAACTCTCTCAGCTGTATTTGGTGGCAGTGATGTGAGTCCAGTTAGAGATTGTCTACTGCAGTGAGTCTCCTTTATATCAGTGAAGGAGCTCCTTTAAAGTCACTGTGAGCTGTTCTTCAGTTGTCTCTGTTCTGTGTATTGATTGAGAATTGTGTCTGCAATGTTATTGACCCTGGAGACGGTGGCTGAGAGGCACATGCAGTGTAAGTACAAGTGCTGCTGCCGTGGTGTTATGCGGTGGCTTAGCAGTGCCTTCAGTCACTATAGGCCGGGGATGGAACTGGAAGTGCGGGCCACAATCTTCCTGTGTATGGCACCAGGCCTGGTTTGCAGTACATAGGAGTGAGATAGATGAGGGGCCGGGACACAGCCACAGGTGGATCGACCGGGCACTGGGTCTGGGCAATAGGTTGGCGTGCGCCACTTCTGGGGCAGCTGCAGCTGTGGCACTTGTGGAGATGGTGCGGCTGCAGGGGAGAGGGGCAAGATAACTGTACCTCATGTTGTCTTCGGTTGCACAATGGTGGCTCTTGATTATCAGCTGATGAGGCTAACTGTGTGGGAGATGGGTCTCTGCGGCAGTATCAAGGCTTTGTGGGGGCCTCAGGCAGTCGGATGTGGTGGATTGTGAGCTCAGCTGTGGAGAGCTCTCTCACACAACTGTGTAGGTCCGCGGACATCTTGGAATCCCCCCATGTCCTCTATGCTGATCGAATACTCCCAAAGCTCTGACAAACAGTGCAGCAGATTCCAAGATGTGAAAACTTTAGTAATACAGTTCTGTAATCTATGTAAGTATAAATAAGCCATTACACCAAGAAATTACTTAATGGAAATAGAGAACATGGAGCATACAGAGAAAAGTAACCTTGGGTGTTAAACATGTGGACAAAACAATAAACTATAGCAAACATTTATTAATGGGGTTGTCACATGAAAGGCAAATGGAACCACAAAGCTAGAATGGAAAGGAGAGCATAATCAGAATGTAATAATGTCTATTGGTGTCTCAGAATATCTCAATGTGTAGACAACATCTCTTTGACATCTGCAGATTCAGAATCAAAGTTTCCAAGATTATGATGTTTCTTTTGTAGCATTGATGGTAACAAAAAAATTCCAAATATAATTCACTGATGACCCTTGTGTGCGCTCACAAGTACACAAACACATTTTATTAATTTAGTGATTTGGGAAACATTAAGTAAATGTGGCGAGATGCTAAGATCTAACAAATTAAATTGAAGCATAAATATGGGACAAAACCCAACAAAGCACATACTATATCTCAGTTCAAGGTCAATCTGCCGTATTAATGGAAGGGGTGATTTGCATGTCCATTGCTCCCAGTGGTATTTACAATTATGGATAGCTGTATACAATGTAGTGTCAGGGTCTCTAGGGTAATGACATACTCTTAACAAAGTATGATAAAACAGCTGTAAATTCCCTGAAGAAATTGACAAAGGAAACATCTCACAGTAATTTATGTGGAGGAGTGCAGACGAGGTTACACGCGCTCTATGACTCACCCTTTGTTAAGAGTGCGCATACGGTATATATGCCCTAATATTACAGTTAAGTTTGTTTAGGTCAGGGTTCCTACTGGGTCAACAAAGCACTGACAAAATTTGCTCCAGGACTTATATCAAAACAATAATTGTTTTAAAAAGATTTTCTAAACTATATTAAACCCAACATATTAAAATTGACATATAAAGATTCCAGGGGCGGACTGTCACCCCCTAGGGCCCTGGTGCAGGAGCGGACCCTGGGGGGGTGCTACTGGCCACTGTATCGGCCCAGGGGGGGGGGAGGCGGGGTGCTGCTGGGAGCCGCGGGCGCGGTGCTCTCCTACCTGGTGAGCCGCGCCGGACGCTTGTAGGTGCCGGAGGGGCAGAGGAGAGGAGGGGCGGGATCAGGCAGGGGAAGCAGAAAGCTCTCTGCTTCCCTTGCCTGACCCTCCTCTCCTTTGACGGCGGCTTGCGGGGGTCGGCTGGGGGCCCCCTCCAGGCTTGAAGGGGCCCCGCAGCCGGTCAGGGCCCTGGTGCAGCTGCACCAGCTGCACCACGGTAGTTCGCCCCTGAAAGATTCCCGTCATACAGACACATTAATAAAAAGGCCGGGGAGCATCTGCTGGAACCCCAATGATGAAAAAAGTCCAAATTATGGATGATATATACAGTATGTCACATAGTTATAGGTTTATAAATAGTTAATTAGTTAATAGTTAAACAGGCAAACTACTGTGCTGATTACTTAGCTGTTCAGGATCCTGGACAGCGTACATTAACGCTGACACTGACGCTGACACTGACAGGAGCCGCAGGAGTTTAGAAGTGAAACTGTAAAGCCGACAATTACCGGCTTGGCAGATTTATAGGCATAAAACACACATTTGGCCATTTATGACCTCAGCATGTGTCCAGGAGCTTGGACAGTCTCAGGACACATTCTGACATGAGTGTTAAATGACATTATAATAATCATCTTGCACCGCTATCACAGCGGGGCAGGATGATTATTATTGTATGCGTATGGTGGGAAATTCAAACTCGCCAGCTTTTGACAGCCGGTGAGTTTGAAGCGATTTGCGCAGCACATAAGTGCGAATATCGCACCGTGTGCTGTATGGGAGCTAGATTTTCTTGCCCCCATTCCATTGCATTGCGCTCATGCGCATCAGAACCGAATGCAGTCGCATTGCGAGTTAGGTGCAGGGGACTCGCATCAGTGTGTCCCACCGAATAGGGCAACACTGGTCCGAGTTCAATGCGAGTTTCCCTCGCACAGTGTCCTTCAGCATAACAGGTAAAAACAAAGTGAAAGTGCATTTTACAAATACTTCTTCAGGGTGGTTGGCAGGAAGGTGAACCAAGTATTTATATTACAAGCAACCAATGAGAATAAAATATTTAGATCAGACATAGGTGATAGATATTAAGATCAAACATTTTCAATGTTATAAGGTACCTTAAATAGTTTGCACACCAGAGCAAACGCAATTACCACTGAAGTCATATCATGTACTTTGATTTGACAGCCCAATAAATTTAGCTGCTTGTGAAAGGTCCGCTAAAGGATCAGCATTGTAGTCACATTGTTAACGCATGAGAATCTTGGTTCTAGAGATACAAGTGCATCTCAATAAATTAGAATATCATCAAAAAGAACATTTATTTCAGTAATTCAATACATAAACTGAAATGCATATATTATATAGAGTCATTGCAAACAGAGAGATTCATTTCAAGTGCTTATTTCTGTAAATCTTGATGATTTTGGCTTATAGCCAATGAAAACCCAAAATTCATTATCTCAGAAAATTAGAATATTATATAATGCCAACTAAAAAAAATGATTTTTAACTCAGAACAGAATCACCAGGGTATGTAAACTTTTACTCAGGGTCATTTGGATGCTTTTGGTTGTGATTATGATTTAAAAAGAGAAAACACAGTAATGTTACAATAAGTGTCTTCACCCAACCACCAACCATGAGTGGGGAAAAAAGTATTTGCGTCATCATATATAATAAAAGCCGAAGGCCACTTCCGGAGTACTACTTCCGTGATGGCCTTTGGACACATTATCCTGATGTCACCACTGCGCGGTCCCCCGGCTACAAGGAGCGGCGGAGGAACGTTCTGCTCTCGGAAGTTCCGTCCGCCCTCCAGCCTCACCCCTCCACCCACCACCGTACCTAGTGGGGGGCAGGGGGGCCGAGCGCCCCGTGCCCCAAGTCATGAGGGGCCCATTGCCCCCACCCCCTGGGGGACCCCGTGCTGCCAGCCGCCCGCCGCGCGCCCGGAGAGGAGGGAGGACGGGACTTCCTGTCCTGCACCTCTGCCCGCCCCTCCTCTCCTCCTACACCAGCCGCACGCCGGCCGCGGTGAGTCTGCACCCACCCAGCTACGCCTCTGCCCTCCAGCCTCTCCAGCCTCCCCTGCCCTCCAGCCTCCCCTGCCCTCCAGCCTCTCCAGCCTCCCCTGCCCTCCAGCCTCTTCAGCCTCCCCTGCCCTCCAGCCTCCCCTGCACTCCAGCCTCTCCAGCCTCCCCTGCTCTCCAGCCTCCCCTGCCCTCCAGCCTCTCCAGCCTCCCCTGCCCTCCAGCCTCTCCAGCCTCCCCTGCCCTCCAGCCTCTTCAGCCTCCCCTGCCCTCCAGCCTCCCCTGCCCTCCAGCCTCTCAAGCCTCCCCTGCTCTCCAGCCTCCCCTGCCCTCCAGCCTCTCCAGCCTCCCCTGCCCTCCAGCCTCCCCTGCCCTCCAGCCTCTCCTGCCCTCCAGCCTCTCCAGCCTCCCCTGCCCTCCAGCCTCTTCAGCCTCCCCAGCCTCTCCTGCCTCCCCTGCCTCCCCAGCCTCCCCTGCCTCCTCAGCCTCTCCCCTCCCGCCTCCGCTCTCCCCTCCAGCCTCCGCTCTCCCCTCCAGCCTCCGCTCTCCCCTCCAGCCTCCGCTCTCCCCTCCACCCACCTCTCTCCCCTCCAGCCTCTCCCCTCCCACCTCCGCTCTCCCCTCCCCACCTCCGCTCTCCCCTCCAGCCTCCACTCTCCCCTCCAGCCTCCACTCTCCCCTCAAGCCTCCGCCCTCCAGCCTCCGCTCTCCCCTCCAGCCTCCGCTCTCCCCTCTAGCCTCCACTCTCCCCTCTAGCCTCCGCTCTCCCCTCCAGCCTCCGCCCTCCAGCCTCCGCTCTCCCCTCCAGCCACCGCTCTCACCTCCAGCCTCTCCCCTCCAGCCACCGCTCTCCCATCCAGCCTCTCCCCTCCCGCCTCCGCTCTCCCCTCCCGCCTCCGCTCTCCCCTCCAGCCTCCACTCTCCCTCAAGCCTCCGCCCTCCAGCCTCCGCTCTCCCCTCCAGCCTCCGCTCTCCCTCTAGCCTCCACTCTCCCCTCTAGCCTCCGCTATCCCCTCCAGCCTCCGCCCTCCAGCCTCCGCTCTCCCCTCCAGCCACCGCTCTCACCTCCAGCCTCTCCCTCAGCCACCGCTCTCCCATCCAGCCTCTCCCCTCCCGCCTCCGCTCTCCCCTCACGCCTCCGCTCTCCCCTCCAGCCTCCAATCTCCCCTCCAGCCTCCGCTCTCCCCTCCAGCCTCCGCTCTCCCCTCCAGCCTCTGCTCTCCCCTCCCGCCTCCACTCTCCCCTCCCCCTCTCCCCCTCCCTCGCCTCCGCTCTCCCCCTCCCACCTCCGCTCTCCCCTCCCACCTCCGCTCTCCCCTCCAGCCTCTGCTCTCCCCTACAGCCTCCGCTCTCCAGCCTCCGCTCTCCCCTCCAGCCACCGCCCTCTCCCTCCAGCCTCTCCCCTCCAGCCTCCGCTCTCCCCTCCAGCCTCTCCCCTCCAGCCTCCGCCCTCCAGCTTCCGCTCTCCCCTCCAGCCTCCGCTCTCCCCCTCCAGCCTTCGCTCTCCCCTCCAGCCTCCGCTCTCCCCTCCAGCCTCCGCTCTCCCCTCTGCCCTCCGCCCTCCCCTGTCCTCTGCCCTCCCCTGTCCTCTGCCCTCCAGCCTCCCCTGTCCTCTGCTCTCCAGCCTCCCCTGTCCTCTGCTCTCCAGCCTCCCCTGTCCTCTGCCCTCCAGCCTCCCCTCTCCTCTGCCCTCCAGCCTCCGCTCTACCCTTCAGCCTCTGCTCTCCCCTCCAGCCTCTCCCCTCCAGCCTCTGCTCTCCCCTCCAGCCTCTCCCCTCCCGCCTCTCCGCTCTCTCCCCCTCCCGACTCTCCACTCCCACCTCCGCTCTCCCCCTCCAGCCTTTCCCCTCCAGCCTCTGCTCTCCCCTCCAGCCTCTCCCCTCCCACCTCCGCTCTCCCCTCCCGCCTCTCCACTCCCGTCTCCGCTCTCCCCTCCAGCCTCCGCTCTCCCCTCCAGCCTCCGCCCTCCAGCCCTCCGCTCTCCCCTCCAGCCTCCGCCCTCCAGCCTCTGCTCTCCCCTCCAGCCCTCCGCCCTCCAGCCTCCGCTTTCCCCTCCAGCCTCCACTCCTCCGCTCCAGCCTCCGCTCTCCCCTCCAGCCTCTGCCCTCCAGCCTCCGCTCTCCCCTCCCCGCCACCGCTCTCCCTCCCCGCCTCTGCTCTCCCCTCCCTCCGCCTCCGCTCTCCCCTCCCGTCTCCGCTCTCCCCTCCCCGCCTCCGCTCTCCCCTCCAGCCTCTGCTCTTCCCTCCAGCCTCTGCTCTCCCCTCCAGCCTCTCCCCTCCCGCCTCCGCCTTCCCCTCCTCCCGCCTCTCCCTTCCCGCCTCCGCTCTCTCCTCCAGCCTCCGCTCTCCCCTCCAGCCTCCGCTCTCCCCTCCAGCCTCCGCTCTCCCCTCCAGCCACCACCCTCCCCTCCAGCCTCTCCCCTCCCACCTCCACTCTCCCCTCCAGCCTCCGTTCTCCCCTCCAGCCTCCGCCCTCCAGCCTCCGCTCTCTCCTCCAGCCTCCGCTCTCCCCTCCGGCCTCCGCTCTCCCCTCCAGCCTCTGCTCTCCCCTCCATCCTCTGCCCTCCAGCCTCCGCTTCTCCCCTCCAGCCCCTCCCCTCCCGCCTCCGCTCTCCCCTCCAGCCTCTCCCCTCCCGCCTCCGCTCTCCCCTCCTGCCTCTCCCCTCCAGCCTCTGCTCTCCCCTCCAGCCTCTCCCCCCCAGCCTCCGCTCCTCCCCCCCAGCCTCCGCTCTCCCCTCCCGCCTCCGCTCTCCCCTACAGCCTCCGCTCTCCCTCCAGCCTTCACCCTCCAGCCTCCGCCCTCCCCTCCAGCCATGGCTCTCCCCTCCAGCCTCTCCCCTCCCGCCTCCGCTCTCCCCTCCCACCTCTGCTCTCCCCTCCTGCCTCCGCTCTCCCCTCCAGCCTCCGCCCTCCAGCCTCCGCTCTCCCCTCCAGCCTCCGCTCTCCCCTCCAGCCTCCGCTCTCCCCTCCAGCCTCTGCCCTCCAGCCTCCGCTCTCCCCTCCAGTGTCTCCCCTCCAGCCTCTGCTCTCCCCTCCACCCTCTCCCCTCCCGCCTCCGCTCTCCCCTCCCGCCTCCGCTCTCCCCTCCAACCTCCGCTCCCCCCTCCAGCCTCGCTCTCCCCTCCGGCCTCCGCTCTCCCCTCCAGCCTCTGCTGTCCTCTCCAGCCTCTGCTCTCCCCTCCAGCCTCCGCTCTCCCCTCCAGCCTCCGCTCTCCCCTCCCGCCTCTGCTCTCCCCTCCAGCCTCTGCTCTCCCCTCCAGCCTCTGCTCTCCCCTCCAGCCTCTCCCCTCCCGCCTCTGCTCTCCCCTCCCACCTCCGCTCTCCCCTCCCGCCTCCGCTCTCCCCTCCAGCCTCCGCTCTCCCCTCTGCCCTCCACCCGCCCCTGTCCTCATAACTTTATTCTTTCATGAGTTATTTACAAGTTTATGAAATGTTTTCAAAGTGCTGCCCATTGTGTTGGATGCAACCCTCTTCTCACACTCTTGACACCCTGATAGCAACACCGCAGAAGAAATGCTAGCACAGGCTTCCAGTATCCGTAGTTTCAGATGCTGCACATCCCGTATCTTCACAGCATAGACAATTGCCTTTAGATGAGTGATGAGGCAAACTTTTTGTGAATGGTGAAGTTAACAAACAAAACCCACCGCTATTGGTCTGACACTAACCCACAGTGGATAGATCCCTCCAAGACTGTTAGAACACAAAAATTTATGTTATGGTGTGGTATATCGGGTACAAAGATAGTGGGGCCATTCTTCATCAATGGAAACCTCAATTCCACTGGATCTCAGAATCATGTAGCAATTTCAATTTCAGATAGCAAGTATATATATATATATATATATATATATATATATATATATAATAAATAGTGGTGTGAAAAAGTGTTTGACCCCTTCCTGATCTCTTTCTCTTTTGGATGTTTGTCACACTTAAATGTTTCCAATGACCAAACAAATATGGATATTACACAAAGATAAGACTAGTAAGCACAAAATGAAGTTTTAAAATGAAAGTCTTTCATATTGGTGAACAAACAATCTAAAATTACAAACACTGTGTAAAAAAGTGATTGCCTCCTCCTTAAAACACAAAATAACTGTGGTGTAGGAGTTCAATTTCTCTAGCCACTCCCATGTCATATTACTGCCACAACTGTTCTCAATCAAGAAATCACTTAAATAGGACCTGTCTGACAAAGTGAAGTAGGCCAAAGATCCTGAAAAGTTAAAGATCATACCGCGATCCAAAGAAATTCAGGAACAAATGAGAAACAAAGTAATTGAAATCTATCAATCTGGAAAAGGTTACAAAGCCATTTCTAAAGCTTTCGGACTCCAGCAAATCACAGTGAGAGCCATTATCCACAAATGGTGAAAACATGGAACAGTGGTCAGAAGAGATGAGCAAACTTTGCTCAAACATGTTCGCCAATTTCAAATTCAGCAAGAATATGGCCAATTCGGTTCAGTGATTGGAAATCCCAACACTTTCCCCAAAAGTCGGCAAATCCTGGAAAGGCTGGTTTCACACTGCAGTTTTTCCCTGATCAGGGTTCATTAGGTTTGTGTGCCAAAACCCGAAGTGTCTCCAAAACCCAGAACAGGTGTCAATTTTTCAATTATAGTTTTTCTCTGCAAGTTTCACTCCTGGTTTTGGCACACAAACACTGATGAATCCTGATCAGGGAAAAACTGCAGTGTGAAAGCAGCCTAAATTTGGGAAAAAGTTTAAAATGTAAAATGGCCCTATAACTTTATCTGGTGAGCATTTTGGCCCCAATTAAACAGAAGACCTGTTTGGCTGGGGACAACACTTAACCTACGGTTAGGAGTGTCCATAGACATCGGTTTACCGGCTTGTGTTAAGCTGTAGAATTTTGGGAATTTTTTTTAAATTTCTAAGCTTCCTGGAGTTTGCAGGTGTTTTGACAGCTGTAGGATCTGAATTTTGTAAAACATTTAAAAGTTTATAAGAGCTTTATATTTTTAAGGGATTTTTGGGGGAATTTTTTTTATTGGAGAGCAAATCTTTATTATTGAAGAGGTTTCCAGCATGCAAAGCCATCTGTCATACACTTATGTGAAAGCAATATATAAAAAAAGCATATGGCTAATATATGCTTTAGGCTGGAAACACTGTCCGAGTGACATGCGAGTTACTTTTCTGACCTGACACAGACTCATTGCCTTCTCAACCACCACTGACAACACCACGTCCCTGTCCCTTAACAACAGGCTTTTCTGCATTTTGGGTTTTGTTGACAGATTTTCAGGTGTGCATGGCACAAGCCAACCTAGCTCTCACAGCCAAATTAGTGGGTAAAATGGCCTGGTGCAAGCTTTGTAGCAGGCAGTAGGAAATGTTTGGACTACTACTTTTGCGTTGGCCAATAGCCACCTATTTGTAATGTGTGACAGCAGAAGACAGCTGCCCCAAAAACAGCAGGGAAAAATGACTTTCTTGTGTGTCTTCAGCTCTGAAAACAGCTATTTTTTTGGGGGTTATTATGGAGCTACTAAGCGGCTCATTTACACTGTCCCTGCTCAAGTATTTCTCCCTCCCAGTAGTCTGACTGATCTGTGTCTTTAGCTCTCAAAAGATCTATTGTTTTGGCCTCCCGACGAAGCAAAGTGTGGTGAAGTCTGTACTGATGTTTGGTGACATTTCCCTGGGGTCCCAGCATTAAGCTGGTCTGTATCAGCTTTACATGCTATGCATTGATATGCAGTAATGCCTCTTTGACTGTCCTTTGCAGTTAGGCTGTGTTCACACTTGCGGAAACCTCCGCAGCGTTCTGCGGAGGGGATCCGCAAGCTGAGTGCAGCCACCGCAAGCACCTATGTTTACAATGGGGATGCACGGTGCTGCGCTTGACTGTGCATGACCGTGCACTCCCATTCATTTGCCTGTGTGATTTGTATGCAGGCGGACACCTGCACACAAATCACACGCTCTCGTCCGCGCCAGGAACGCAACATGTTGCATTGTACAAATCACACAGGCAAATGAATGGGAGTGCACGGTCATGCACAGTCAAGCGCAGCACCATGTGTCCCCATTATAAACATAGGTGCTTGCGGTGGCTGCACTCAGCTTGCGGATCCCCTCTGCAGAATGCTGCGGAGGGATCCGCAAGTGTGAACCCAGACACAGTAAAGCTTACACTGAACAGGTTTGCAAGCTCCTGTAGATGCATCAGTTACAGATACCAGCACAGTATCATTAGTTGTAGTGACAGTACTCCCCTTTTTTGATTAATCAGACCTGCTATCGACTTTTGTTGTGTGTTTGCATATAGCTGTGTGTGTTTGTTCTATCTCCATTTGTTCATGTTATGTGAATGGGCTAGTGTGCAATATATTACTGTCAGCTGCTCTAAGTCTCTTACTAGATGTAAATGTCTGATTTAACTTATAACCGTTTTTCGTGTGTAGTTAATGTGTTAATACTGCGCTTGGTAGCTTTGTGCGCCCATCGAGGCAAGGATTTACTTGAATTTGATTTATAGTTTGTAGTTTTTTTAGTTTCTAAAGGAGATAATTCTCATGCCCACCATTCTCTGCTGTTATACTTGTTGTGCTGAGACGTATTCTTTGATTACTTGTCCCTCTTCAAGTGTTCGAAATCACCACAACCTCTTTGAAGGTTCTATATTTGTCTGTCAGTATTATCTGTACTCTATTGGTCTAAATAAAATGTATTGGATTTTATTGGAAGTATTGGCATCATTTAAATTCCGTATCTGAATTAGTGGTTGTTGATTATTTGAGATGCGTTCCAGTGTTTTTGGATGGTTATATGTATGACACGTGAACAATTGGTTTACAGATGTGACAGTAGTAGCCCATGTCCTGGATACATCTGTGTGTGGTGACTCTTGAAGCATTGACTCCAGCAGCAGTCCACTCATGGTAAATCTCCCCCAAATTTTTGAATAGCCTTTTCTTAACAATCTTTTCAAGGCTGCAGTTATTCCGGTTGCTTGTGCACTTTTCTCTACCACACTTTTTCCTTTCACTCAACTGTCCATTAATATGAACAGCCAGATTCTTTAGCCATGACCTTTTGTGGCTTACCCTCCTTGTTCAGTGTGTCAATGACTGCCTTCTGGACATTTGTCAAGGCAGCAGTCTTCCCCATGATTGTGTAGGCTACTGAACCAGATTAAGGGACCATTTTAAACAATTAGTAAGCCTTTTAAGGTGTCTTGTGTTAATTATTCTAATTTTCTGAGATAATGACTTTTGGATTTTCATTGGCTGTAAAGCCATAATCTTCAACATTTACAGAAATAAACACTTGAAATAGATCACTCTATTTGTAAAGACTGTTTAATACATGTATTTCACTTTTTGTATTGAATTACTGAGATGACTTATCTTTTTGATGATATTCTAATTTATTTAGATGCACTTGTATATCCTTATCATTAAATACCAACAATATAGCTTTAAATAGGTTGTATTTTTTCCTAAAATGAACAGTAAATATGTTACTCTTTTGTAATAATTCTAAAGAACTTAAACATAATGTATAAATACTGTATATTCATTTAAAAAGAAAGCTATTGGTTTCAAGAAAAAAAAGGCAAATTTAACATCTACTAAATATATGGCAGCTAAAGTCCACAGGTATAAAGCAGAAACCTATATGTTTGAATTTACAATATTAAAATTGAAATGAAAGATATGGTTAATTTGTATTACATCTACAGTATTTTACATAGCTTTGACCATTTATACTTTCACATTAGCTACATAACATGCCTTTCAAAGACCATTAGATGTCACCATAACAGCACTTACTCATACTATGGAGCAAGTCTGAGTTTCTTTAGCAGACATTACTCAATACTTTAAGTCTGGTCAAGTGATAGATGAAGTATTGACACACATTTTTACACAGGCATTCAATCGGTGTCTTCCTAAGTTGTGCTAGGATGCTTGCTTTTTTGATCAAATAAATGACCATTAATTTACCGCACTCGCATGTTTCATCTTTATAAGTAGCACAGGAAAATCACCTAGTCTCTCAACCTCCAGCATTATGTGACTCGTAGAACCCGTAGTCCTGCAGCAGCTTACATTATTCACTATGCCTTACCCATTTCACTAAGGTGAGCATTCCCAGTATCTTCCTACACCGGATAAGACTCTATTGTGCTGTTTTAATGTCAGCCTTATCTCCCTGTGTTTGTGCAGGTTTCCTCTCCTTGATTTCATCCCACACTCCAAAGACATACTGATAAGTAATTTAGATTGTGAGTCCCAATGGGGACGGTGATGGAAATGACAAGCCCTCCCAGGGCTACAGTGCTTCCTTCCTTGACAACATGCCCTTTCAGCTTCCCATGCGCAGCGTGGTACAGTAATAGTGACAACCACACACAATTCAATAAAGCTTGCAGCACACAGTACCTGGGTGTACTGAACCACGAGATCCTGTTCGTTGCACCAGAAATGACATGCGCCCCAGGTCCGTGGGATTCGTGGAACCGGGCTACAGTGCTTCTGGGGAGTTACAGGGGTCGAGACCCGGCTCTGTACCCCTGGCAGTGTCAATTAAAATTCGGGGATTGAGGTTTTTGGGGATTGAATTCGTGACGCCGCCTGTGATGTTTGGCTATTAATGGTCAACGCTGCAGTGGGGGACCTCTGGGGATGATGGAATCGCAGGTGAGGTGATATCGCTCCCCACGGGTGGAGTGGTTCCCTAGGGCAACTGGTATAGTCTATGGCGGTGGCAGGCCGTTGGGGTGCAGGACTGAGAGCGCGGAATAACCGACAGACACACAGTATGTAGTCTCCATTACATTTACTGGTAGTTACAGGTTGAAACCAGGACACTGACCACAGGTGGTGTTGTGAATCTGGGTGGCCTGGAAGCAAGTTGGGGATCTCCTCACCCGGTGAGTTCTGAGGCCTCTCTGCTGTGCTCCTCTTTGCTGGTCCTGGCTGCCTGTAGCTAAGCTGTGATCCTCTCTTCCTGATGGTAAGTCTCTCACCCGTATGGCAGGCAGCCGGAGCCCTTCTCTGGCATCACTCATCTGGCAACTGTCCCTGATCTCTCGGGTGCTGCTGTACCACCAGGTGCTTTGATGTGGCCAGAAGACATGGAGTCTCTCGTCCTCCAGTTTTGGCTGCTGGGCCTTTTTCCGCACAAATTCGGACTCTGGTCTCCATTTCTGGCACTCTGCTCTGGGGTGAGCTGGCAGCTGGCTCCACTCCGCAGGCTCTATCCTCTCCTTCCTCAGATCCTCTCCGATGGTTTCCTCACACTTGCAGCTGTCTATTCCTGCACGAGGTCCTACTGCTCCAGTCCCCAGGATGTCTGATCACTTCCTTTTCTCTGAATTTCTGTCTATCCCCACCCCGGAATATACAGGAGAGCTGCCTTGAACCTGGGTTCAGAGCTCCCCCTTAAGGTCTGGAGTTAGGAAAAGTGTTGCATGTGATGGGTTTACCTGGTGTGGCTACCCCTTCTTGTTTACAAGTATGACATCACCCCCCCGAGGGAGGAAATGCCATTGTGGCAACTGGATTCTGGGGTGACACTTTCCCCCTAGTTAAATTCAGTACTCCTGGACTGAGGAAACATTTTTAAAGGGAACCTCACACCAGGTTTTTGCAACATAATCTGAGAATAGCATAATATAGGACCCGAGATCTAGATTCCAGCGATGTGTCACTTACTGGGCTGCTCAGTGTAGTTTTGATAAAATTACTGTTTAATCAGCTGGAGATTATCATTAGCAGTCTACTTGGCCTGCTGCCAAGTAGTCTGGCATATTCACAGACTGCGAAATCTGCAACAGATAAAAACACTAATTTTATCAAAATGACAGCAAGCAGCTCAGTAAATGACACATCGCTGGAATCAGGGTCTCTATTTCTACATTATGCTGCTCCCAGATGGGATGGCAAAAACCTGGTAACAGGTTCCCTTTAAGAAATAGCAACAATAGAAAAAAATGTACAAAGTCTCAAAAATGAAAAATTACAAAAAATAATAAAATTTGAAAAACAGTTACTACGGCACTTAGTCCTTCCACCATTGTCTGATAGTGAACTTTATACAAAATTGTCCTGACCACACCAAGTACTGTGATCTATTGGTTCATTTTTAAATTAAATGTTCAAGAATGCTCAAAAGTTCATACATTAAGTCCTATAGGCATAGTACACTTGATGGTTGCTTACTTACATAGTTACATGAAAACAAAACATATTTACATTTTATTTTAGTTTACACTTTAGTCTTGGGATCTAACAGGGACTTGACCCTGGGTACTGCGCTGAGACCTTCGCAGCACGGGTGTTTCTTCTGATGACCTAGCCTGATCTAATGTGTCTGTTGGGGACCCACTAGTGACTGTACTGTAGGTAGACCTATGTCTCACATTAGGCTAGGCAGCTTTCTGCGACTCCTTAGAATTACCATGGGCATGACAGGCTCGCCGCTAGCAGGGGGTCAATTCTCTTGTTCCACTGCAGGTGTGGCAACTGTTGCTTGAGCTGGTGGTTCTTCATGTCTTTCTTGAGTCTCAGCTGGTTCAGGTATGATAAAGTGGGGAAAAATTAATACGGGTACTGTGACTGCTCTATTAACATGGGTCCAGGATTTGGGAAAGTCTCCAAGAATGGTATGAATCATCTCTTCCTCTTTTTCTTTGTGCTGAGGGGTTTCTTGGACTTCTTCTTTGTCACTTAATTGCTCAGAGCATATCTTTAGATGATCTCTTCAAACTGCTGCTGAGGTCTCTCCTCCCTCTTTACTGATTAGACATACTTTGGTGTTGTCAAAATTTTAAGACAATACGGTGATGGCTTTGCCTCCCACTGGTCATCCAGTTTATGCATCCTTCTTTATCTCTTTAGGACTTGCTCTCCAGGTGTTAAGGGGACTGCAGGTGCATATTTGTTATAGGCTCTCTCTTGCCTTTCCCTTGCTTGGACAGACTTCTCTCTTTGCACTCTGGCACTTTACGGTACTGCTGTTGCCGTTCGGTATCCCAATCTGCATCTGGTGGGTTTGTCTCAGGTGTTAGGTCTAAGTCAATGGGCAGCTTGCTAGGTTTTGCCATCATCAGGTAGGCAGGAGTACAGTTGGTGGAGTTCACAGGAATATGATTGTATAAATCCACTAAATCTGGCAATGTTTCTGGCTACATACTTCTTTCTTCCAGTGGCAGTGTCTTCAACAGGTCTATCAATACCTGATACATCTTTTTGCACATGCCATTGGTTTGTGGATGGTACGGCGTCATTCTTATTTTCCTGCTGCCGTACAAGTTGCAAAACTCCTGGAACACCTTTGCTCGAACGCTGGACCTTGATCTGTAAGAATCTGTTCAGGGTAGCAATGGGGTCTGCAGAAAAAGGCTTGAAAGGCTATAGCCACTGTCTTTGCTGTCAAGTTTTTCAGCAGTACTACTACCAAGAAGCAGGAATAGTAATCTACGATGGTGAGGGTGTAGACATAGCCAGACCGGCTCGGGGTCAGCTTCACATGATTCAAAGCTACAATTACAAGTGGTTGTCTGCTAATAGGCTGTAGAGGAGCTCATTGGTTTTCACGATCCTTCCTCCACAGGTTGCATGGGCCACAGTCTCTGCACCATTTCTCGATGGCATTCCTCATGCCAATCCAGTAGAATTGTTCACGCAACAGAACCTCCAGCTTCTTCCACCCAAAGTCCCCTGCCCCATCGTGGTATGCCTCCAGGACCATCTGGACATCTCTCTTTGGGACCACTATCTGCCAGACCAGTTCATGGGTTTATGCATTGATGTGCCGTCTGCACAGCTTACAGTCATAGATGAATAATTTACTCTTTTCTTTCCACAACTGTTGTGCCTCTTTCGGAGCATCTGGACCAGGGTGTGAGTCGGCTTGTGTCAACATCTTCTTGACTAAGTGGATGGCTGAATCGCTATATCACATCTCTGCCCAACCATAGTGGGGTAACAGGTTGAACGTGGCTTCTTTCATGACAGGCCGCTTGTCTCTCACACCATGGGAACACTGGGACACACTGCTGCGGTGAAAAGCCGTTAGCTCTATCTCTTCCAGCTCCTCAGGGTCTTCTCCCACATCTGAAAGGTTGGGCATCCTTGACAGTGCATCAGCATTGGCGTTCTTATGCCCTGCCAGGTACTTCATGGTAAAGTTGTAATTGGACAACCGTGCCATCCATCGCTGTTCCTGTGCACCTACCTTTGCAGTTTCTAGATGAGTCAGCCGATTATTGTCCATAGAGATGGTAACCTTTGCTGAAGCCAGGTAATGTTTAAAGTGCTCAGTTACAGCCCAGACTATGGCAAGGAACTATAGCTTGAAGGACCTATAGTTGCACATAAATCTGTGATCCGAGGGGAACTGATATCAATGGGGTCCTATCTTAATAAAGGGCGGCATTTAGAAACCCAACAACTCTATGATGAGATCGCAGATTTGGAGTTACAACATAAAAAATATCAAGACCCCGATATACTAAACACATTAACATCTAAACGGCTGCGATTAAAGGATCTAATTAACACATCCTCAGCAAAACAATACAGAAAGTGGAAAACTAAAATGTATGCTCATGGCGATAGGGCCTCAAAATTTATGCTCTCTTATCTGCGTAAACAACAGTCACGTACGCAAATACATTCAATTAAAAATGACAGAGGGGTTGACTCACAAGACCAAGCTCACATAGAGCAAGCTTTTCTTAACTATTACATGCACTTATACAACTTACATTCTAATGACTCTACAGAAGCTGTCCATCAGAGGAGCCGTGAGGAGGAGGCATTTTTGAAGGACCTGCAACTCCCAACCCTTTCTGAAACGGATCAGCAATCACTTTTACAGCCCTTCACGCTTCAAGAGCTCCAGTCCACTCTGTCACGCTGCCCTAGGGGGAAGGCACCTGGTCCTGATGGATTCTCTGCCTTATATTACAAGACTTTCTCCTCTCTGCTCCTGCCACATCTTCTAAAACTATGTAATGCAACGCTAGCAGGCCAACCATTACCTGGTCAGATGCTTGAAGCTAGGATTTCGTTGATTCATAAAGAGAGTAAGGACCCAACCTTGTGTAGCAGTTACAGGCCTATATCTTTGTTAAATGTAGACTTGAAGCTGGTGGCCGGGATGATTGCTCACAGGTTGGCGACGCTTTTGCCACACTTGATTTCAACGAATCAAACAGGATTTGTGAGGGGCAGAGAGGGGAAGGATAATGCCCATAAAGTCCTACACTTAATACAACACGCAAAAACGCGCAATCTTCCACTAGTCCTTTTAGGCACAGACACAGAGAAAGCGTTTGATAGAGTGGATTGGATCTTCCTAAAAGAAGTTCTCATGAGATTTAAATTGCCCGCGACCTTAATTTCATCTATTATGGCAATGTATCGTCACCCCACGGCTCGGATTAAAATTAACGATTCTATAACTCAGACATTCCCTATTGGTAATGGAACCAGACAGGGCTGCCCGTTGTCTCCGTTGCTATTCGTGTTGGCAATGGAGCCTCTGTTGATGGCGATTCAGAGTAACCATGACATAGAGGGCATCACGATAGCTGGGGAACAATTCAAAACGACAGCATTCACAGATGACCTCTTGGTGTTTCTGACGAATCCCATGAGGGGACTCCATGCCCTCATGGACCTGATGGACCAATATGGTAGCCTGTCCAATTTCAAGATAAACGTTTCAAAATTCGAAGCTCTAGGGATACAGATAAAACCAGACACCCCTGAAAAACTGAAAACTTTATACCCTTTATCCTGGCCTAAACAATATATTACCTATCTGGGGGTAAAGATAAGTGGAAACCACCGTGATTTATTTAAACTAAATATACTTCCTCTTCTTGCATCCACGACTACCCTCATTCAAAATTGGAGAGACACATATCTCTCATGGATAGGGAGAAAGAATATGCTGAAAAGCCTAATTTTACCCAAATTTAATTATCTTTTTCAGATGCTACCTATTTTTATTCCGACTAGCTTCCTTACCAAAGTGAATTCACTTTTTACCAGATATACAGTTAGGGCCAGAAATATTTGGACAGTGACATAAGTTTTGTTATTTTAGCTGTTTACAAAAACATGTTCAGAAATACAATTATATATATAATATGGGCTGAAAGTGCACACTCCCAGCTGCAATATGAGAGTTTCCACATCCAAATCGGAGAAAGGGTTTAGGAATCATAGCTCTGTAATGCATAGCCTCCTCTTTTTCAAGGGACCAAAAGTAATTGGACAATGGACTCTAAGGGCTGCAATTAACTCTGAAGGCGTCTCCCTCGTTAACCTGTAATCAATGAAGTAGTTAAAAGGTCAGGGGTGGATTCCAGGTGTGTGGTTTTGCATTTGGAAGCTGTTGCTGTGACCAGACAACATGCGGTCAAAGGAACTCTCAATTGAGGTGAAGCAGAACATCCTGAGGCTGAAAAAAAAAAGAAAAAATCCTTCAGAGAGATAGCAGACATGCTTGGAGTAGCAAAATCAACAGTTGGGTACATTCTGAGAAAAAAGGAATTGACTGGTGAGCTTGGAAACTCAAAAAGGCCTGGGCGTCCACGGATGAGAACAGTGGTGGATGATCGCCGCATACTTTATTTGGTGAAGAAGAACCCATTCACAACATCAACTGAAGTCCAGAACAGTCTCAGTGAAGTAGGTGTATCTGTCTCTAAGTCAACAGTAAAGAGAAGACTCCATGACAGTAAATACAAAGGGTTCACATCTAGATGCAAACCATTCATCAATTCCAAAAATAGACAGGCCAGAGTTAAATTTGCTGAAAAACACCTCAAGAAGCCAGCTCAGTTCTGGAAAAGTATTCTATGGACAGATGAGACAAAGATCAACCTGTACCAGAATGATGGGAAGAAAAAAGTATGGAGAAGAAAGGGAACGGCACATGATCCAAGGCACACCACATCCTCTGTAAAACATGGTGGAGGCAACGTGATGGCATGGGCATGCATGGATTTCAATGGCACTGGGTCACTTGTGTTTATTGATGACATAACAGCAGACAAGAGTAGCCGGATGAATTCTGAAGTGTACCGGGATATACTTTCAGCCCAGATTCAGCCAAATGCTGCAAAGTTGATTGGACGGCGCTTCATAGTACAGATGGACAATGACCCCAAGCATACAGCCAAAGCTACCCAGGAGTTCATGAGTGCAAAAAAGTGGAACATTCTGCAATGGCCAAGTCAATCACCAGATCTTAACCCAATTGAGCATGTATTTCACTTGCTCAAATCCAGACTTAAGACAGAAAGACCCACAAACAAGCAAGACCTGAAGGCTGCGGCTGTAAAGGCCTGGCAAAGCATTAAGAAGGAGGAAACCCAGCGTTTGGTGATGCCCATGGGTTCCAGACTTAAGGCAGTGATTGCCTCCAAAGGATTCGCAACAAAATATTGAAAATAAAAATAATTTGTTTGGGTTATGTTTATTTGTCCAATTACTTTTGACCTCCTAAAATGTGGAGTGTTTGTAAAGAAATGTGTACAATTCCTACATTTTCTATCAGATATTTTTGTGCAACCCTTCAAATTAAACGTTACAATCTGCACTTGAATTCTGTTGTAGAGGTTTCATTTCAAATCCAATGTGGTGGCATGCAGAGCCCAACTCGCGAAAATTGTGTCACTGTCCAAATATTTCTGGCCCTAACTGTATGTGGAAGAGCAGGAAAACTCGCATATCACAACGTACGCTGTCACTTCCCAAACACCTTGGTGGCATGGGGGCTCCAGACATTAAACTATACTATAGAGCAGCACAAATCTCTAGAATAGTGGACATAGTTAGGAGAACTAGAGATAAACAATGATTACAAGTAGAAGATGTTCTTGCACCCTACAATCTTAGATCACTCTTTCTCATTCATCCCAACATGAAACAAAATATATCCTTACTGAAACCCTTCACCAGATCCACCTTGAAGATTTGGCAAAAAGAGGCAAAACACCTAATGCCGCCACTCACTCCATTGGCAAATCTCAACGATGTGCTCGTCCACTTAAAAACAACACGAGATAAAAAATTTAGTTCATACCGAGAGCAATACAAGCATCCTGTGGACCAATTACCGTATATACTCGTGTATAAGCCGACCCGTGTATAAGCCGACCCCCCTACTTTAGCCCCCAAAACCTGGGAAAACCTATTGACTCGCGTATAAGCCGAGGGTGGACCCCAGCACAGGTATACAGCCCCCAGCAGTGTGGTATACAGCAGCCCCCAGCACAGGGGTATACAGCAGCCCCCAGCACAGGGGTATACAGCAGCCCCCAGCACAGGGGTATACAGCAGCCCCCAGCACAGGGGTATACAGCAACCCCCAGCACAGGGGTATACAGCAGCCCCCAGCACAGGGGTATACAGCAGCCCCCAGCACAGGGGTATACAGCAGCCCCCAGCACAGGGGTATACAGCAGCCCCCAGCACAGGGGTATACAGCAGCCCCCAGCACAGGGGTATACAGCAACCCCCAGCACAGGGGTATACAGCAGCCCCCAGCACAGGGGTATACAGCAGCCCCCAGCACAGGGGTATACAGCAGCCCCCAGCACAGGGGTATACAGCAGCCCCCAGCACAGGGGTATACAGCAGCCCCCAACACAGGGGTATACAGCAGCCCCCAGCACAGGGGTATACAGCAGCCCCCAGCACAGGGGTATACAGCAGCCCCCAGCACAGGGGTATACAGCAGCCCCCAGCACAGGGGTATACAGCAACCCCCAGCACAGGGGTATACAGCAGCCCCCAGCACAGGGGTATACAGCAGCCCCCAGCACAGGGGTATACAGCAGCCCCCAGCACAGGGGTATACAGCAACCCCCAGAACAGGGGTATACAGCAGCCCCCAGCACAGGGGTATACAGCAGCCCCCAGCACAGGGGTATACAGCAGCCCCCAGCACAGGGGTATACAGCAGCCCCCAGCACAGGGGTATACAGCAGCCCCCAGCACAGGGGTATACAGCAGCCCCCAGCACAGGGGTATACAGCAGCCCCCAGCACAGGGGTATACAGCAACCCCCAGCACAGGGGTATACAGCAGCCCCCAGCACAGGGGTATACAGCAGCCCCCAGCACAGGGGTATACAGCAGCCCCCAGCACAGGGGTATACAGCAGCCCCCAGCACAGGGGTATACAGCAGCCCCCAGCACAGGGGTATACAGCAGCCCCCAGCACAGGGGTATACAGCAGCCCCCAGCACAGGGGTATACAGCAGCCCCCAGCACAGGGGTATACAGCAACCCCCAGCACAGGGGTATACAACAGCCCCCAGCACAGGGGTATACAGCAGCCCCCAGCACAGGGGTATACAGCAGCCCCCAGCACAGGGGTATACAGCAGCCCCCAGCACAGGGGTATACAGCAGCCCCCAGCACAGGGGTATACAGCAGCCCCCAGCACAGGGGTATACAGCAACCCCCAGCACAGGGGTATACAGCAGCCCCCAGCACAGGGGTATACAGCAGCCCCCAGCACAGGGGTATACAGCAGCCCCCAGCACAGGGGTATACAGCAGCCCCCAGCACAGGGGTATACAGGGTTCCCGACGGCCCCCGGCAGTGGTATACAGCCCCCCCGCCTAGTACCGGGCCCCCATGCTGCGGCACAGCATACAGTAGCTCATACATTACCATCTCCTGCAGCGCGCGCTTCCTCCATCTCCCGCCCGGCTTGTTGCTGTAGTGTCATGTGACGCGCCAGTCACATGACACTACAGGAAGATGCCGGCTGGGATATGGAGGAGCCACGCGCTGCAGGAGATGGTAATGTATGAGCTACTGTATGCTGTGCCGCAGCATTGGGGCCCGGTACTAGGTGGGGGGGCTGTATACCACTGCCGGGGGCCACCAGGGGCTGTGTGGGGCAATATGCACTGCATCCCCTTGCCGGGGATGGACAGGGGGATGCGTGCATATTAATGAGGCGGGCCCACGTGACCGCGCGGTGTCACTGCAGCCCCCTCCTGCCTCCTCCTGCCCCCAGTCAGAGCCCCCGTCCCCGTCACACTCAGCACCCCCGTCACACTCACACTATATACTCGTGTATAAGCCGAGGGGGGACTTTTCAGCCCAATTTTTGGGCTGAAAAAGTCGGCTTATACACGAGTATATACGGTACATCAAGACGGCACCATTGTATCTTTTACAGACATACGAACGATACCTTAAATTTTATTCAGTATAACACAATTCGACATATTTTCCACCCGCTTCTGAAAAAATCAGACCTTTCTAGGGGATTGACTGAGTTCGAGAAGCTCTGTGCCGCGGTGACAAAACCGAAACAGATATTCTCAAAAATCTATCATATATTACTGACTGCCGATGTCAACCCCAAGAGGGCATTCATAGCACACTGGGAAAAAGATTTGGGATATAAATTTACACCTTCACAGATGCGATACATATATTCCCATTCCTACGGCCCGACACAGTGTGTAAGAGCTCAGGAATCCTCCTATAAAGTTGTTACGAGATGGTATTATACCCCGGACCAAGTCCGAATATGGGACATCAACCATCTCTCCGAATGTTGGAGATGCGGGGCTGAAGAAGTCACTTATCTACATATGTGGTGGAACTGTCCAACGCTGACTCTGTTTTGGAAAAGGGTGGAGAAAATCATTGTTCTGCCGTAGCTCTGGGCAGGTTCGCTCTATCTAGAAAGGAGGAAATAGTAGATTGAGAGGGTTGGGGGATAGAGGGGTCAGTAGAAAGGTTGTAGAGAGAAGAATAGTAGGATGCAAACTCATCTGCTATTTGGATGGGGTTGAAAATCTTGGAGGAGTTTGATTTGGTCAGAAAGGGGATCCTCGATTGTATTTCTTTTTTTTTGACGCGCCTGGCTAACAAGGCCCCAGCCCTATCCCCCATGGAATAAAACTTAGCTCTAGATTTCTTGAGAATGTGTTCCGATTTCTGTAATAACAGATGTCGAACCCTCAGTCTAATGGCAGAGAGGTCAGAGAGGATCTGTTGTGTGGGAGTTTGCTTATGGCGGGCTTCCAGTTCAGCCAACAATTTAAGGGCGTCTTGAACGGCTTTGGTACGTTGTCGCTTAATGGATGACGCCATCTTAATGAAAAGGCCACAGGTTACTGCCTTGTGGGCAAACCAAAGATTATCGATCAGCATCTCGCCGTCATCATTAAAGGAAAAATACTCTTTAAGGGATTTCTCAATATATAAGGAGTTAGATTGGTCAACTAGCAGATGGTCGTTAAGGCGCCACTGTGATGGGGGAGTGATAGCCAGCGGGTCTCCTAGGGACACTGAAACAGGGGCGTGATCAGACCAGGAAATATTGCCTATGGATGCAGAAGTACAATGAGGGAGGGCCACATCGTCCACCAACACATAGTCTATCCTGCTGTAGGAACCATGTCTTGGTGACATATACGTGAAGTCCCGTTCACTGCAATGGAGATATCTCCATATGTCGTGTAGTCCAAATGAGTGAACAAGAGGGCCAACTTCCCCCCTGGAGGATGAGGGAGCTGAACAGTCCAGCAGTTTGGACATGGGAATATTGAAGTCTCCAGCGATAAGTTTGTAGCCGTGTTGTATTTCACTCATGGACTGGAAAAACTTTCTCAAAAATTTAATTTGGTAATGTTGGGAGCATACACAGAGGCAATAGTATAAGGGACGTTATTAATAACGCACTGTATTATGAGATATCTGCCCAATGGATCAGGGATGGATCTTACTAGTTGAAAAGAAAGTGATTTGTGGAAGAAAATAGCTACCCCGGCTTTTTTTGAATCATTATTAGCAAAAAACTGGTAGAGGAATAAGCCATATTGCATTCTCACATTATCCTGTTCAAGAAGATGTGTTTCCTGCAAACATATAATGTGATGCCGAGACTTCACCAATTGGCGCCAGACCAGGGATCTCTTACTTGGTGAGTTGAGGCCATTTACATTAATCGAAGATAATGATATACTCATTGTAATATACCAAGAACATGCTTATGATTACAGAGATATTGAGGAGTCTCACAGTAGTGGAGAAGTATCTTGACGGTTTCTGCAGCAGCCTAAAATCAGAAAACAGGAAGGGAGGGGGGAGGGCGAACACGACAAACACACAAAGAACAGTAAAGTGAGAGTCCATTCAGTAAACTGAATGCACAGGTGAAACAAACAAATTCACCAACGGGGCCGTAAACTGAACAAGTTCAGTGTTAGGCGAGGACCCTCCAGGGAAAGTCCAAAACTAGTCCAAAAGTGAAACAACGGACCAGAGTAACAATGGGAAAAAGAGACCAGGATCCTGTAGATATATGTCTCCTCACGCAACCTCCCAGTCCGGATTAATGCGGCGTCTGTTCCGCTTGCTTGAGTCAGATCTTGGGGAGTCCAGAGTCGCAGGGGAGCCGGCGGATTTAAGCCCCCATTGAGATAGGATTTTTGCAGCATGAGAAGGTGTCAGGCAGGTGGTCACCGACCCATCCTTTCGGATCAGAAGCTTTGTGGGGAACCCCCAGCGATAGGGAATTTCCTTGTCCCTCAACACTGCCGTGTATGGAGCGAATGCCCTGCGGAGAGCAAGAGTCCCAGGAGATAGGTCAGGGTAGACCTTTATGTGAGCAAACCGGTCTTCCAATGTGGGATTACTCCTTAAGGCAGATAGGAACTCCTCCTTGAGTTCAAAGAAATGCACCCGCGCCAGCACGTCTCTAGGGAGCGAAGGAGGCAATCTCGCCGGTTTGGGGATGCGGTGGATGCAGTCAATGATCACAAACTGCTTGTCTGTGTGTGGAAGAGCTGCCATAATAAAGTCCTGAAGGAATGCTTTCAGATCTGAGTTAGGCACTGATTCTTCTATCCCCCTAAGCTTCACATTTTAACGCCTGGACCTGTCCTACAGGTCCAGGGTTTTAGATTGGGTTTGTAGGGCCATGGAGAGAAGGGCCTCGTGAGCGTCCCACATCTCGTTGTGAGAGGCAACTAGTTCCTCCATCTTGCGTTCGAGCCTGTCAGTGCGTCCTCCCAGCTCCTCCACTTCTCCCCTGAGTTCTGCCATCATAGATCGCATGTCAGCCGAGAGGGACGCTCTGAGATCCCCCAACATGGTTTTGAGGAGCGCTGCTGTGACTGGGGCCTCAGGATTAACAGCAGCCGCTGCAGCAGAGACAGCAGGCTGAGAGTTTCTGCGGGCAGCGCGGGCTGCTCTGGGTGAGTCGGGCATAATTTTCTCTCCCTGAGAGGACTGAAGGGGGGCCACAAAGAAGTCCGCAATGCACCTAGCCGGGTCACGGTAGCCGGGCTTGGACTTCCCCATACACTCACCGGGGTCTCCGCAAGCGGTGCTTGTAGTTTAGGGGCTCGGAGAAAGCCCAGGGACAGTGCTGTGTGCCGGTTTTCGGGTCCTGGTCACGGAGCTCCCGCAGTGTGCGACCTACTCCATGTGCAGCTAGGCCACGCCCCCGGTGGAGAAAATCATTGAGACAATCATGAGTAGGTCACTCCATCTAGGTCCGGAAGAGGCTTTGCTTCATTTTCCGATCTGGCCCGATCACAAATTATATTTAGTGATGAGCGAGCATGCTCACCACTACTCGGTACTCGCACGAGTATCACTGTACTCGGGCTACTCGGCGAGCACCGAGTAATCTCGCGATACTCGTGCTGTGCTCATGGTCGTCATCTCTGCATGTTGGCGCTCTTTTGAGAGCCAGCCCACGTGCAGGGATTGGCTGACAGACCACTGCAATGCCACAGCCCTTTTAGTTGTGGCATTGCAGTGATTGGCCGGCCTGCACAGCGTGACCGAGCCTTTATAAGACCCGGCCGCGCTGTGCACTGCACACAGGCATCCAGACAGTGAGTGTAGGGACAGTGTCTGCTGCTGCTTAGGGACAGATTTGTGGCCCTCATAGGTAGATCCGGAGCAGGGCTGCAAACTGCTGCTGAGCTGACCACAACAGTCCTTCTCAGGTCTAATCTCGGAGGATATAGGCAGGGTGATCCAGATCGGAGTCCAAGCTTTTCTGTGACCATTACAGTCACCAAATATAAGACTAGCTACAACCTTATGTCTATGTGCAAGCAAGAAAAAAAACTGACATTTAAAGTGAAAATCCGCTGCAACACTAGACAGTATATGTGTGGGGAATAGCATAATGGCTGCATGTGAATAGCAGGGCTGTCTGCACAGCTAACAAAGACAAGGGAAAAAAACATGGCAGAAACTGCTTATGAATCTAAGAAAAATTTGAGAAATCTTAGCTTAAAGCAGCGGCCGCTGCGTTCAAGAGCCCGATAACCTCGTCACGGTTTTTCTCATTATACCGGGTCCTAACCGTGTGCCTCTCTCATGGTATAATGCTGTATGTGTGGGTTTATATGCCTCTATCTACAATTAAAACCAGCTGTGAGGGGTTGTAATGGACATGACTACAATAAAATGGATACCAAACATGGCCATCGGGCGGGGGAAGGGAGCTCAGTCAAAAAGTCAGTACTACAATTACATAATATAAGACTGGCTACAACCTTATGTCTAGGTGCAAGCAGGTGGCCATGTTTGGTATCCATTTTATTGTAGTCATGTCCATTACAACCCCTCACAGCTGGTTTTAATTGTAGATAGAGGCATATAAACCCACACATACAGCATTATACCATGAGAGAGGCACACGGTTAGCACCCGGTATAATGAGAAAAACCGTGACGTGGTTATCGGGCTCTTGAACGCAGCGGCCGCTGCTTTAAGCTAAGATTTCTCAAATTTTTCTTAGATTCATAAGCAGTTTCTGCCATGTTTTTTTCCCTTGTCTTTGTTAGCTGTGCAGACAGCCCTGCTATTCACATGCAGCCATTATGCTATTCCCCACACATATACTGTCTAGTGTTGCAGCGGATTTTCACTTTAAATATACATTACAGTCACCAGACTGTTGTACTTCCTAGCTTGATCCAGGTTAGGACATAGGGACTAAAATTCTCATCTCCTGTGACCATTAGAGTCACCAGACTGGTGTACGTACTACCTTGATACAGGTTAGGGACTAAAATCCTAATCTCCTGTGACCATTAGAGTCACCAGACTGGTGTACGTACTACCTTGATACAGGTTAGGGACTAAAATCCTAATCTGTGACCATTAGAATCATCAGACTGGTGTACGTACTACCTTGATACAGGTTAAGGACTAAAATCCTCATCTCCTGTGACCATTAGAGTCACCAGACTGGTGTACGTACTACCTTGATACAGGTTAGGGACTAAAATCCGAATCTCCTGTGATCTGAACAGTCACCAGACTGGTGTACGTCATACCTTGATACAGGTTAGGGACTAAAATCCTAATCTCCTGTGATCTGAACAGTCACCAGACTGGTGTACGTCATACCTTGATACAGGTTAGGGACTAAAATCTGAATCTCCTGTGATCTGAGCAGTCACCAGATTGGTGTACGTCATACCTTGTTACAGGTTAGGGCCTAAAATCCTAATCTCCTGTGATCTGAACAGTCACCAGACTGGTGTACGTCATACCTTGATACAGGTTAGGGACTAAAATCCGCATCTCCTGTGACCATTAGAGTCAGCAGACTGGTGTACGTCATACCTTGATACAGGTTAGGGACTAAAATCCGAATCTCCTGTGATCTGAGCAGTCACAAGACTGGTGTACGTACTACCTTGATACAGGTTAGGGACTAAAATCCTACTCTCCTGTGATCTGAGCAGTCACCAGACTGGTGTACGTCATACCTTGATACAGGTTAGGGACTAAAATCCGAATCTCCTGTGATCTGAACAGTCACCAGACTGGTGTACGTCATACCTTGATACAGGTTAGGGACTAAAATCCGAATCTCCTGTGATCTGAACAGTCACCAGACTGGTGTACGTCATACCTTGATACAGGTTAGGGACTAAAATCCTAATCTCCTGTGATCTGAACAGTCACCAGACTGGTGTACGTCATACCTTGATACAGGTTAGGGACTAAAATCCTAATCTCCTGTGACCATTACAGACACCAGACTGGTGTACGTACTACCTTGATACAGGTTAGGGACTAAAATCCTACTCTCCTGTGACCATTGCATCCACCAGACAGGTGTACTTAATACCTTGATACAGGTTAGGGACTAAAATCCTACTCTCCTGTGACCATTGCATTCACCAGACTGGTGTACTTAATACCTTGATACAGGTTAGGGCCTAAAATCCTAATCTCCTGTGATCTGAACAGTCACCAGACTGGTGTACGTCATACCTTGATACAGGTTAGGGCCTAAAATCCTAATCTCCTGTGACCATTACAGTCACCAGACTGGTGTACGTACTACCTTGATACAGGTTAGGGACTAAAATCCTACTCTCCTGTAACCATTGCATTCACCAGACTGGTGTACTTAATACCTTGATACAGGTTAGGGCCTAAAATCCTAATAATCTGTGACCTTTACAGTCAGCAGACTGGTGTACTTACTACCTTGATACAGGTTAGGGACTAAAATCCTACTCTCCTGTGATCTGATTACACATACTAAATTGGTTTTGGAGAGTTTCTATACCAATAATTCAAATGCACGATTTTTAGCTGCTTTTCTCAAAGATGCTTTTATTACTTCACCAAAAGGAGATTAAAATTGCAGATACAAAAGTGCTCAGATATAAAAAGATAGTAAATTTTACATGAATCTGGATAGAGGACACTAAGGGGTTAAGGTCATTTTGCCTCACACTTCAAGACATATACATGGTAGCCATATCAAACAAGAGCTATGTGCATTCTGGTATACATGTGGTTAAATTGAGAATTACAGCTTATTAGTGTATGGAGGGTTCAGTATATAATCCCCCTTCCTACTACCACACTACACTGAATATTATCTCAAAGTCCATTACACAGCACTATTAGCAACAAGCAGTTGTACCAAAGCTTACCCATGTTGGATGCCCAGGTGTAAAGATGACCACTAGGGGACGCCCCAACGCGTTTCCATGAATGCTTCCTCAGGGGGCATGTTTGGCTGTGTCTCCCCCATCCTAATATACCCCCACCATCCCTCTCACCACCTGACTCCAATTTGCGCTGCTCCTCGCCGCAGATGGGCGGCCGCGCCGTCCCGAGCGGCGGTTTCCGGCATTCACACACCGGAAGTGCGTCATTTGACGCTACTTCCTGTGTATCTGAAGCCTTTCACCACAGCCTGAGACGCGCGCGACCGCGCATGCGCGGTCCGCAGACGCCATATTTGAAGAGGGCAAAGTTGCCCATCTCTCCTCAACACTCTCTGGGTTGATTACTTATATACTTTAGTTGGATACTATACACACATGGCATCTTAATACATGCAGGGTATATCACTATGAGCGAATCCACAGATATGGGTACATAATATTATACATATGAATCTCTCTCATTATCCATATGTTCTGATGTCATCTTTCTTCGTATAGCCATACATGAGGGTGGCTCAGGTTGTCATGTTCTATCACCGCTGTGAAGTTCCAGACAGATATACCATCCCGAGGGTAAATGGACAGGTGTTGTGTGGGGGAGATTACAGAAAAGCTAAAAACACAGACAAACAATAAAAAAAAAAAAATCTGATCTGATCTGAGCAGTCACCAGACTGGTGTACGTCATACCTTGATAGAGGTTAGGGCCTAAAATCCTAATCTCCTGTGATCTGAACAGTCACCAGACTGGTGTACGTCATACCTTGATACAGGTTAGGGACTAAAATCCTACTCTCCTGTGATCTGAGCAGTCACCAGACTGGTGTACCTCATACCTTGATACAGGTTAGGGACTAAAATCCGAATCTCCTGTGATCTGAACAGTCACCAGACTGGTGTACGTCATACCTTGATACAGGTTAGGGACTAAAATCCTAATCTCCTGTGATTTGAACAGTCACCAGACTGGTGTACGTCATACCTTGATACAGGTTAGGGCCTAAAATCCTAATCTCCTGTGACCATTACAGTCACCAGACTGGTGTACGTACTACCTTGATCCAGGTAAGGGACTAAAATCCTACTCTCCTGTGACCATTGCATTCACCAGACTGGTGTACTTAATACCTTGATACAGGTTAGGGACTAAAATCCTACTCTCCTGTGATCTGAGCAGTCACCAGACTGGTGTACGTCATACCTTGATACAGGTTAGGGACTAAAATCCGAATCTCCTGTGATCTGAACAGTCACCAGACTGGTGTACGTCATACCTTGATACAGGTTAGGGCCTAAAATCCTAATCTCCTGTGATCTGAACAGTCACCAGACTGTTGTACGTCATACCTTGATACAGGTTAGGGACTAAAATCCGAATCTCCTGTGATCTGAGCCGTCACCAGACTGGTGTACGTCATACCTTGATACAGGTTAGGGCCTAAAATCCTAATCTCCTGTGATTTTAACAGTCACCAGACTGGTGTACGTCATACCTTGATACAGGTTAGGGCCTAAAATCCTAATCTCCTGTGACCATTACAGTCACCAGACTGGTGTACGTACTACCTTGATACAGGTTAGGGATTAAAATCCTACTCTCCTGTGATCATTGCATTCACCAGACTGGTGTACTTAATACCTTGATACAGGTTAGGGACTAAAATCCTACTCTCCTGTGATCTGAACAGTCACCAGACTGGTGTACGTCATACCTTGATACAGGTTAGGGCCTAAAATCCTAATCTCCTGTGACCATTACAGTCACCAGACTGGTGTACGTACTACCTTGATACAGGTTAAGGGACTAAAATCCTACTCTCCTGTGACCATTGCATCCACCAGACAGGTGTACTTAATACCTTGATACAGGTTAGGGACTAAAATCCTACTCTCCTGTGACCATTGCATTCACCAGACTGGTGTACTTAATACCTTGATACAGGTTAGGGCCTAAAATCCTAATCTCCTGTGATCTGAACAGTCACCAGACTGGTGTACGTCATACCTTGATACAGGTTAGGGCCTAAAATTCTAATCTCCTGTGACCATTACAGTCACCAGACTGGTGTACGTACTACCTTGATACAGGTTAGGGACTAAAATCCTACTCTCCTGTGACCATTGCATTCACCAGACTGGTGTACTTAATACCTTGATACAGGTTAGGGACTAAAATCCTACTCTCCTGTGACCATTGCATTCACCAGACTGGTGTACTTAATACCTTGATACAGGTTAGGGACTAAAATCCTACTCTCCTGTGATCTGAGCAGTCACCAGACTGGTGTACGTCATACCTTGATACAGGTTAGGGACTAAAATCCGAATCTCCTGTGATCTGAACAGTCACCAGACTCGTGTACGTCATACCTTGATACAGGTTAGGGCCTAAAATCCTAATCTCCTGTGATCTGAACAGTCACCAGACTGTTGTACGTCATACCTTGATACAGGTTAGGGACTAAAATCCGAATCTCCTGTGATCTGAGCCGTCACCAGACTGGTGTACGTCATACCTTGATACAGGTTAGGGCCTAAAATCCTAATCTCCTGTGATTTTAACAGTCACCAGACTGGTGTACGTCATACCTTGATACAGGTTAGGGCCTAAAATCCTAATCTCCTGTGACCATTACAGTCACCAGACTGGTGTACGTACTACCTTGATACAGGTTAGCGACTAAAATCCTACTCTCCTGTGACCATTGCATTCACCAGACTGGTGTACTTAATACCTTGATACAGGTTAGGGACTCAAACTCCTACTCTCCTGTGACCATTGCATTCACCAGACTGGTGTACTTAATACCTTGATACATGTTAGGGCCTAAAATCCTAATAATCTGTGACCATTACAGTCAGCAGACTGGTGTACTTACCACCTTGATACAGGTTAGGGACTAAAATCCTACTCTCCTGTGATCTGATTACACATACTAAATTGGTTTTTGGAGAGTTTCTATACCAATAATTCAAATGCACGATTTTTTAGCTGCTTTTCTCAAAGATGCTTTTATTACTTCATCAAAAGGAGATTAAAATTGCAGATACAAAAGTGCTCAGATATAAAAAGATAGTAAATTTTACATGAATGTGGATAGAGGACACTAAGGGGTTAAGGTCATTTTGCCTCACACTTCAAGACATATACATGGTAGCCATATCAAACAAGAGCTATGTGCATTCTGGTATACATGTGGTTAAATTGAGAATTACAGCTTATTAGTGTATGGAGGGTTCAGTATATAATCCCCCTTCCTACTACCACACTACACTGAATATTATCTCAAAGTCCATTACACAGCACTATTAGCAACAAGCAGTTGTACCAAAGCTTACCCATGTTGGATGCCCACGTGTAAAGATGACCACTAGGGGACGCCCCAACGCGTTTCCCTGAATGCTTCCTCAGGGGGCATGTTTGGCTGTGTCTCCCCCATCCTAATATACCCCCCACCACCCCTCTCACCACCTGACTCCAATTTGCGCTGCTCCTCGAGCGGCGGTTTCCGGCATTCACACACCGGAAGTGCGTCATTTGACGCTACTTCCTGTGTATCTGAAGCCTTTCACCACAGACCGAGACCGCGCGACCGCGCATGCGCGGTCCTCAGACGCCATATTTGAAGAGGGCAAAGTTGCCCATCTCTCCTCAATACTCTCTGGGTTGATTACTTATATACTTTAGTTGGATACTATACACACATGGCATCTTAATACATGCAGGGTATATCACTGTGAGCGAATCCACAGATATGGGTACATAATATTATACATATGAATCTCTCTCATTATCCATATGTTCTGATGTCATCTTTCTTCTTATAGCCATACATGAGGGTGGCTCAGGTTGTCATGTTCTATCACCGCTGTGAAGTTCCAGACAGATATACCATCCCGAGGGTAAATGGACGGGTGTTGTGTGGCGGAGATTACAGAAAAGCTAAAAACACAGACAAACAATTAAAAAAAAAAATCTGATCTGATCTGAGCAGTCACCAGACTGGTGTACGTCATACCTTGATAGAGGTTAGGGCCTAAAATCCTAATCTCCTGTGATCTGAACAGTCACCAGACTGGTGTACGTCATACCTTGATACAGGTTAGGGACTAAAATCCTACTCTCCTGTGATCTGAGCAGTCACCAGACTGGTGTACGTCATACCTTGATACAGGTTAGGGCCTAAAATCCTAATCTGTGACCATTAGAGTCATCAGACTGGCGTACTTAATACCTTGATACAGGTTAGGGCCTAAAATCCTAATCTCCTGTGACCATTGCATTCACCAGACTGGTGTACTTAATACCTTTATACAGGTTAGGGCCTAAAATCCTAATCTCCTGTGATCTGAACAGTCACCAGACTGGTGTACGTCATACCTTGATACAGGTTAGGGCCTAAAATCCTAATCTCCTGTGATCTGAACAGTCACCAGACTGGTGTACGTCATACCTTGATACAGGTTAGGGCCTAAAATCCTTCTCTCCTGTGACCTCTACAGTCACCAGACAGTTGTCGCTCTATACAGGCAAAATGCGCAAGGGCGTTGGCAAGGGCGTTGGCAAGGAACAAGGAAGTGGACGTGATGGTGGTGCAGGCAGAGGCCGAGGTCGTGTGCAAGCACTAATTTCGCAACAACAAAGGGCCACATCTCCTCGCTCGCACGTCCTGTCCCAAATTCTTGGGGCCCGCAGCACTACACCGCTGTTGAACCAAGACCAGTGTCAACAGGTTGTTACTTGGATAGCTGATAATGCTTCAAGTCAGATGGGCACCTCCACAAACACCCTGTCTTCCACACGGTCAAGTGTCAGTAGCCGTGATACTGCACCGCACATTTCCCAACCTGATCCTCCTTCCTACCACCAGGCCGAGTACACGTTCACGGACATTACTGATCCCACACTAGGACACTCGGAAGAGCTGTTCACGTATCCATTCGCAGAATCTGGCCTTTCGCCACCTCCTCTTGAAGTGGGTGATGAGGAGATGGTATGTACAGATGCCCAAATATTTGAGCAGCCACGTTCTCACGAACGGAACGTTGGCAAAGTGTCTCAACAAGGGGTGGATGATGATGAGACACAATTGCCAGGAAGTCAGGAGGAGGATCAGGGTGCGGAAGAGGAAGACGACGTGGTGGATGATCCAGTAGCTGACCCAACATGGCAGGAGGATATGCAGAGAGAGGACAGCAGTGCACAGGGGGAGGGAGGCGTAGCATCCCAACAGGCAGTACGAAGCAGGGTCGCATCTGCAGGCAGAAGGCAGGCAACCGTTCCCCGGAACAACAACACGACTCAAGGTGCCTGTGCAAATGTTCGGTCTTCCCGAGTCTGGGAGTTTTTTACGTTGGCTCCAGAAGACTCTAAAAAGGCCATTTGCCACACCTGCCATGCCAGTATCAGCAGGGGTACGAAAACTAGCAGCCTGACCACCACCAGCATGATCAGGCACATGTCAGCCAAGCACCCGACTTTGTGGGAAGTACAACAGAGTCGAGGAGCGGTGCTTGCGGATGTCACTGCTACGTCTTCGCCTGTTGTGCGTGCGAGCCAATCCCCTGTCCATGCTGGCCGCGAACAAGCCTCCGGCCCTGCACCTGAAGTTGCCCACGCACAAATTACACCACCATCAAGCACGTCCTTGTCCCAGCGCAGCGTTCAATTATCTATTCAGCAAACATTTGAACGCAGGCGCAAATACGCTGCCAACGCCCCACATGCCACAGTCCTGAATGATCACATTTCGTGACTCATAGCGCTAGAAATGTTGCCTTTCCGGCTGGTGGAGACGGACGCATTCCGCGACCTGATGGCGGCTGCTGTCCCACGTTACTCGGTCCCCAGCCGCCACTATTTCTCCAGATGTGCTGTCCCCGCATTGCATAACCACGTGTCCAACAGCATCACACGTGCCCTGAACAACGCTGTTTCAGCCAAAGTCCACCTAACAACAGACACGTGGACAAGTGCTTGTGGGCAAGGACGCTACATCTCCTTGACGGCACACTGGATTAATATTGTGGAGGCTGGGACCCAGTCTGAGCGAGGGACGGAACACGTCCTTCCCACACCAAGGATAGCAGGCCCTACCTCTGTCAGGGTTTCACCGACACTCTACAGCTCCGGAATGTCATGCACCTCAGCCTCCTCCTCGCATCCTCATCCACTGTACCCTCCACACCAGTCCCAAGCTGGAAGCACTGCAGCACTGCCTCTGCAAAGCGGCAACAGGCTGTGCTGAAGCTAGTCTGCATAGGTGACAAACCCCACAATGCAGAAGAGGTGTGGACAGCTCTGAAACAGCAGGCAGATCACTGGATCACACCTCTGAACCTAAAGCCACGAAAGGTTGTGTGTGACAATGGCCGGAACCTGGTGGCAGCTTTGAGGCGAGGCCAGCTGATGCATGTTCCATGCGTGGCCCATGTGCTCAACCTGGTGTTCAGAGGTTTGTAAAGTCATACCCAGAGGTGTCTGACCTGCTGGTAAAAGTTCGCCGTCTGTCTGCACATTTTCGCAAGTCACCTGCTGCTTCAGCCTGCCTTGCCGGCTTTCAGCGCCGTTTGCGTCTTCCAGCCCACAGACTCGTGTGTGATGTCCCCACGCGTTGGAATTCAACTCTGCACATGTTGGTCAGGATATGTGAGCAGAAGAGGGCAGTTGTGGACTACCTGCATCACCTAAGCCGTCGGGAAATGGGTCAAACTCCACACATAACACCTGAGGAGTGGAGATGGATGTCGGACCTATGTACCGTCCTCCAAAACTTTGAGGACTCCACCAAGATGGTGAGCGGTGATGACGCCATACCACTACTCTGCCTTCTAAAACGGTCTCTGCTGAAAATCAAAGAGGATGCATTGCAGGCCGAGCGCGATGACTTGGAGCAAGAAACAGTAGTGGGTGTGGGTGAAAACACACAGCCCAGCCTCATCTCATCACAACGGGCAGTAGAGGACTATGACGAGGAGGAGGAGGATGAAGACATGGAGCAACTCTCTGGCCAAATTGAGGATATGACATGCACACCAGTCATACCCTCGATTCAGCGTGGCTGGCCAGAGGACAGGGGAGATGAGGAGGAGGAGGAGGAGGAGGAGGACAGCATGTTCAGTCATCGTGTTGGTCTGGATACTGATGTGATGGCTGTTAAGAGTCTGGCGCACATGGCTGACTTTATGGTAAGCTGCCTGGCTCGTGACCCTCGCGTTCAGAACATCTTGGCCGACAATCAGTACTGGTTGGCAGCACTGTTAGACCCACGCTACAAGGAGAACTTTATGTCTCTCATTCCTGAGGCGGAGAGGTCAGCCAAAATGCAGCAGTTCCACAGGGCCATAGTCACGGAAGTAGGCAAATCATTCCCCTCACAAAATGCTAGCGGCATAGGTCAGGATTCGGTGGACAACCAAGGCGTACGGCCGAGAGTCGTTACAGTCGTTACGATATGGGACAGTTTTCTCAGCCCCTCACATACCACAGCCCCTGAGGTGCGGGTAGTGCCACCAGAAATGCTAAGTTTGGGCAGATGCTGAAGGAGTACCTTGCAGATCGAACAACTGTACTGCGAGTTTCCCCTGTGCCTTTCAATTATTGGGTCTCTAAGCTGGACACGTGGCATGAATTGGCTCTCTACGCCTTGGAAGTCCTGGCCTGCCCTGCCGCTAGCGTTTTATCAGAGCGTGTTTTCAGTGCTGCAGGTGGAATCATTACTGATAAACGCACCCGCCTGTCAACTGAAAATGCTGACAGGCTGACTCTGATCAAGATGAACAAGGGTTGGATTGGGCCAGACTTCACCACACCACCAGCAAATGACAACTGAATTAAAATTTTGTTATGTGAATTTGCCATGTACCTCCACTCACCCATGGGTACACACTTCAGGACTTTGGCTAATCGCTGGACTGCTCCTCCTTCTCCTCATGTGCCACCATGATGACCGTTACAATAGTTAGGCTGTTGTTTGAGGTATACCCGCAGTGGTAAATTTTTTCGCCCATTCTTTTAGAATGGGCATTACAACAACAGGAGACCCGCTCCTTTTCAATGGGAAAAATGTTTTGAGGCCCTCCTGCACATCTCTATCCAGGGACAATGTGGAGCCTCCCAATTTTTGGCTGCTCTGCCAAAGGGCAATACTACAATACACCCACTTGAGGTTTACAGGCCCTCCTGCATGTCTGTATCCAGGGTCATTGTTGAACCTCCCAATTTTTGGCTGCCCTGGTCAAAGGGCTATACTACTTTACACCCACTTCAGGTTTACAGGCCCTCCTGCACGTCTCTATCCAGGGACAATGTGGAGCCTCCCAATTTTTAGCTGCCCGGCCAAAGGGCAATACTACAATACACCCACTTGAGGTTTACAGGCCCTCCTGCATGTCTGTATCCAGGGTCATTGTTGAACCTCCCAATTTTTGGCTGTCCTGCCAAAGGCCTATACTACAATACACCCACTTGAGGGTTACAGGCCCTACTACATGTCTGTATCCAGGGTCATTGTTGAGCCTCCCAATTTTCGGCTGCCCTGCCAAAGGGCAATACTACAATACACCCACTTGAGGGTTGCAGGCCCTACTACATGTCTGTATGCATGGGTCATTGTTGAACCTCCCAATTTTTGGCTGCCCTGGCCAAAGGGCTATACTACTATACACCCACTTCAGGTTTACAGGACCCCTGCATGTCTGTATCCAGGGGCCTTGTTGAACCTCCCAATTTTTGGCTGCCCTGCCAAAGGCCTATACTACAATACACCCACTTGAGGGTTACAGGCCCTACTACATGTCTGTATGCATGGGTCATTGTTGAACCTCCCAATTTTTGGCTGCCCTGGCCAAAGGGCTATACTACTATACACCCACTTCAGGTTTACAGGCCCTCATGCACGTCTCTATCCAGGGGCATTGGTGAACCTCCAAATTTTGGACTGCCCGGGCAAAGGAAAATACTACAATAGACCCAGTTCCTCAAAATGGGCACATTATTTC